>JTDE01000543.1:94032-123413 GCA_014338405.1 Paragonimus skrjabini miyazakii | reverse complement strand
GAGGTCAATGGCGCAGTGGTAAACACGGTTGCCTCATGAACAGCGTGTCCGTGGTTCAAGTCCTGGCAGTGGCGATGATGTGCACTACTGACGAGCTCTAATGAGAGCGAAACTCGAGTCTAAACTCCTCAAGTGTTGTGCCTACACTTGTGAGTAGTTAATCAGACAATTAGTCTTTTTTTCCATGGATCAAACTGGCAATTTTCATTTCAGATCAACCAAACTGCAGAGTAGATCGCTGATTTCCTTTGCTATACCGTTCTCTTGTACCCACGTAGCTCTATGTCAACTAAACACCATTTGCAAACGTAATCATAGTTGCCACACTGCAATAAACTTTCACTCGACCCTCTTTGAAAAGAAGCAACAAACTGAAGTTCCGTCTCTGTTAGAACTCGTTCACACTGCCTATCTTAGCCACATTCAGGATTTGAAGTCCGGCCATACTTTCATGAAGAAACCGTGTTGACTACTGCGTCACTGACTTCACTCTAAGCAGAACTAAATTATTAATTGCGAACGCTAAGTCATTTGTCACCCAATTACAGTTCGTGAGTCCTGGTCATCAAAAATGTCTACACCAAATCTAGTCCTACTGGTCAGTTTGGCCAGGTAACAAACGTCAAGCTACAAGCCAAAATTCTTAATCCGACCGATCGGGATCAGGACCAGGTATAGCGCAAATCTCAGGTGGAATGAACCGCTCAACACTGTCAACTGAAGGCCAGTTCCGCTGGCTTCATTGATACAGTAGACTAATACAGGTCTTCGATAAAATCTCATCAGGCTGTTACAATTATAAAGAAAAATAAAACTAAAAACAATTACACGCGAAACTTGGTATTGGTCCCAAATTCATACCATCTCAATTTTGTGTTTGTGGACGCCGATTTGGAGTAAACTGCCTACATATCGATCGGGTGAATCAGCCAATGGCCAAAGCAATTGCAGCGATTGTACAAAGTTTTTCTGTCTATACAAGGTTGGATTACGTAATCGAATGGCAATGGCCTCGGCAGTGGACAACACTCGCTGACGAATGAGTTTTGACCTGTTCGGTGGAACTCTGCAGATAACAGTGAACGATCGGTCTATGTTGACCTGACCATTGGTCAGCCAGATGACCTACAATGGCACTCGTGATAGATTTTCTCTCACCTGTTCCGATCTATGCTGGATGATGTTCTCTGATTCTTCTAGACAAGTGCCGAGTCTCACGACCCACATATTTTGCTGAACAATCGCAAATGAACAAATATACCACCATATATGAGTTGTGGACCGGCACTTTATCCTTCAGATTTAGAGTAATCAGTGGTGAACTGGTGAATGAGATAATCGGTTTGGCTGCGTTAAACGTTCTCTTAAGCGAACTAGTAAGTCGACAGGTCAGTGATTCAGTCAACGTATCTCCTTTGTATGTGGGCAGAAAAACTTTGTACAATCGCTTCAATTGCCTTGGCCATTAGCTGACTCACCCGATCGATATGTAGGCAATTAACACCCAATCGGCGTCCACAACCACAAAATTGAGATGGTGTGAATTTTGGACCAATACCAAGTTTCGCATGTAACGGTTTTTAATTTTATTTTTCTTTATAACTGTAACAGCCTGATGAGATTTTATCGAAAACATGTTTGCTACACTTCGTGTTCTATGACTCAATAGGAATTTTCGAAATACAACAGGTCTGTTAATCGTTTGAACTCGCGGTACGCCCGTCATTGTTGAAGTCGACTGCTTCCAAATGGTGCACTTTCATAGCTACATCGTTCCAGAGGATTCTGTCAGTGAAGCGGTACTAAATTTCCAAACAATGCTCACCACATCGTACAACAGACAATTTCCTCTTGCATTTGGTCAAAAGTCCAGTATAGTTTCATCAGAAAATACGGGAGATATGTCATCATTAGTGGCGTGTCTCTGTTCACTGACTACTCTAATACAGCACACATACACACACACATTAAACCGAAACACAACCAGTCGGAATTACTGAATCTTTTACGAGTATTCAGGAATAATACAATCTGACTTCGACCCATCCCCTATCGTCTGGTGTATGCAACTAGGTTAATTTTTGCCCGTTGCTTTGTTGATTCACCGCTATTGATCAATTAGGGCGGACTGTTGTCAGTTCAATGTTTAGAAGTAAACACGCGATATTGTTATGTTGGTTCGATTGCACTGAATTCATTCCGATCGATTAGAGCAACAAAAAGACCGAACTCAGTCAGTTGGTACGCTTGTTCCTATGTCGCTGCACCTCGCTTTTATACACATATACAGAAATAATCAGACAACGTTATTCTAATCAGTTCAGTAAAAATTCATACCTGGACAGGGAATCTCCAGATCAACTGACACTTGGGACAGAGCTTCCTGGTTTTATTCATCCTATGAAAAACATTGTTTATAGGAAGAAACATAAATTTTACTTAGATGGTTGTGATGCTTGGTTCACTAACGTTTAATCACCGCCCTCGTTTTTACACGAGCTAGGGCTAAAGGGCAGTGAGTTGGTCTAAGCTGTGTTAACAAACAAGAACAAAACCTTTCCGTTTACAGTTAAAACATAGAGTTCACGTTTAAACCTCTTATTTTGATTACACTTGAAGCAGAAGAAAAGTATTGCACATGAAAACTGATCTGTTAATTGTAGAACTAAAACCTTTCACATGGGCTAAAAAAATCGTCTTTTCTTTTCCATATAGAGAGGATAAAGGAACGTCTGCAAATCGTTCCAGTATTTGGTATGCGAGACACTTGGTCCACGATGTATTTTGGTGCATAACACGCGTCAGAGCTAGAGTGCTTCCGAGTCCGTGGATAAGTTAAAACTACCGTCACCATCGAGCACTGGATTTTCGAAACTCAAGACCGGAATTTTCAACCAAAAGAACGCTCCACACGAGGGACAACCCAAGACTAAAACTAACGTGTCAAAGTCGAGGCAACTGAATAAAACAACATGGTCATCCTGGTTTCAACAATAATTTTACTCGACAAGTCCCTCACGATCGTTTCGACGTTGAAAATGGCACCCCATCTATTGTATGCAACATTTCCTCTTGAGTTTGATGACGGCAAGTCCGGCAGATAACCCCGACTCGCAGTGGTGATCACCTGGGTGCACATGGACGATCCTCCACTCAGGTTCCAGAGCCCGGAATAATCTAAGGTTGAAATGCCGCCTCCGAGGGAATCACAGGTCCAAAACGTTGGCCCGAAGGACAGTGGTCACGAGTTTTTCTCACGAAGTGAAATTATCATCTTGATGGACCTAGAAAAAGGTTAAACTGCGACTTCTGCTCAATTTAATGAGGTGTATTTGATAAAAGTTTTGCCAGGTCTTGCTCAAAGTAGTTCGCAGATAAGATTACTTCACTGGTCCCTGCATCACGACAATGCTGTCCCTTATCTGTGATTTCCACCTTCTTCCAAAAATAAGAGATTTATGTGAAAAGGGACTTGAGATAAGAAGGTCGGTTCAAAAAAATGTTGAATTCGAACTTACCGAGCTTGAAAAATGTGTGTTTGAAGATTGTCTTGATGCCTGTGCTTATCTACTATCAGCATGCATTGAGATTGGTGGGAATTATGTTGAGGTTGGGCAAAAGGATGACGATTCATGTTAAAACTTTTCCAGGTTTTTCTGACTTTAAAAAATATGCTGGAAAGCGCAAGAACCTTGTTTGTTCTTCGCAGTCTCAGATTAGTCGACTCATATCACTAGGCTAAATAGCGTATTCCAATTATATCTCAGCAACTACCTGTCAGTGCCAGCCTAATCCAGCACCCTTCCTCCCTGGTATTTAGAAAGTCTGGTAGATATGCACTTCAGTTGCCCCCAGGACTAGTTATTCAGCGGAAATTCGTCATTCTGCTGTGAATTCTGCTTCAGCTTATTGACATCAGCATGCTTTAGAACTCATTAAAATATTGAAAAAAGTGCGCTTCTTTAGTATGCTAAAGATTTTGCATAAGGCTGCTTGGAGGGGGCATTCACACAGAACAAGGACGGACGCACTTGTATATTGGTTGCAGATGTTTATTCTGTGTTATCAACCTACTCCCTGATTGCAACTGTCCACATATTAAAACTTTTAATGCATAGGAAGTTTGGTGGAGACAGTTAACTTCTTGTGTGATCAGACCGAACAACCCGAAAACACGTTTGGATTGTAAAAATCAGACCTAAAAAAAATAATTTCGCGGTGCACCATCAATGTTCAGTTCCTGTTTAACGATGAGCTGTATCGACAATCGGATAGAGCAGCAATGGGATCCCCTTTGGGCCCATTACTGGCAGGAGTATTTATGGGCAAATTAGAATCCCAACTTCAGTCGACTATTCAGTCTTCATATGTGCCACCGATTTGTAGACGACATATTTGTTGTTATACAGTTATGCAGTTTTTTAAACCAGCACACACCTCACTGCGCTTCACTTCAGAAGGGGAATCTAACGAGTTCCATTTCTTAGATGTCAAATAATGCCGACGTCGAAAGGATACATTGAGTAGGTCGGTATATCGCAAACCTAAATGGACAGGTCAATATACCAAGTTCAACAGTTTTGTACCCCTTAAACAGAAACGAAATCTAGCCCAATGCCTGGCAACTAGAGCAAGAAAGATTTGCTCGGATGACGCAGTAGAACAGGGACTGTTAACACTTCAAAACTTACTGAGGGAAAACGGCTATCCGGAGCAATTCATCACTTCAAATATGAAGGCCAAAATCCGACATGAAGTGATGTCCACAGCTCAAAAGAAAGCCATGCTTATAAAACTCCCGTTTAAAGAGGATATTGTAGCAGACCAATTTAACTCGTGCATGTACCGGTCACTTAGAATTACCATTCCTGTGGCAACCTTAAGAAGTTGGTTCGTAGCAATCCCGATGTTAAGACTGAGCCTGAAAAATACGCTACCAGTCCACGATCAGTCAGTGCTCGTGTATCCATTTCCATGTTGCTATTGTACTACAGAATATGTTGGTCGTACGTCTAGACGCTTGTCATAAGGGATCAAGGAACGTCATCCAGCTTGGATTGGAACCGGATGTCGTAAATCAATTACTAGCGCCGTCGTTGCACATCTAGCTGACACCAACCATCACATGGACATCAGCAAAGCATTCCTGGTTGTCTACAGAGTTGCCAACACCCACCCAAAAACGGTTCGTCAGCGCATTCTGGCGGCCGCCGAATCGATTGCTATTGGATTAAGCAACCCGCACTTGTGCTCTCAAAACAAAAGGAGATTTATTGATGAGTAGTCGGGTATTTGGTTAAGTTCAAGTTGAAGATCATCCACAATTGATCGCGCTGTCGCCCTCTCATAGACTTTCCAGTCAGCACATTTCGAAAAGAAGCACCAGACTCGAGTTACACTCTCACTAGAGCTCGTCAGTAATGCACATCCTTGCCACTGCCGGGACTAGAATCACGGCCACGCTGTTCACGAGGCAGCTGTGTTTACCACTGCGCCATTCACCTCACATTAGGCAAAACCGAATTATCGTGTGGTCCATCAACCACTTTCGCTTGTGAGTAATGATGAGGTTGCCCGATCGTCTCGGTAGGAGACACAGTTACTCTCTATTAACTCAAATCGATAACCCCATCAGTAATCTAAAATATCATCTAGCAGCTTTAATGAGATCGGAGATTTCGACCTGTCTAGAAGTCCTAATCGCGGGATTTATTTACACATTTTGCTGGATGATTGAGAAGGATAAACAACGGCGAACTTACAAAAGATTTCAAATAATGACATGTTAGAGGACAGAATGGTGTTATAGAAATATCAACGAAACACACTAACGTCGTAATTCGAGAGGCAGCAAGTAATAGCTAACAAAACAGCAGTGATGTTGAGTACATTCGCAATTTACTTTCATCACCGCATCATCAAACTGTCTAAATACTAAACCTTGTGCCCCGAATGTGTGCTTTAATTCCACACTTGAGGTCATGTACTGCTAACGTCATTGGATAGACAGGAAGGTTGTTCCGTATTTGGGACATTCGTACTCAACTTTGTCAGCCAGATGGTTCGCTTGTTACTGGAGATTTGTCCAGGTAACCCTGAAATGACTAACTGGGTCTGATAGAAGCATGTGTTTTGACGTGTTAAGTGGTCGATGGCGTGTTGTACGTAGTGAGTTTAAATCCCTCTTGATATGTCGACGATGTAGAAGCAGAACTGTCCCAGTTCACAAAGTCTATCAGTATAAAGCAGAGAATGAAGAGTTACAGTCTGCTTTATGGATCTTTCATGTGCTTTCTAGTTAAAAGACAGGCACGACAAGATTGGGTGTTTTGCTCAAGAGTGCAACTGAGCTAAACACAAGTTAAACGGCAGTCTGAGTGAAATTGTCCAGACAGTTCAGTGAGTTACGGAGGCGCACACTGATATACACATCAAAGATAAGCCGACGTCATGTAAAATGACCCTTCCTACACCCGATCACTGGTCGTGGTGCTCGGTGTTTTACCTACAAGATTACATTCTGTACAGCGAGAATGTTAGGGATGCATAAGCCTGCATTTAGTTGTGCTGAACGATCTACACCTGGTGAACCCGTTATGACCATTCACTTTTTAGATGATTAAGGCTGTGGATAATTTCCGGGATTTGAGTACTTTATCCACCCGGTGAGACGGATTTAGTTGACAGGTTGAAGTCATACCGATGTTTCTTGATCTGCTTGAATAAATGCCCATACATCAGCAAAAGAATGAATACTCAAACATGGAGCTCAAGATTAACAGGGGGTATGGTAAAATGTTATGCAATGCTGCTACTGAAAATGTGTATCTGAGAGGATCGAAACCTGACAATCTGCTTCCATACCACTCTTTAAAGGCTGAATAATAGAAGTAGTGTTTTACATCACTATGAGGATCAGCTTACCTGAACCATTTACAACCGCTTTCCAACTCACAAAGAAGTCTAGATGACTTTTTGTTAGTAAAACATTCGTGATTTTCTTTACTCCACGGTCTGATACACTTACAAAATACATTTTCTTTGTCCTGTTGTTTTTTTAGGTGGGGAGCCAAAACCTGTTATTATTGTTATGATCATTTCTGTTACCGTGTGATGAACTGGGCAACGTTGTCTTTTCAGTAGGAATGGAGCCAGTATTACTTTTGTAATTCTATTGTAAACACACTGGTGGAATATGCACAATTGTATAATTGACATGAAATTGACGATGAAACATGTGCATACAGTTTTTTTCAAAGAACTATTCAAGAGAAGAAGACTTGGGGATGGTGAATATATAAGCTTTTTCAGCTTTATCCCACTCATGCAGGGGTATAGCGGTGGTAGGACTAAATCTGAACTGATTTCCCTATGTAAGACCTTAACAGAAAATGATCATCCACGATACGGAAAGTTAGTACAATATCGGTATGAAAAAGCAGGTCTGTATGACAATGGATTGCAGTAACAAGGAGGTGAGTGAACTTGCGAAAAGCCCTACAGTGCATTACATTTGCGAATCATATTTAAATCTAACGTGGTCCTAGGTGCACAAGTCAAAGATATGCTGCTCAAGCGTACAATTTTCTTTTTCGTATACTTCTTCGTACTCCGTAGTGAGGGAGGTCACGTGGACTGCAGAAACAGGCGCCTTCCTCTGATGGTACTTAAACACCAACCTGCATGTTCAGTCAAAAGCGAAGTGAAATCGAATTCAAGTGTAGCACACTTCTTTGACACAGGACGCTGATTCCCACTGCAGCTACCTTTCCAACCCAGGTACCGTTTACCGTGTAGTCAATCTTAACAGGACAGATGTATTCTTACCACCGTGACAGCGATCGGTATTTGATCAAATAAGTGGGAAGAGACATTTGTTCTGGTACTAGAGTAAATCTGACCACCAGTCAAGTGCTCTACAAGTTGGGAGACCAACTATCCTCCCAACCAGTGTAATTAGGGAACCTTATTGTATTCGACCCGATGACGAACAACCGGAAAGAGTTTACATCCGAGCGTGTTGATAAAAAAAACTGTAGTGTAAGAAACGGTCGCTAACGTTAGCCGTAACGAACGCTCATTAGGTTAAGGCTGGGCTTGGCGTTACCTCAAGATAACGTTAAACGGCCATGGTCGATGGCTTACGTGGAGATAACTCGAAAAGAGTTATCGATATGTAACTGGTAGTAGACGTGTATGTATGTGTGTGTGAGAGAGGAAGATGTACAACAACGGGAACAAGTGCGAGTAAGCGATGACAACCTGTTCGAAGCCACGTTAGGTAATGCTTGCTGATTCTGGTCAACAAACAGCGATGATCATCATGCGACCACCATACACGTATTCCGATGTATAAAAGAAGACCGAAAAAGAACACGAAGATGCAATCTATGTTCAACCTTAGCGTCGTCACTTCCGTTCCAATTACAGTATTCCAGCCATCAGGACTCAAATTTTGTGCATCAGAATATGAGCTGTGCACGCGTAGGATTACACTGAGGAAGACCATACCTTACTGTCTGGTATTTACGGAAACAGAGGGTATGAACTACATTTGTTACTCGTTCTTTTCTCGCCTTGTAAGGGATGACCGAGCTCACCATGTATCGGTGTTGTATGCCAACTTTTACTAGTCCCCTCAACCTATTGAACAGTTCACACATTTAATTGTTCCCTTCTGTTTATCCATCTTCTGCCTACAGAACAGTCGTAGCTACTACATCAGAAGAAAAAGATGCCCTAATCACTGATTCCGGAATTGAGCGAACAGAATCCTCTGAAATACATAAGTAACCAACACAGGCTCGGTAAACCAAATTAGGCAAGTTTAGATATATTGCCTGTCAAAAGTAGCCCGTCTATTGCATCATAATAGACGGGCACTTCCATGACATGCCAACATCACTGTCAGTTGATCATCTTTTAAAAATAAACTTTCTCATCAGATACACTTCAGTTTCATCTCGTTCATGCATTGCTGTGTGTATCCAATCTCTAAATGCAGTATATAATTCATATAGATTGAACATCACCCACAACTGATCGCAACTGTCGCACTCTCATAGACTTTCCACTTAGGCCCATTTCGAAAAGAAGCACTAGATTCGAGTTTCGCTCTCATTAGCGGTTGTAAGTAGTGCATACCCTTGCCACGGCCGGGAGTAGAACTCCGACCACGCTGTTTATGAGGCAACTGTGTTTACCACTGCGCCAGAGCTCACCTTAGGCACGAGTCTAGTGCTCTTTTTTGAAAGGGGATGACTGGAAAGTCTATGAGAGTACGATAGCTGCGATCAATTGTGGGTGATGTTCAATCTGTATGAAAAACAAAATCCCCTACTACTCATTAGCAATATGGAGGTCTTTAGTGAGAAAGGTTTCGTTGAAATCGATAGAAGGCTTTATAATGTACATATCAACTAGGAAACGAGTTGTCTTCAAGCAGTTTGAGCGCTGGCTATAGCGACTATGTCGATCTGCGGAAACTGACGAAACTGTTTCCATGCCGTCGACAACTGTAGGATGCTGGAGTGGGTCACAGCGTTCAACAATGTTCGAAGTCTCGTTCATCCAGCAACCAATACAGCAAGCAAACTAGTTATGCATAAAATTTGATTGCAGATTAACACATCTATACAAAAAAGCAGTTTTGCTGGAAATCGCATGAGAGGTGGATCGAGTGTTGCGTAAAGTTGGATGGTGAGAAAAGTTATTTAGAGCGTGGACCAGGTCAAATAAAAAACATCCACCACCACTGAGATTCATGGAGGAGAATGAGGGTGATTAGACGAGTGCACAACTAGTTTGAAATGTACATCGTCTCCGATCGTGAATCTGTTCGTTGCCGGATTGTCAGCCCAGCGCGCTAGTACAGTCAAGAAGCTGACAACTTGTTTTGCGCGTGTGCACGGAAGGAATTGACGACATCAGTGACGCAGTTGGGATCCACTGTTTGTAATGCATTCTGTGGGGGGTGGCGGGACAGAATGTGAGGGAAAATAAACAGGAAATTCGTACAAAACCAAATGGATAATCGTACACTTGCAAAATGACATAAGACTGTCAAAACAACAATTGAGTTTCATTAAATTCAAACACGATTATTTTTCAGTAGGGTCGGCCGATGTTGGGTTGAGCACCCTCGTATTCAAACGCACCCAATGGCTAACTTCAACTCCAGATAAAAGTGACACTGTGCACACAGAAGAATGTGCGTGAGAATTGGTGGTCATGGCTTTAAATGCACTCAACAATGCAAATATTCCATCGCTCTCCAGATCTTCATTTCCGTGTCTGTCTGTCTAATCCCTTAAGCCATTATTTCCGCACTACGGAACCCTGTCCAAACATGTATCAGTTGTGCCGATGAAACCGTATTCGCAATTGCACATAAACTGACAGACACAACGCGATGTGGCGGTGATAGGTTGATGTTATTTGATTGTGAGTACTGGGAATTTTCGTGTCCGTGTGAGTGCACCATATTTGTCTGCACTGAATGTTCATTTGAGCAAACTTGATGAGTTGTTGTCCGCCTACATAAGGTGTTTATGTTTGAACGGCAGTTCTACGTAGACACTGGAAGTTTCTCCCGCGACCATTTCTCCTGATAGTGACTTTAATATACCATATCATTCTTTGAGGTTTTTTGTAATGCTCGACTGTAGAACTGACATGTTCAGGTTTAACTACTATGTCTAACTGCCTTATTCATGTGACTAGTGTCTTCACTATTGTGCATACACAATTTACTGACTGTAAACCACCAAATTTCAAGCGTTGGTTGTCAGTTGAATTTTCCATAAACTTCATGGTCTGTAGAATCATATCGGAGGTAATTGCTGTTCACTTCGTGAAACACCCCAGATGCACAGGTCAAAGACAGAGTCCATCAAGTATGGTACAAACTTGCTTCAGCATGTAGCCGACTAACAGTAAGTGACAGATCAACTATACCTCCCACCACTGTAATGCATTCGACGAACAAATTGTTTGTATGCCATAGGTGACTACCTGAATACCTACTTAAACTCTGCGTCTGAATCAGTTTACTGACTATGCTGTTGAGACAGGTTCCAGTTATTTGTTCTAGACTGAACACTCTCAGACTGTAAATGAAGGTTCTGTATACGTCAGGGGCTCGGGTATTGCTGCAGGTTTAGAGACACTCTTCCAGAATGGCGGTTTGAGTCACTTTTAAACAGATTTCCTATTATTCAGTCTCTTGTGACGTACGGACTGTACACTGAGAACTGTCCCAGTTTATGCAGCTTATCTGGATAAAGCAACGGCCAGTGTTACAACTCGCCTGTGAATCAAGTGCTTCGCGCGATAAGAACGGGATATAAAGTTAGTGTTGAAGATGGGAACGCAAACCGAGTTGAACGCAATCGAAACCGAATAAGCAACCGGGTGAATACCCGAATTTCACTTTCCTAGCCAATGATACTCAACTGGAAGACGGACTAATGTTGATTGAAACCGTCCTTCTTAGATCGAGCTGACTGACGATGATCCTCAGTTTTTCACCCCCACAAAGATACTCAACTCGACCAGAAAGACGGAAATGTGCAACTATACATTTGGTCGTATCGAACAGGGTTGGTTGACCACAGTTTAGCTGTGTAAAACTCCCACGTCACGGAGCCTATATTGGGATCCACACACCTGTCGGTTCTCACGGTTCCACCTGCGTTAGTTACACGTAAATTGGTATATATAGTGTGAATTGGTACCAATAGGTCACCCAGTCTTGACTGAAGGCAGCTTTAGGCTGCCTTCAGTTTGCGAGCATCAAATATTTCAGCTGAATTATGCAATCGTTTAATCGATACGATGAAGCATTTTACTGTTCGAAAAGAGTATCACTGTCACCTTTGAATACTAGTTCATTGTAGGCTTTATACTTTTCGATCGTGGTAATTTTGTCTATCGTCCTCCGTTGCTGGCAGTGTCTATCAGTTTCTTATATTATCCTACAGCACAGTTATGGATAACCGAAGTTTGTCGGTCAGACAGTTCAACGGAAAAAATAATGCAGTGCAGAAACAAGACTATTACGAATGCATTCTTGTCCTCCTTGAAATAAAGCTTGAGAAGTGAGTACACTGGTTACTCCATGTTGACTTCCGGTATACATACTTATTTATTGATCCGTGATCTCTGCGACTATGGGGATGTTAAAAACAGTGAGAGGTTCTTTTACGGTTCACTTGTGGTTGGTAATTTAACGAGATATATTTATTCGTTTTAACACGATGCTGACCATTTGTGAAGATTATGTGAATATGAAGATACTTTCTGCATGACGTTCATATTACAACACCACACCAATTTTTGTAATCAATTGTCTTTCTCTTATCGGCACGTACCAACCCAAAAGGGCTCCCGTAACTGCTCCACGAGTCATCGATACTACGTATTCTGGAAATTATGGCTGACGTTCACCTGACAGTTTCGGTAGATCATTAGAACTTTTTCTAGCCGAGTCTTCAGTATCCAACAGATCACGCGTAAACCCCAGCGTCCCATGCAATGGAACACTCGTGACTACTACCGACTGGGCACATGAATTTATCGGATAGGTTGACTTTGTCACGGTCTTCAACCAGACCAAACATGTCTTTGAAGCTATGTCAGGACTCTTACCAACCAACAGATTAGTTTATGCCGTGAGGCATTGTTCCTTGATAAAATTGGTCTGAATGGCACTCCCAGTCTGTATATTTGGGGTAAACCGTACAGCAGTGACGTTGATGAACCGTCGGGTTTCAGATTGCCCTGTCAATTACCTGATAGAACAGAAGAAGAACAAGGCGCCAAATTACTCTGTATTCCATATGTTAGAAGTTGCATTCATTGTTCACAACGAGCAAGTCCTTCTGAGTATAATCATGTTTGCTCAAGCTTATGGCATCGAAAGATCAATGTGAGTTCAGAAGGAAAATCTGTGGTGAAAATTTACTCGATTCACTGCTTATCCAAACCCCGACACAATAGAAGATCTAACAGGGGGCCAATCCAAACGTCACGTCAAAGATACTACATCAGGATTAGAAGAACAGTCTCAATGTTACGCTTTCCGTTATTTGTTAATTTATTTGTTTTGTATTGCACCAATTAACCTACAGTTTGTGACTTTGCATGTGCCAATACGAGCAGCCAATGACGGACTGTGATTTGTTTAATACCGTTGTACATCCATAAATTCTGCTTCTTGTCTCATGAATATGAACTGCCTACTGCAAACAGTACGAGGTCTTCTCCTTATTACTTGCGTGGGAGGTTTCAATGGCTATGGCTATTCGAAGTCCCTAATTCCGAGTATTACACAGTCATACCCCCAACCCACTAAGTCTGCATATGGTCATGTCCGCTGTTGTTTAGAGCCGAAGAGATAATATAAAATAGTAGTATCCAGTAGTGTCAGTTCTCTCATTGTCGTGTCCGGACTAGTTAGGCTTTTAGATAGAATGAATATTATTATACGATAAACCTACCAGTAGTTGTAACTAAGTTTAAATCAAACATTAGAATGGAAAGAACGGCCAAAATGGATCATAATAGGCTGTCTGGGGCTACTCTATCTGTTTTGTGGCAGAACTGCTTTAGAAAAAAAAGATTTTTAACCCACGTGACAATAAGAGCTCTTTCAAAATATTCATAGAGAAAGGTAACGTAATGCTATTCGTTCAAACGAGCTCATACGCGTAGGCAATATTAACATAAAGCGGAGCAATGGGAACAACAGCCGAACTTCCATAAGGTGCATCAGTCCATTGGTAACTAAAGAACCCCCGTTATAGATTATGCCTGAACACTCCTTTATAATTTTGTGTAGTGAAATACATATTGCTTGGCCTGGTAGGCGATTAGTTAACGTCTTTCATATGCAGCTTAATCGGTTAGGCGGTTGACGTCTATTCAGAGAGTGCGTGGACGAACGCGCTCAGTTTTTGTTTTCAAATACCACATTCCTGATCTTATCATCAATTATCTGTTGTTCACCGGATGCGTGCGATTGAAAACAAACATCGACTGTCGACAATTTGAAGTTGATTTTCGTCCTTGCATGATGAGTTTATATACGCGACCTTTAAGCTTCTTCTAACGAAATTCTTCCTGTCACCGGAAATGACCTAAATTAGGGAAGGCCTTCCTAATCTGGGAGATACAAGCTTCTGTTATTTTCTACAACCCTTCCTGTGTACCCGTAACTCCCAGAAATATACACGATGACTTTGTTACTGTGTTTGTGAACTGATTCAATCTACCCCGATATTTCGGTGCGGTCAGGTGTGTTGAAGATAGTTGTTGAACTATAGAACGGAAGATGGGAAGGTGACTTCATCTGCATTTGCTGCGTCACCTATGAGTGACAAAGCTAAATATACCTATTTTTTATCAACAGTGTCCAGTAAAGGTAGTGGTTGTCTCTCCTGCATGCTGTTGTTGATTAACCTTCCGAGATAGGTTTGATCAACTGTGATCGGTACACAGATCTCAAAAAGTTTTTTCACCGTCTACCAGGTCCATCACCTTGTAGCGAAAGGTCGAATACTGCATCCTGTCGATAACCGAGGTGGTTGTAATCCAACCTCGTCACCGGGACTTGTGCATTTAGAAAGAGTTCGTTAAAATCCTGGCGCTTTCGTGGCCAAACACGGCTGACCAACCTGTGGAAAAGTTTGTCTCCATTTCACTGATCCAACCCGATTAACACTGACTACCGAGGACCGACTTCATTCGTGCTCTTAACTAAAGTAATCTAGTGTTAGTCATTTATCTAATCATATTGTCTTTTCCTTAGTTATTGACCAATAACCTCAGCTTTACACATTTGTACTAGCCAAAGAGGAGGTTTTACCAGAAACAGTCCGTCTGCCGAAACGTCGTTTCTCTGTAACATATACATAATGAACAACGTATCATAGTGGATGCACGTATTTCGTATTGACGCGTCCGACACAAATTAACGAAATAATTGGTGCAACAATTTTAGTTATGTAACACTACCATGCTATGCGGGTTGCACTCATGTTCAAGCCCAGTTTAGAAGTTCCATTGATCAAGTCTCTGGCCATCGATCGACGAAGGCTGACAGTTTAATCTAAGTAATATAGGCCGTATGATTGCAGTGATTCCGATCAATGGCTTTTGTGTTTCGACAAAGCAACATCTTAAATCATCGCCAGGATTTGAACAAAATTATATTTATTTATATGGCTAAGAACCCTATAGCTGTCACTTCAGGAAAATGCACAAATGCACTGAAGACGCTGTGTTATTGCTGGATGACCAAACGAAACTGCAGAAAGACGAACAGAGTGGGTAACGTCAATGAAGTAAAATGCCGTAAAGGCTATATCAGTGACTTACCATATGACTGCGTATAACTAATGAAGCAATGCACAAGGCACCAAGTCCATCCATAACTCCTCAGTTCTAGGATTATCAGGAAACGCGTAACATTCTGAAGTTGTTCAAGCCTGTTCTGGCAATGGGGAACTTATATATCACAAGCTGACAATCTGGTCAGGTATCATTCCAACTCCATTAAAACGAAAAGTCCAGGAGTGTTTTGCTAGGAGTTCACATGATTTAGATAACACAAATTTTTACGATGAAGCAATATGACGTGTAGATGCTTTTTGTTCACCACTACACAAAACGACTGAAATCGAAAACTAAAGCACGCCAGGGCGACGCACTGAAAAACCAATTTCAGGAAGGCTTTATTATGTAAACAGAATAGTGTCAACTTTTTCACTCCTCAAGCATTCTCATCACCAGCCGGATGGAACAGCTATGATTAGTCAACCAAATCTCATCTTGGTTGACATTTTCAGATTAAGGACTGAACAAAAGTCAGCTGCGAACGATGCAAATATGTTATCCTTCAAATGTTACACTGATGATACTGAAAGATCCAATCGACCTAAAGACCTTAATATTTGTGATCCTGACCTGAGTGAGAAGCATTTACTGGAGACACGGTCAACACGACTGTTGACAAATCTGGTCACTTTAAAAATTTGAAACAGTTCATTCCCATCAGAAGTTTGAACAAAACAGTCAGAAAACGAAAACTGGTAGATGCAAGCATTTCGTATTGACTCATCAGTACCAAATTTACAATAACACGAAACGGTTTTTTTATATCGAACAGATAGGGGGTAGGGTGGATAGTCAATCGGTGGGTTAGGAAAGGTCACTAAATCCAGGGTAGGGTCAAGTTTACGAGCAACTGTTTCTGAACACACGAGGTCGGATTTAGTCGATTGATTGCGATAGCTTCAACAAACCGCAAGAATCTTGGATTCGAGTGACATAATAGGATTCCGAATGCACAAACTGGGTCGATAACGTGTCCAGTCGTCAGGACGTGTCTTGCGACTGCGGACGCTGGTTGCTTGTGTGTTTCAAACACATTGTCGTTCATATGGAATACAGAGTTCTGTACCCACTCGAATCCAAGATTCTTGCAGTTTGCTGAAGCTGTTGCAATCAGTCGACTAAATCCGACCCTGTGTGTTCAGAAACAGTTGCTCGTAAACTTGACCCTTCCCTGGACTTAGTGACCTTTCTTAACCCACCGATTGACTATCCACCCTATCCCCTATCTGTTCGATATAAAAAAAACGTTTCATGTTATTGTAAATTTGGTACTGATGAATCAATACGAAATGCTTGCATCTACCAGTTTTCGTTTTCTGACTGTTTTGTTCAAATCCGGTCACGTCAAATCTACAGTCGAACGACTGCATTACAAAACCTCGAAGAATGATATGATATATTAAAGTCACTATCAGGAGAAATAGTCGCGGGAGAAACTGCGAGTGTCCACGTAGAACTGCCGTTCAAACATAAACACCTCATGTAGGCGGACAACAACTCATCAGGTTTGCTCAAATGAACATTCAGTGCAGACAAATATGGTGCACTCACACGGACACGAAAATTCCCAGTACTCACAATCAAATAACATCAACCTAACACCACCACATCGCGTTGTGTCTGTCAGTTTATGTGCAATTGCGAATGCAGTTTCATCGGCACAACTGATACATGTTTGATCCGGAGAGCGATGAAATATTTGCATTGTTGAGTGCGGAGGCCAGTGTCACGAGTGAATTGTGGTGTAATCAAGACAAGCAAAGAAATTTGTGTATTCGGTCGCATGCTGCCACATTCTGCCAGCTGTTCATGTCACTCACTCACCTCGTGCACGCGGAATCATATTGTTGTGATCCAAGGACGCGGATGGCACAAGGGTTGTTTATTCAACAAAGCAACACATGTGTTAAGCGTTTAAAAAAGAACAGAAACAAAACCACTCAGTTGCACGCGGTATTTGGCCCCAGACCGTCTCGGCTACCGCAGACGTCAATGCTCAGTTCCTTTAAGTAACAGGGACCATTATGGTCGATGCTGCACTCTGATGTTCCTTCCTGCATTTTCCCTGTGGCTTGTACGATGTCAAAATATATGCTTTGGTCTTACTACTGAACAGCATTGGTATGAGTAGTATATTCGATCGCTCATCTTCACTGCACCATTACACCATTATAGTGCTCATTTCTTGTGGTTTTCCGAAGCTGTCCGAATCAGCTGACTCGGGCGATCCGCTTGTGTTCAGAAGCCACTATTCATGAGCCTAACTTCGCCTTGGATTTGGTGTTGTTTGTTTACGTACTGATTGTTGGTCAACCCCCATGATTGTTTCGCGATTAAGATGACTAATACTGATACAAATGTGACCTTGATAGATCAATACCAAATGCTTGCATTTACTCACGTTTCATGGCGTTCCCCTTGGTTCTCACTTCAACCTTTCCAACGCCGAGAGTGATACGCGGAACATGATGGTGGGCATCGGTTCGCACAAACACGACACTCACGATGTGCTCCCTTAATAGCTGAGCGCTATTCAAAGAACCTAAGTGTTATCTGATGAATACTGGTTCCTAATAAACAAAAGAATGGTGCAAGGACAGTTTCATGAACAGCAAGTTTTCTTTAATAATATTTGAACTGTCAGATTCGTTTTCATCATAGGGCTACTTGGAGAAACCTATCGTCCAAACGTGTATTGAGTACCCCGTTCGAAAGGTACGTCAGTCCACACAATGATTCTCCTATTCTTCATTCCACTGTCTTGTGGTTCATATTATTGGATCTGCTACTTTTGATGGATAGTTTCAAACTAACCCTCTTTCTCTGACTGATCATATGAGAAGTACCACATCAGTCCAACCAACGGATAGCTTTATGCACTTTAATATCGAATGCTGTTGGATTGGGGATGGACATTACACCAGTTCACATCAGTGACAGCCAATACATTCGTGAGGTAGGATGTTGATCGTGTCTGTAACTCCTTAATTACACATCGGTGACCGAAACTAACGCATTGTGTGTACTTCTTTATCGCAACTCCGTTGGTCAGAATGGATACGATCCATTTTTATGGCTGGCACTATATTGTAGTATGGGAAATTTTATCTGTGAACCTGCAGAATATGATCAGTCTCGTATGTTTGTTCGATTTTACCAGACAGTGCAAGCTCCCATGCATGGCCAATGATAGCACAATAGGCAAGAGATCAAAGTGGTGAGGATGCCGACTCTCAACCACCGAGTTGCGATCCTGGCTCAGGTTATCATGGCTATTCACGTCTGAGTTTGAGTAGTCTGATAGTACTCTTCGGCTGATATGCGATCAAGTAAGTCACACGGTAACGTTGAGATGCTTTGCGGTAGAAAAACTGACAAGTTGGCTTTAAGTGCAAGAAGATCGCGTAAGTTCGAATCACAGCCCCGATACCAGGTACCAACATTGGGTGGAATGTCAATAAAATCTCATTTGCGATTTCAGGCGAGAGAAGCAATTGAATCAATAGTAATTCTCCAATGAGTTCAGTGACGTCGATATGACGAGCTGGTTGACTTGTTGTCAATTACTTTGTCACACTTAAAGCGTAAAACTAGACCACCAAGAATGAAAATGGAATAACCAGCATGCTACCAAACTTCTTCCTTTTTTGCTGCATGCCCACATGCACTAACTTGTCTAGAGTACCCATTAATCAATAGTGTTTTGTTTAATAACCCAGTATCCAGTGTGAAGCAACCTGTTATGTAAACATGTTTGAAAACGAAGTGCAAAGCAGAGTATCAGAGGGTAGGACACAGCAAAGGTGCACAATGAGGCTGTTAGGATAAGTTTTTTGATAGTGATTTTATTGTAAACCCTCCTAAACGATACGCTGGTTCGTCCTTGCTATCGTAATGCGCTTGACAGAATTCGGATTCTCCCCCAGTTAATAATTCACACGAAAATCACGGTCCCGAAAAGTACTGCGACTGTCCCCGTATTCGCTCATAAGACAAGCCAAAAGACGCGTTCAAAATAGAGTTTTGTTCCGCCATAAAACGGGTGCGGCTAGGGCGACAATTACAAAGTATTTATAGGGCACGTCATGACCACACATTCCCATCACTTCATGAGAAAGAGTTAAGACCACACATGTGCATAGCGGTATAAAAAGTCTCAACCGATTTGAGCAGTTCCGCTAAGTAGGACTGAGTCAATAGTTTTTTTCTTTCTCACGACGGAGGCGGCTTGGGACGGTAGCAGGGTGGGCGCCCTAACATATTCATTTATAAATAAGCCATGCTGTTTATCACCGAATCAATGGAGTCCGATAAGCTTCATATTAGCCATGGATAATTCAGCATATCAGAAAGCTGTCCGATGATCAGGTGAGGCTCGCAATTTGACTCTTGAACTCTTGACAGTCCTCTGTGTTAAGGACTCGATTCAGTAAACAAAATGTGAGATTGCCGTCAGATTGAATTTGAAGACAATGTCTTGACGAGGTAACCGTACTCCATCCCTGTATGAGACGACGGCTTTCTTCTTTACTCAGAACATCTCCGTATCTGCACTCCCTGTCTCTCTTAGAAACGTCATTCTTCATGTTCACGAGGCATTCTGTTTAATAGAAGCAATGCAGCAGTAATGGGTAGTTCTTTCTAAACATTATAATGATCACACAACATTGCCAAATATTAATTCCATAGTGATAACTTTAATTATACTGATGGTTATACTCTCCAGTCATTTTTATGGGTGTATGTAGGCACTACCTTCAGAGCACTCGATAAATGGAGTCCAAATGCACAGACACATTCGTTTGTGAGTAATGCTCAGATAATTTGAACTTCATAACGGCTTAGTTGTTGTAGCTGTGGCACACTCGAGACGCCGAGGTGGGATACTACAATGAGCTGTTGATGACAAACCGACAGAACGAATTCAGCGTTCTATATCTGTTTTAATTGTATACAAACGTGACTAACAAAAACATGTCCGTATATGTAAACTCAATCAACTGTTTACAAACGGAAAACAAGTGCTGTGGGATGATTACTCACGCGTGGAGAGAGAGCATGCGGGTAACGTATGGACCAGTCGGGTTGAATTCAAGCGTTGGCACCTGTCAACAAAACAAATGGGCTGGCAATCCGAGGCATTGTTTTAGACGAGCCAAGGTCCCGTGGAAAGCGACAGTGTTTGGGAAAATTGGTACGATGCCACGCAGACAAATAAATGGGGACGAAAGTGCGTGCACCGAAAGTGATTTGGATTAAGATCAAACGTTCAGTTTTGGACAGCCTGCTGGATTTGACCAGCCAGAGGAAGTTGACATGACATCCTATTTGTCGATCTATATTAGAAGTTCTATCGGGCAGTAATTCGTCTGTTAATACTATTCTGCGTGGGGAAGCTTCAATAACTGTAGCACTCAGTGTACGCATCGAAGAGTCAGCAGAGCTTGACACAACCAGCTTATTAACAGGTTAAGGTAACGAGAAAATTCCTATCGTTCTATCGACTGAATGACCACCGCCCCTCTGTAGAAGCAAGATTAACAAGATCATTATTTTTTTGCTTTATTGTTCATCTATTACGTAACTTGTTCTCAGCATAATCATAATCATTTTCAGCCCTGAGCCACACCTGTACGTAGAAGACTAAGGCAAGCGTAAGTTCCGAAAACAATTCAGAAGAGACGGCGTAATAAACAGGTACAAAAAAGGAAAACGAGACACTGATGAGTAGTAGAGGATTTTGGTTTTCATATAAATTGAACATCACTCACAATTGGTCGTGGCTGTCGCATTCTCATATGAAATACAATAGAACAACGGAAACAGAAAAAGTGCTAACAACTCTTTTGATAGGGGTTCGGAGCTGACTGCCACATGCTGTCATTTCAGAGGAGGGTGGTCCTAATCAGCCGTATGGATGGTGGTCAACTCCCCAACTAGTTGGGGGGGGGGTATTTATCAACCTTTATCAGCCGAACCACGTCACTGTATCGGTTTCCTTCGACAAACGGCAGCCACAATGAACACTGTGTGTAGCAAACGCTGCGGCGACATACGAAATACGTTACCTGACCAGTGAGGATTGCAGTTTTACTATCTCAGTTATCACCAGCCTTAATACGCGCGAACGAACTGTCACGTTGCTTATAAAGTCAGTCCATTTGACATAATCTGACTGGCGGAGGTGATAGTGATGGAATATCGAGAGTTCAGGTTCACTGTCAAGCATGAATAGGCTAGTTTCTGAACCAGAGAACAAAATTAAATGCACACACGAATTGTAAACCTCGGCTATGCGACGCTATGCCTATAACGAATATACTACGTGCTTCTGTTTTCTTCGTGGAAATATTACAGGCTGCTATGATGACACTGTCCAGATACGTGGAGTGATAGACAGACTCGAGTAACCTGCCTATAGTAAAAAAGATGAATGAAGTGCAAGTCCGTTCTTTTGACGATACTTTATACTTTGAAGGTGTTGACCTACTCTGCTACACTGACCTGGTGGTCAGGCTTGTGCATTGTATCAATGATCAGAGTCGGAAATCGACGTCGCATTTAATGCGTCCTCTGACTAGGCAAGCCATTCAACGCAAAATAAGTCAGACTTTAGGGTCAAAGGACTCGAGTGGGGCTTCTCAAGAATATCGTTTCCTGTTGCTTTCCAGGTCAGACTTTTGAGTCAGAGACCTCGGGGGGAGGGGAGTCCCTCAAATCAAATTGATCAGCAAGCTGATCTGGGAAGCGTCCTCTCGAGTCTGGGAGTGGATGTGTGCTGTGTGTTCAAAACGTTTTCCCATGAGCACAGCACTGTCAATCAGTTGAATCCACTCCTAGATGATGCATCCGATCAACGGTAGTTTCTCAGACTCTCTAGCGACAAGCAAGCCGAATCTCATGGTCAATCTGGAGTGAGAATTGTATTGACAGAACAGAGCCCGTTTAATTAGATCCCGGTAAATGGTCGTTCATGTGCTGTAAGATTTAGTACTTTGGTCAGAGACCATGAAAACGGTGGTTATTTGTCATATGTGCAAACGTTTCGACAGACAATAATTCAGCTAATGTCAAAATTGCCTTCCACAATACCCTCGATGATCATCTGAGACAAACTAAACATTCAGACATCAGTGTGCTTGCTGGTAATATGAACGCAAAACTTGGTCGACTTACTCCAGCGAAGAAGTGGCCAGGCAGTACGTTTGTCTTCCAATCAAGATGCCCTGACAATGGCAAGCTGCTAGGACAATTACGCACATCTCACGGGTCCCATACATCCAGTAGAACATTTCAACATGAACGACAAAAGCAAACCGATCACATCGCTGTCAGCTATCGATGGTGCCATTCCGTTCAAGATTATCGTGCAGTTTTGTGTGTGGAGTAATCACCTTGACTTAGATCATATCGTCGTTCATGCCCACCTTGTTTTATCGTTTTCACACAGAGCGACTACTCGCAAATACAAAGTGCTCAGTTGCAGACTGGGCGAAGAGTGTATACGAAATGTCTATGAAACATCAGTGATAAGTAAATTGGCCAGGTCAAAACACTTGAGTGATTCAAATGAACACTAAATAAAAGCCGCAACAGTTATGCGAACCTCTTTTAAAAAGGTCTGCCCCAATGGTGCAATGCAGCAGATTTCTGCTGATTAAGTAGAACTTCAGAACAAACGTCGGCTGATTCCCCTCATTGCAAATAGAACAATGACCATCGTGAACCGAAACACAAACTTAAGAAAAATCTGAAAATGGATCGTGAGGCTTACTTGTGCAAGCTAACCAAACAAATAGAGAAAGGCAATTTTAACGTGGAACAGCCGTGTCCCGTATTACCTGATTGGTTTTCACCTCAACAGTACACAAGTTGGTAGTGAGATTATGTGTGAAAAAAAGGCTCATAATAGCTCATGACTGTTGCACTCATATGGAATTTTCAAGCTGCTCCAAACAAAATAGAGGCATTGGGCTCGAGTTTTACAGTTGTTAGTGCTCGACAATAATGCATATCCTTGTCACGACTGGAGTTTGAATTCTGACCATGTTTTCACGAAGTAACCACGTTGGTCACTTCCCAGTGACGTCACCTTATAAAAGATCAGTTTATCACAGGCAAACGTTCATATACATTCGCATGTGAATTCTGATCGAATTACCCGATTGTTTTGGAAGGAGACGCAGTAATCCTCCTGTTTACTGTAGTCAGCGACCCCTAGTCAGTGATCCTAAGGTTGAACCCATAAACCATTAAATCTGATTGCCGGAAACCAGTAAAGGATTAAGTTGATATAAACTGAACATCGCTTTTGAGACGACCGGACAGTATGAAAATTACCCACAAACAAATGTGATTGAGGTAAATGCAATAGTGATCAATACGGTTACCTCATGAAGGCATGGGCATAGTACAAATCTTGGTCATAACAACAATATACACTAATGACAAGTCCTAGCATGGGAGAAACTTGAGTACACTGTTTCTTTTCACAAGGGAATAAGTGAAAATTCTATGGGAGTACGAAAGTTTCGACTGATCACAAGTGAAGTTCAATTTATAATATACAAACTAGGTAATCTTGGGGGGAAATTTGGCAACTAAGATCTTGAACCGGTTGCCCAGGTAGTAATACAACCCAGATTTTACACCGTGAAAGCATAACGAAGGATGCTGGCACCAACCAGCCTGTCTGTCCAGATATAAACTGAACTGCCTTTCAGTCAACTATAAGTAGAGCATACTGTAGATTGTTGTTTGCCACTGCTCAGTTGCGCACTGGAAAGATTATCGATCTGATCAAACAGCGCAATTTTATACATTCGATCCTAGAAGACAAAATCCAGCGTAACTAGCAGGTTAACAAAAAGTGGCAGTCTTTAAAAGTCAGGCGAACGACTTATTCAATTACAGAGTAGTACGGCCAAATACATTTTCCTTCTGGTACTGATTATCCGCCGTGAAGCCAACTGGGACTTCCCATCTGTTTAAGACCACAAGGCAGACATTCAACCATTTAGGATCAACTATGATACCACTCACCAGGCGCACATGCTCTGTCGAGAAAAGTCTGGAAATGGAACCCAATCAATCAGAGAAGTTCTGAAATCGAAATCATCGCACATTCCTACGGTTGAATGCAATTCGCGAAGTGTATTCTGTAAGACGAGAGCCGTACTGATATCGATTAATCGATGAACAACACGTTTAGTCTGTAGCCGTTGGATGGAAAGCAAATACTTTAACAGAAATAACTGACCTACAGATCATAAGTAAATACCGAAAGGCATGCGAGATATCGACCGCTGTTTTTGAAAACAAATGTTTCGTTATTCGTTTATTGAACGGTATAGAAAAAAGACTGAAGCATCGTCTAAGTGACAAATAATAACTTAAAGCAGTCATTTTTATCAGCCAATCATCGGAGGATGGTGTTTATCAAACTGGTTGTTTAGATCGCAAACATATTGTTATCGTGATAAATGATAACGCCCACAGTTCGGATCTTCCATATTATTCAATAAAACATGGCTTTCAAGACCAACAACACGTTGTCTACGGGATCATAACGATAATTTCATCTGATCGGATAAAGAAACTTTTACAAGATATGCAGTCAACCCAGAGAGCACTTCAATACTGTCCAAACCTTCCCTGAACTATAAACCTTCTCAACCATTGCCTCACATCTCCCTGGATATCATATTTCACTAAACCGGTGGGATATTCATGAAAGTACAGATCAATATAAGGAAATCAAGACAACCGGCTGTTTAGAAAACTCACCACTAATCATACTAACCAACGTAAATAAACCCTAGCAGTGAAGTCGATATGTTCCATAAAAGACTACCATTTTAGGGTTGTAACAGACGAACAGAATTGGGAGGATGCGCCATATGAGTTTTTTTCCCGGCAAGCAGTTAAGGCATATCCAACCCAGCTTTCTAACGGCTGGAACGTCAAACCGTTAGACCGCAGTCATACGAGAAGGGCTATTCGAAATAATTCAGACACAACTTAACGCCTTTTATTTATTGAATTAAACCACTGATAAATCTGCTGGAACAAGCAAATCACACACAATACATTCAGTAACAGGGAAGTCTGTATCTTCCACGGCTGTGATAAACATCACAACACAAAACGGTCCGCGAGAGAAGCAACAAGTAAAACTTGCTAGAAAACAGGAAACTTTCGAAATGTATGCATATAAAACCCGGTCGTCAAATACATTTATGCTATCACCGATTTAATTCAAAACAACTGTTGCCGTGTCCAGCAGTATGGCAGACTTTGACACAAACACGCTTGTAGAAAGAGATGGGTTTCACGTTCCCCAAGACACCCACAGTTCCGACAGTTACACCCCCGACTTTGATGCAAAAACGAGACACTTAGATCCTTTAATCCAACTGACCAATACCGATTGAAGACACATCACAAGGTTTAAACACATCCGTCAGGAACGAAGAATACATGAATATATAGGACACGCCGATAACAACAACGATTGGGTTTACATGAAATAACGACTGTCATCAGCTCTAGGACACACAAACTGCATGAGCCAACAGTTTATGCACGCACACAGGGTCGGACGGCGAGTATCGCAAACATAAAACAAGTTATGAATCCGATTATGCAATTATATTCGAAACGAGTTGGTGGGGTCAAAAACGTGACCTGTACCCATGATGTGCTTTGCAATGGATGAGGTCGGATTTCGGCTCAATCGCTCAATTGTCATTATTTGTTGCGTAATCAAAATGGATATTCTCTGTACATAAAAGTATAAGTTCTTTGAAATAATCAACTGGGAGAAAAAAAACGGTAAATTTGATGGGAAATAAAATTGCACAAAACATCAACTGTTTCTCGAAGGGGAACGTTTGTCAATAAGGAGACAACATCAATAGAAAACATCTTACGTCAACTCACCGATACGTTCTGTAAAGTTTGTACCAGTTCGAAAGAATCTTTTACACAGTGGGGGTTAAAATTCTGACGGATGGGGTATAGAATGTCAACAAGGGTCATCGTATAAGTAAGTTGATGGTGTAGCAATGCGCTGTCCATTGAGCGAAACATTTGTGGATATACTTTGAGGGATGAATAAATTACAACCATCTGGGGCTATCGATAGTGCCCGCCTCCATAAGCGATATGTAGATGAAGTTTCGATTTTTACCACTACTATTCATTTTGTTTCACTTTTAAACCTTTTTAATTCCGTTCATCTTAATCTTTCTGTTTCTCATGAAGAGAAAACAAACAACAGTTTATCTTTTTCAAACATTTCATTCACTAGATGACAGAATGGCTCACTATAGCGCTCAGTGCATCGCAAGGCCAGCTGGAACGATCAGTATTTACAGTTTTCTTCTTTTGCACCAATTATTTACAAACGGGGTCTGGTGCGAACCCTGTTTCATAGAGTCCGGGAGATCTGCACCAATGACCGGTTGCAAAGAGAGGAGGGGAGACTAAAGAAGATACTGCACACAAACGGATATCCCGAGAAGTACATCGATGTTCACAGCCAGAAAAGACTGATCAAGACTGCCGTGAGTACGGTTCTTAAGAGGTAGGTCATTCTAAACCTACCTTTCTGAGGCGATCATATCACAACTGATATAAGTCAAAAATTACAGTCTGTTCTAATTCTCACATACCCTGCGACTGAATTGCGGTTGCTACTCATATCTAAGAGTGTAGCTCAGCTTATTCATAATCGCGTCCTACCGAAATGTTGTCTCACATTTAATCTATCGGTTCACTTGCAGTTGTGGTGACGTCTATAACGGCAGAAAAGATGGGTGTGCACGACAAAGAATGACTGAGCATATGTGTAAGTGGTTGGTGTACGTGATTACGCAACAAGTAATGGCAATCGAGCGATTGAGCCGAAATCCGACCTCATCCATTGCAAAGCACATCATGGGTACAGGTCACGTTTTTGACCTCACCAACTCGTTTCGAATATAATTGCATAATCGGATTCATAACTTGTTTTATGTTTGCGATACTCGCCGTCCGGCCCTGTGTGCGTGCATAAACTGTTGGCTCATGCAGTTTGTGTGTCCTAGAGCTGATGACAGTCGTTATTTCATGTAAACCCAATCGTTAACTGTTTCGATTGTTGCTGTTATGTGCATGTTCTGTGTCTTCTAAGTTTTTCGTTCATGGCTGAAAAAAGTAAACGACTATTAACGTTTTGGGATGTGTGTTTCTGGTCGTTATTGTTGATCTGTTACAAAAGTTAAAAGCCTTAGCAGTGTTCAAATGATACTTAGATTGTTAATTATCTTTACTGAGGTATATATATATATATGTAACGGATATATAACGGATCACAATAAATCGTTCACTACTCAGTGTTTGTCCGTTTTAATACTTTATATATAATATATATGAAAGCCACGGGCGACGCTGTCAGTTTTGTCTGCTTTGTATGATAACTGGCTGCTCGACCATGAGCTTCTTAGGCAACATGAGAAACCGAGATTTCCTTCTGGGCATATAAATAGTCATTCGCTATTTACGGACAAGCGGCGTGTTAGCATGTATATAACCACCATCCATTTTCCCGCCCCCGGCACCCAATTGGCCGATTAGAGGATAAAAAAGTACTTTATGCTGATAGTACTTGACTTTCTGAATTGGTGTGAAAGGCTTAGTTGCTGGTAACCAATACCACAAGAGGTGGATGGCCACTGAGTGTAGCCAGAATAAAGTACCTGGGAATCACGTGCAAGGTTGGTTGGTTCGTTCGTTAGTGAACGCCCAGATCGCCGGTGATATGTGAAGTGTCGGCATGCGACAGTCGATGATATGTCAATATCCGCTACACTACCTATTATCGTAAGGCCCCATTTTTGTTTCCCGTTTGCTGACATTCTTTGTCAATGTTGAGGGGTGAACGGCAATTCAAGCCACAATACCAGTTGGTCAGGTTCATGGCTGTCTATGAATGAATAAACAAACAAACCAGGAGATCATTCTTGATACCTAGTTACACGCTTGTCTCTTCTCAAAAATTATTGAACTTATTAAGGATTTAGGTAGTTTTTTAATCTCTAACATTACTGGCCAACAAGAAGATTCTCGTCAAAAGAGAACAAACAAAACGCACTGGTTTGGGGGTCGGAAGTAGTCATTACCATGTATGACGTACTCATTACAGGGTTAGTAAAAAAATAACTTGTTTTCAGAGATTTTCGAAACACGGGATAGCAACAACTATTCAGATGTGACCATAGTTTGTGTAAACAAAGCCACAGAGCAAATTGTAAATCCGTTTCCATTTCTTGGCGTCCCAAAAAGGTAATAGAACACTTACTGACAGTACTCTCATCATCGCTGCACAGACAGACAGTCTAGTCAATAGCAAAGTCAAAAAAGAAGTCAAAAAACGAGATCTTGAGTAATTTCGTGCTTTTCGGGAGTTGTCTCCACTCATCATCATCATCATCATAACAGCCATGAGCCTGACCAAAAGGTACTGTGGCTCGGGCCGCCGTTCACCTCAACAGTGACGTGGAATATCTTAGAAGAAAACGTTACTAAGAAGTTTGAAAATTATTACAACAAGACTAAGTGGAAGAACTAGAAATGGTATGGATACAGGTCCGCCATTGACTGTGACACATCGCCATCTCGGATGGCGTCTCTAAGCAGCGGTTTGAGTGATCACGAGGACCCCATCCAGGTAGGCGACACCTACCCACTTTGCTCATTGGAGCAGTCAAGGTCTTCATATTTCGTGACCACGTTGTTTTACCCAACTGTTGCTGGTCTCAGCATATAATGCCCGGTACGGCAAACGATCAGATGACATACGGAGTACGTGACCTAACCATCGCAAGCTGTGCAACGTAATTAGCTGGCCAATTGATCGCGCATCCCGAGCGTTCCGGAATACGCACCGGCGAACTGCCACATTGCTCACGCGATCAGTCCACTTAATATGGGCCAATTCGCGG
>JTDE01000543.1:75571-93356 GCA_014338405.1 Paragonimus skrjabini miyazakii | reverse complement strand
TCAGGTCCAAAACACCGCGACTGTCGGCTGTCCGTAACAGTGCCGATGTTCCAAGATCCGTCGAAAAGAAAAGATATGATCAATGCAACCTCGACCGGATCGGAATCCTGCCTGTTCTTTGCGTATCTGGCTTTCTCTAGGCTTAGTGAGCCGACGTAAAATGAGACCAGTGAGTAACTTGGACGCAATAGACACCAAACTGATGCCTCTGTGATTGTCACATAGACTTCGGGACCCCTTTTTGAAAACGGGAATGACTGTTGATAGGCACCAATCACGAGGCACCGCTTCAGTCTCCCATATCGTCTGGAGGAGTTTTGTCAGCTCTGATACCAACCTCTCCCCACCATCCTTGAAAAGAGAAGGAGGGAGCAGGTCTGGTCCACTACGTCTGGTCCACTACGTTATCTCTAGTCCTAACAATGAATTGTGGAATTGCTCACGTATTACTCAACGTTCGCCTATTAGATCCATCCTCCTATGCGTAACAAAAAATTTTCTTCCCACAAATCTTGAAGCTCCTGTTTAACAGTACGAAACAAAAACTAAGAAAAGTATCAGTGACCAGAATCAGACAAGGAAATCCGCTGACAGATGAGACGGGCGCATCCGACATCAGCATCGCAGCTGCTCAAAACCGAAACGTAAGGCTTACGGCTTTCTTTTCTGCAATGCTTTACCCCAAGTACCGGACATAATTCAACAATTGAAAGGGAAACTTATGCAAGTGTAGAAGCTATACAAGAGTGGTGTCGTTTTCTTCTGAGCGGCCGCCTCATTCTTGTTATTGCTTAGAAGTTTGTCGCATCGTGCACAACGGTAACCACAATAGAAAAGTGAAAAACGAGAACCAGCGTGGACCAATGGAGTTTTCCTGTCCCCCGTGTGACATAATATACCGACCAATAAAACCGGAAAGCTAGGCACCTGATGCCTTATGTAGAAGCTAATTCACCATCACCCTAGGCCATCTGCTTCTCAACAAAAAGCCCGGTCGTTTTTGTCATTCCGGAGTTGCTTCCATGGCACACTTCGTGCATTCGAGGAATCCCCAGTCTTCAATCTAGGAAATAAAAACTAATTTATGCCGAACGTGCACCGAGGTAAGGCTAAAGTTTTAAAACCACCTAACAGCCGGTTAACAAGGACGACGTATTCTTCCAAGCACCTTATATTGGCGTTTACAGGAACAGTCTGCCTCGTTATGCGAAATTGGTACTCACACGAACTATTAGCGAATTCCCTTGTATTTTGTTTGCTCCGATATGAAAACACCAACGGTTATCAGTCGTTATCATCACTTGTTCACATTGACTGGTTTAGTGTCGAATATCCATTCTGTTAGGGACCCAGTATTTCTGATAAATAGGCTGAAGGGCAATCTGCATACCAAAGGTTTCGTTATAGACGGGACCCTGCTTATAACCTTCAAGTCAGCAGTTAATTTGAATGTTCGAAAGTGGTCTTGTGGGAATCTGTAACTCTGTCAATGAGGTTAAACGTATGGATGTCACTAAATGAGAGTGAGGTCACCCGCGACAAAATCGATTTGTGTTATGCACAGCTACAAGTATCACATGTCAACTTCGAAAGCATTTCCTCCAAGGCGGTTTATTGAATGGAACAGCGTATACATAAAATGCTGCGCACACTCGTTCAAATATGACGTCTTAACGTGAGCGATTAAATTTATTGCTTCATTGATAATGCCAGCCTACTTTGGTGTACCAGATCTCGCCCGGTAATCACCTGTTCAGTAATTTTGTTAGTCCCGAAGAATTTCATAAATTTTCTTTAGATTGTCCGTTATAAATGCACTTAAAATCGCATTACCGCAATTGAAAAACAATTTTTCTCGCAACCCATTTGAACAGAGTAGTCAGAAGCAATTTTTCGCGCGATGTTTCTCTCGAGCAAATTTCGATGTGTCTCATCAGATAGATATTGCAGTATGCAGGGTTATGCAGTAAAGCTCAATGAGAATTGTGTACCAAAACCAGAAAACCAATAATCACACATACGCACACATTTCAATGAGCATCTGTTATCAGGGCAATCTGGTAGGTGGTGGACTGGTCTTTCTGTACACCGAGCGGTGGATTCCATTAGGCAACTGGTATCCCCCCCCGCGAACCTGGCAAGTCCTCAATTTTTCTGTTGTGTAACGTATCCGAAAAGCTTTCATTAAGTTTAACTGAGGCCAGTATGCCAACAAAAGACGGGCGATCAATGAAATTGGTTCACTGTGTCCTGTCAGGTTCCGACCGGAGTGATACCTGTGAACGTTTTACGAACCGAAACTGGAACGTATCAGCTGGTCCGGAATTGTAATCACCGTTCTGCTCTCCTTATGTAGGTGGCATTGAGTGGCAGCGGTGTTTTCAGTGTGTGGTGAGATACGGTGTTGAAGAGCATCATGACCAATTAGGATGAGTAGAATGCCAGCCTAATGGTTGCTGTGAAACGGGCACTCGACAGAGTGGTTGTGCAATCACCCCTGTGAGGCAAAAAAGATAGACATTCATTCTGAAAACTGTTGAGGTAATCACGGTAACTGGCTCTTGCCTGTAGAATTTCTCAACGAATACTGATAGATAGCCATTTTCTTTGAGCGTGGCTCTGAATAACGACGCTTCGTTGGTCAGTGTTTCTCTCGTGCAAATTCGTCTAGCGTGATAAACCGGAGTTTTCACAGGCCCACGCAGCAAAATATGCGAAGGCTCCACCGGTTCGTCAAGGGGTTACAAGCAACAAGTGAAAACCATTCCTGAATGTATAGAAAGACCTGTTCATCAGTGCCAGATTACCCCGGTAATTAATGCTCGTCGAAGTACGTGTGTAGTTATTGGTTTTGTCGTTTTGTTACACCATTCCTATTGAACCACACTAGACAACCTTGCATACTGCGATACTTACCTGATGATAGGCACCAAAACGTGCTCGAAAAGTACTTTGTGAAAAAACTGTTTCTGACTTCTCCGTCCAAATTCCTCTGTTCATAAGTTAAGGATTCCCCGTCTATTTCGGTTACTGTACTTTAAAATACAAAATTAATGAAAACATTAAACTTAGCATTTGGTTTCTGTCTCCAATTGCAGTTTCCAGGCATCATTTTGAACCTAATTATTGAAACTAACAAGTCACACCCTGTGAACTCTCCACACCTACGTGGTATTTGTTCGAATGCGAAACTATGTAACAATTCCGCTGGAAGCCAATGATCTGTGTAAGTCTCACATTCACTGCTCGCCAAACTGCTTTCTGTCATTTTCTCTTCTCTTCTCAACACTGCTTTCACCGTATCGGAGTGGCGTGGCGTTGAAAGACTAAACACACCATAGAAAGAGTGAGAGATAGATAACAAATGCGGAATCCAGAAAATGGGCTGTATGGCATCGATCGATAGGCGCAACTGAACGGTCGCAATGAGTCACTGTTTCGATAGGTATGTGTAGGTATGCCTAACCATGTCAAGTGGAGCCTTAAGCGGTGGTCTATTAGTGTGCATTAGGTGGGTAATCAGAAACACTGTGGCTCCAGACTGTTGGAGCTTTCAAACGCTTTTGTGGACGGAGTGCACGTTTGCGACAGTGCGTCCGAACTGAGTCATCTTCATAGTTTAAAGGAAATTTTGTGCGAACAGTATTCTTAAGTTAGAGAGCACGCCTTTTGGCTTTTTGGTAGTCATTAATCAAGAGTTGACCCCACACGTTGCTATTTTGCTGGCCACTTTGAAACACTTGTTACCTATTCGACACCACAGGCCTAAGCGTTTGTGTACACAGTGTTAAGCGTAGTAGACTGAGTCAGCTCTGAGTGTGCCGTAGATTCATGGGGTTTGATTGTTCACTGTCCATTCGGACGCATTGTATGTAACTCTGGCGGTACCTTTAGGCTCATTGAGTACGTTAACGTCCTGTCTTTTGTGTCATAGTACAATATCCATAGAAAAACTTTGGAAGGTAGGAGGTAGTCGATAGAGATGTTGCTCACTGATTTACTTACAGGTGATAGTTTGCATAACAATGTTTTGTCTGTAAGTTGTAGTTTTCAGTTACTGTTTAATAAACCATCTAGGTACAGCAGCAGCTTGCCGCACGTCGTTGTCATTCTGAGTGACCACTGACGGATTTGCTTTGAAGACTTCAATAGTGTTGTAAGCGCACCACCTACTAATCACAATTCATGGTTTGTCATTCCTTTTGGACATTTTTTAGCAAAACGCTCTACAGCGTCTGCTATATTGTAACAGGATTCCGGGTGCAAATAAACTTGTTCTGCTCGGAGCTCTACTGTCTTGGTGGGTGTGTTGATGTGTGCCACATCAGTGGCTGGGACATCCGATGCGTGAGCTCTTACGCAGGCGACTCTTAAGAAGCGATACAAAACGGCCATTGCTGTCAGTCAAACCTCTCCAAAATCCGAGTCAATGTGCGACGACTGCGCGAACCTGAAGCATGCAAATTTGCGTTCACGCCATGTACTGAGTTCGGTTTCTCTCCAAAAACAAGCACATCCGATTTGCAATGTAGAGTTCGGAAATAAAACGTGATGTGAGACACACGAGGCCACGAGAACAGTGAGGCGTGCAGCCACGGAAACAATGAGCTTACTGGTAATCGTTCTGGTGATTGGCTGCTGGCGTACATCACACTGAGTGAAAAACTGAAGTGGCAACCTAACGGCGTGTTTTGTTAAATCGTGGCATTGGAATGCCCAGCTGTTTAAAGCTAACACTGATTACTTATACAGCTAAAGGGCAGTGCTGCTTAAAATTGGAGCCGACCGTCTCCCTCCATCTCCCTCTCTCTCTCACACAGTCATTCCAATTATCCATTCGACGTGCCGCACGCTTTCAGCTGACTATTAAGTTGAAAGCAGAGTCTGCTCGTCGTAATTATGAGTGAGCGTGATTGACCTTGAACCCCAGATTTGTCACGTGATGAATTATCGTTCGACTGCAAGCCGAACTGCATTGCTGGGGCCCAGATTGCGTTGTCCTGTGGACAGATTTTGAAACATACATGCTTATACAGTGTCAGCTTCATAAACCAAGCCATTCTTAAGACGATGATGACTGTATGGTTAGTTGGATAAGTATGCACTGACCACTACATATATCATTCGCTCTATCTGGTCGGCTTGGTGTGGTCGATCGAGGTTGTGTAGAGTTTACAAACGACTGTTGTCGATTGAACTGAATAGAAGTGAGACAGCGATACACACGGTCATCGTTCAGATGAACCATTGTGAGAACGCTAATAGGCTACACTAGATAACTTGAACAGTGGCGAACATTTAATCATGCCAATTCCTCTGGCATAACCGTGTCGGGTGAATATAACTGGTCCTCTGAATAATTAGTCTCATCTGAAGAGTGATGCAAGCAAAGTAATGAAGTTGACATTTCGTGCACTCTGCTAAACCAAGCCTCGATGTATGTGTGTGACAGCGAGGTGAACACAACGAACAGATGGCATGTGCGGTCATGTTTGCATCCTCTAGGTAGATTGATTTGTCAACGCGACGTACCCAGTAGATAGATCACTTCGGCGGAAATGACTACCTGCGAATAAGGTGGTGCATGATGCCCGCCAAGTTCGGATGAATGGGATCGTTTGTAGAGAGTAGACACAGATGCAGTTCGATATTAGTCATTTCCAAGCCAAATTATCACACTAGTTATTCCATGGATAAGAGTGCAACCATAGTGAGTTTTCTCTAAACTGTGATAAACCAAAGACGGGGAATAGGTAGTTAAAGCGAGAAAACATTTAGGAAGATATTTTAGGTTTGCCATGCAGAAAACGGGAAAGATAATCGTGTTACTGATGAGTAGTAGGGGATTTTGATTTTCATATAGATTGAACATCACCCACAATTGATCGCAGCTGTCACGTTCCCATAGACTTTCCAGTCGGTCCCTTTCGAAAAGAAGCACTGGACTCGAGTTTCGCTCTCATTAGAGCTCGTCGGGACTAGAACTCCGGTCACGCTTTCAGGAGGCAACCGTGTTTATCAATGCGCCATTGACCTCACATTAGACACGACCGAATTATCATATGAGAACGCTCATCCACTTTCGCTTGTGAGTAATGGTCAGGTTGCCCGATCGCCTCGAGAGGAGACAGTTTCCGTCTGTTAACTCCTATCGATGACCCCTCGACTAGGACTTATCTCCAAGTTGAAATCACAGAAATGATTGACTTGTCGAGCGGTATTCAATTACTGATGAGTAGTAGGGAATTTTTGAATTTCATATAGATTTGGCCGTGGTTCTAGTCCCAACAGTGGCGAGTATATGCACTACTGACGAGTTATAATGAGAGCGAAACTCGAGTCTAGTGCTTCTTTTTGAAAGGGGCCGACTGGAAAGTCTATGGGAATGCAACAGCTACGATCAATTGTGGGTGATGTTTAATCTATATGAAAATCAAAATCCCCTACTACGCATCAGTAATCAAATACCGCTCAACAAGTCATACGCCTTGTTAGTAATTTTCAAGCCCTACAAGAAGCGAGCAGTACGATCGGTGTGGAGAAGAGCAAACGTAAATAAACTGTACAGACAAATTCCAAAGTGAGATCATCTGCTTTACGTAAAGCTATAGAGGTGTAAGCTTAATTACCGCAAAGAGAATATGTTTAGAACAGTTTGAATTGGATTCGAGAAGGATATCTCAACACTTCGCATAATATAGATTGAACATCACTCAAAACTGGTCGCAGCTGTCGGATTTTCATGCACACTTCAGTCAACCCCTCTGGAAGAAGAGTAGTAGACTCGAATTTAACTGTTGTTACTACTCGGCAATAGTTTGTCCTTGCTACGACTTGGATTGAAACCTCTGCCACGTTCTCATGGAGTAACCGTGTTGACCAATTCCCCAGTGAATTCACATTAGGAACTACCAGCTTGACACAGGCAAACGTTCAGATACACTCGCTTGCGGGCTCTAACCGGTTTATCCGACTGTCTTGAGAGAAAATGTAGTAATCGTCCCGTTTTCATTAGTCCACGATCACACGATCCGGACTTCTATTCAGGTGAAAATCACATAGATTACCGGACTTGTTGAGTGATGTTTTGATTAATGGTAAGTATTGAGTGATTTCAATTAATATAATCTGAACAACGACTTCGAACCTGAACAGAAGGTACCGTGGATCGGGCCACCGCTCACCTTAACAATGACGTGAGATATCCTAGAAAAAACGTTACTAAGAAGGTTGGAAATTAATGAGAGGCCAAAGGGAAGAACTAGACATGGTGTGAATGTAGGAACGCCATTGACTGTAGCACACCGCCATCTCAGATAGTCTTTATTACACGTGATTTGAGTGATCATAAGAACCCAGGTCAGGCAGACGACACTTACCCAATTTGCTCAGTGGGAGAATCTGGATCTTCACAGTTCGTGACTATGCTGTTGCTTGAACACCACACGGTGATGGTGCCTGGTACGGTAAACGCTCAGCTGGCATACGGAGTACGTGACCTAACCGACACAGGCTGCGACTAGTTGATCAACTGACCGTGCAGCTCGAACGTTCCGGAATGTGCGCTGTCGAACGGCCGTGTTCCTCAACCGCTCAGTTCACTTAATATGGACTAACTGATGGAGAAAACGACGAGTCTGTTGACATCTTCTTTGTGAACGGGCCAAGTTTCCGAACCATAGAGCAGAACAGAACGTACACAAGCATTATATACCCTTACTTTAAATAGCAACCGAACGTCTTTTCGACGCTACAGATGACGCAGTTTAGCAAAGACAACTCGTGCCTTTGCTATCCTCCCTGACATCATCAATATTACAGGCTGGCGGGATAGTGCTACCCAAGTATGTGAAACTGTCCACAGTCTCAAGCAGGTTACCTGCAATGAAGAAAGTAGGAGTTGAAGTGCCCCAGCCTTGAAGCAACACTTTGCACATTGAAGGTGCGAAGCGTATTCCACACAAACCAGCTCGGTCGCTCAACCTGTCCAGCATGGTCTGCATGGTTTTGGCAGAGAGGCTGAGTATGACAATGACGTCCGCATACTCCAGATCAGTCAACTGAGTGACAGGAAGAAGCTCAACACCAATTTCACTGGACTCATCAAGCTTACCCTCCAGAATGTCATCCAAGACGAAATTGAACATTAAGCGGGAAGTCGGACACACTTGACGAAAACCACTAGAAGTGATGACGCCCGAGACAGTTGTCCATAAACTCTCACCTTGCTTGCAGAGTGGGCATACAGTGATCATAACAGATTCACGTATCGTCCTGGAACTCACATGTGGAGGAGGCAGTTCCAGAGAACGTTATGAGCAACATAATCGAAAATAGCCCTTAAGTCCAAAAAGACCACGACTGTCGGCTGACTGTATGAGTTCCGATGTTCCAACATTCGTCGCAAGTCAAAAATGTGGCCCACGCACCCTCGACCGGATCGGAATCCTACCTGTTCTTCACGTATCTGACTTTCTCTGGGTTTAGTGAGCCGAGGTAGAATGGGGCCAGTGAGCAACTTGGACGCAACAGACACCAAACTGACGCCTCTGCGGTTGTCACATAGACTCGCGGTTGCCTTCTTGAAAACGAGAATCACGAGATACCTCTTCAATCTTCCAAATCGTCTGGAGGAGTATCGTCAGTTCTGTTAACAACCTCTTTCTGCAATGCATGAAAACAAAGGGAGAGAGAGGAGATCTGGAACAGTAACCTTGTTACATTCCAATAACTTAAAATCCATAGCCACTTCTGCTTGCGACAGAGGGCCGTCTGGAATGCAATAACCGACTATTCAGGTCCCGTCGTCCAAATGGTCTGGTTGAGGCCAGCTGAAATGGTTTTCGAAATGTTCAGCCCACCTGTCAAATCGGCGCGATTGATTAGTGATAAGCGAACCATCTTCTTCACATATGGTTTCACTTACACCGACTCGATGGCGAGTACAACCACGGATCAGGGAAAAAGGCTTTTTGCTATTCCCAGATAAAAAGGCTTTCTCCATCTCTTTCGATTGTTCGACCAAGTATTGCTCACGGTCTTTGCGCAAGCTTTTAGTCAGCTTGCGTTTAAGTTCTCGACGGTCGTCACCATATTCAGAATCAGGTGGAATCGAGCAACGCTTGTTCATGAGGTTTACCGACGTGACAAAAATCTGGTTCTGCCGCAAGTGAACAGTTCCTTCGGAACATACCTCTTCTAGCATGCTTTCATAACTGTGGCGAATTGTTCCCAGTGCCCGTTAGGACCACTCACCCGGCTCGAACTGGGCAACTTTCTCACCAACGCCGTTTGGTAAGCGTTCTTTACATCCTCATTGCTCGAATGCCAGTTAAGCACCTTGCATTTACGAGCGTATGTCCACTGGGCAAGTGACAAAATAAAACGGGACACACAACAGCATGGTCCGAGTCCAGGCGGTTGCTCCAGAAAACACAGCAGTCTTTAACACAGTGGCGCCACCTGTAACTGATTGCTATATGATCCAACTGTGTCTACGGCTGAGAAGCACACGCAGGTCTCAATGCCTCTTCCTATGTTGAAATGTGGTGCTCGAAATATAGGGACCGTGGGATGCGCACGGCTACAGCAGTCTTTCGGCATTGTCAGTGCGTTGTGCCTGGACACCAAACATACCTCCCAGCCGCTTCTCTTCCGGAGAAAGACGACCAAACTGAGCATTCAAATCGCCTGCTAGTATGATGATGTCTGAGTGTTTGGTTTATCTCAGAAGGTCAACGAAGATGTCAAAGAACGCTTGCTTGGTAGCATCCAAACAGGTGTCTGTTGGAGCGTACGCCGATATAATGAAAACAGAACACGTTTCTGATTTGCGTCAAAAGACTTTTACCGATGTATTCAGTCTGACAGCACACAACCGACTGTTCACTGGGAACCAATCGAGCAAACATTACTCGGCTCAGGAACTCAGTGCGATTCCCACTCCAACTTGACCACGAGATTTAGCTTCGACGTTACCAGAAACTTCGAGAAGGAAGCGCTTGGATGAAAAGTTATCTAGAGGTGAGCTCAAGTGGATAACGGTGCTAGAATCGTAGACTCGAGTCTCCGATACACAGCATACACCAAGCTCCAGACTTGAGAGAGTACTTGTCAGAGCAGCTTGCTAACCAACTTGTTGGCGTGTGCAGACATTGAAAGCGCCAATGTTTACCAGTTGTTTCGACGTCAGAAAACAAAAACGGGTGCTAAAAGCAGCTTGTTCCACTCCAACAATGTGTGCGTAAACGAGCAAAACATAGGGTATTTATATGGGGCATACCGACCTACAAACATTCTCGAATCAGAAAATTGAAAGACAGTTACCAAAAATAGTAGCTAAGGTCACTTGGCCACCAATGAGTGTAGCAGAATAGAGGTTGAACAGATAAAAAATTAGGGAAGGTTACCTCTCGACTGTTCACGACATTTCCGCTCATTCTGGCTGGATAAAGCCATTTTAATGATAAGGGAGGTGGTTTTGGACAGAAAATTGGATTCCCTGACACTTTTCTAACCTCGATTCTTCTGAAACTGAAGACAGCAGTGCCGCAATTATAAAAGTGGTTCTGCTGCATGCCTATAGGACCGTAATTAACTACCTAAGCACTCCTACGCGGTCAGTAGTGTAACACACAACCTCACGGGTGCATCTACTTTTCGTCTGATTTTTCTCCTTTGGCCTGTCTGATATGGTTGCACCCGGAAAGACTGAAGTCCTAGTCAGCATAGCCCTCCAGATCAATGCAGTACACAGGCCTGACCACCTCATCAAGGTAGCAGAATAGGTAAGTAGTAGCAGAATAAGTCAGGATAACCTAAACAACACTCAAAAGTGACAGCAGTTCTCGCATTCTCATAAATCTTTCAATTAGTCCGCCTAGAAAGTAAGCTCTAATTAAAGGTTGTCAGTGGTATATATCCTTTACAAAATCACAAAGGAGTGCTTGATCTCCGCTTGTTTTTATGGTGAGGGAACTGAATTAAGTTGGTGAGCCAGCAGCTCTTAGGCAAGAAAAAACGATACATCCTGACAATTTCAAGGAGAAACCGTGTTTTCTTAGCTGTCCTTAGTAAACAATCGTTTGGTTGGCTTTGGCTTAACGGAATCAGCGCAAAACATGAGAATTAGGTATACTAGACACCACAAGTGACCCCCTACGCGATCTTGATGTGGTGGAGTTAGTTTTATTGAGAATACTGTTCGCTTACATGAATGAAAGTGTACTATTGTCTTGAAGTTTTTTTGTAAACGAACAGTGTGATGCAAATTATTCAAATGTACACAAAGCTGGACAACTTACTGCTCTGAACAACATACAGTTTGTACCATCAACCTACTGTTTTAATTAGGCGTTGTAGTCAGAATAGTCATCACAGTCTTGTTTCCAATTACGCTGCAAAACGGTTCGCCGGTACAGACACAAATGAGATCCCCAACAATACTTTACGTGCTGTACTGATTATAAGGGCATGAAAATCAATCATGGCGATAGTGATTCGCAAGCCACGAGTCTACCTCAATACCTCTATTGTCTACGCCTTTGTAGGCATTATTTCGAATGATTACAACGTTCTGTTTTGATTTGTCTCGCATACTGTTTTTCTGGAAGTTTTGTCTCAACAACTTAATATTCAACTGCGGAAGCCTCAGCTCATAAGACAGATATGTGCTGCACTGACCACTGATTGACATGATCTCCTGCAACTCAATAGGACCTAGACTTGCCACGAGCGGCTACTGTCAATGTTATCAATAGTTCACCAATGACTCCTGCTCAACCATCATGCCTATGCATTCTTATCACCTACAGTGCAACATAACCACTGAGCTCATCCCAGATGTTGTTAATTCTCTCATTTCTTACACTTCCTTATGCTCACATGAATGTCACGAACAAGCAGATCGCTAAAAAGACAGCTGATCGTGCATTCGTGGCAAAGATAAGGTGAAAATCAGCAAGGGTACAAGCACTAATATATTCTGGCCTGCAGACCTGTTATGACCCACACTAGCGACCATAATCACGCTGTTGTCACATATGTTGTACGAAACCCAGATGACCTGAACTGATTGGCCACTGTCTCAATGGCGAAAGATGTGTACCTGTAGTTCGTGCACGTGACCGAAGACGAGTTAACGGGATTACCGCGCAAGTCTATCAATGTACAGTAACTACCATACGTTCAGTCAACTTCATCCATCAACCTGTCATATCGGTTTGTTCAACGAAGTTGGTTTATTGAAAACGGCAAGTCTGTTTCCAGTAGGCTGTCCACTTGCGATGTGGAACGTATAACGATGAAAACCATGTCCATCCATCATATAAATGGAACAAAACGGCGCAACTATGGAAACTCAAGGCTCCAGGTATTTCTGATTTATCATTTCAATGCCGTCTTCAACTGGAATTAATCGGACGTGTCAGCTGAGAAGATAGAATGGAAATGAAAATGGTACTTCCCTCCGGTAGGCAGCTTGTCAGATTACTTTCTCAAGCCGTTACGTTTCCTCTCTTTCATAGGCTGCCTACAAGTTTGCAAGCATTCATCAGTCACAGAAAGACTTGAGAGAGGGTCGTTATTTGCAAACAACCGGTCTGAGTCACCACCGGCGAATCGGTGGGTAATCGTTTCGACTTTGTTCGGGTTAATCAATACCGCGCACGCCGGAGAATCTAATCTACGACTCGTGAATAAGTGTCAGACTATTAACCAACGACAGAAGAGTGGCCTAAATCCACTAATTACCCAGTGGTCACTCCCTGTCTGCAAAAAACTGGTGAAGAAATGTTCGCTTCTCAGGAAATTCCTGTATCAGAACAATGAGGCGAACAAAAATTCCAATGGATTATGGATGTATATCGTAGAGGCGAAATCTCACAAACAAAACTTCGTTTCATTGCGCACAATGACAATGACTTTGACAGAGGTATAATTCAATTAATTCCACAGGAAATGAGGTTAAGCTAACTCATACTCGCAAAATTCAAGTACGTTCTTCAACTCGTAAACCGTTAGATGTGTCCAAAGTCACAGGTCGTAGGTGGGCTCGATAATATTGTCGATTACGGAAGCTCAAAATAGAGTGAGACTCACTGACTGGTAGTTGGGGTTGTTACTTCGTTAGCAGAGGATTCATGTGCAATGAATCACACAATTACCAGCAAGGGGTCATCCTAGTGTGAAACTAAAAATTTTATTCCATACTGTTTATTGTCTCATGAAGACGTGACTGTAATAATGTTGCCTGTGTGGACGATCAAGGGTTTGCATAACACTGTAACTAAATATCCCCCGTTCGAGAAAACTTGGTAGCAGAGACGTCGGCTATCGGCCATACAATTGCTAGCCTAAATCCTGTGCACTTCAAGTCTCCCGTTCTATATGTGGATTACCTAAAAGTACCGAGCATCTGCACGCAAAATAGTACACCACATGATGATTAAGACCTTGGGGGATAGAGGATAGAAACTAAACTCTAAATTGACAGACTGAAAACTATTAACAGCCGGGGACAAATGGAGCTAAACGAATGAGAAAAACAGAACATACATAACGAAACTTACATTCTCCGACTCATCCGTATGTGGCATAGATTCATTGGACTTTGTCTGGCTGGAATCATCATAGAGCAGATCTACTTGATCCTCTTCTATTTTCTGACCAGATGGCCGAACTAACCAACTGTGTAGCTGGCGATTCCGACTGATATGGAATTTATTCGCAGCCAGATGTTCCCAGCCATTGGGTGATTGCGAATTATCAATACATTCGGCAGGTGATGACTGATGGCCATCATCTTCCTCCATGTTGTGCAACGCAGTATGGACGTAAGGCGTCTCACCATTCATCATGGACCGCAAGATCAGAGTGGAACTTATGAGACAGGCACATTTGATATACATTAGGCCGCCTTGGACCAAAAAGAACCATCGATAGGTGAACATTTGGGCGATCACAGCGGATAAAACGGGAGACAAAGCCATACCCACACCCATGCCTCCGAGCGAGAAGGGGTAGGCCATGTGACCGGGTAACATAGTAAGTTCTTCACCTGCCGGGAACAAAAAGGTGATTGACGGCCCGAGACAAAAACCGCAAAGAAAAGCCAGGAATCGGCTCAGGTTCCGATTTTCGGCTGTGAACTCCCAAAGGGTCAAGCCTAAGGCCATGATGCAACTGGTTACAATTAAAATGAAACGTAATCGGTTCTTGAGTAGGTCTCGTGTGATACCAGTGACAATGGCACCAATCAGGTAGGTACAGGCCTCACCAGCCGCAAATAGGGTTGTTAGAAGAGCGCTGCGCCTGAGCGAGGTCTCTTGACGATACATGTAATCCGCCAGATTCAACAGCATACCGTAGGTTACCACACTAGTCATGATTCGGTCCACAAACCACAAAATCAACAACGAACTCCGTCGAACGGACAGTTGACGCTGTGCGAGTAATACACACTTCTCACTTCGATAGTCGGGTTTGTTGACGTTTTTTTCAAAAACCAATGCACCGAGAAGAAGAACAAAAAAGTATATTACTCCGAGAATGATGAAAGCCTTTCGCCATCCGAAGGCCTCAATCAAGTAGGCATAGAATTCAACGAAAACAATGGCAGCAACGGAACCACCAGACACAAGGGTAGTGGCTAAAATGTGGTAGCGATGATTTTTGTCAAAGTGTTCATTAACAACCAGCCCGGCTGTGCTCAAAACCAGAGAAGAACCGATTCCATGTAATATGGTGTGTGTGATGAATAACCAATGGGGATTGGGCACATAAGCACTTGTTATACAAGCCAGAAGAATAGCAATAGCGCCAAGCATTTGCGAAACCCAGAACCGTCTCCCAGTGGCTAGAATCAAGGACGTCGACAAACTTGTCGTAAGGTAACCGAGGGCTGCGTATGAATCCCCGATCCAGTTAAGCTCAGCAAGGCTTGTTCCGTTGAATTCCGCGTGCAACTGTGCCACAAAAATTCCAAAAGCTCTGCGTTTCCCACCCAAAAATACAACGCTAAGGGCAGATATAACCAGGATCAGCCATGGGATAGCCTTTCGCGACATCCTCTCTGAACAGCGGCTGCCTAAATGACAAACGACGCACAGGCCACAAAGCATTGTTAGCGTACACCAAACCCGAATTTGATTGGACGTTGGTGAAGGCCTATCGTTGTAAACCACTCACCTGATTGGACAATACAGATGACTGTATCGATCTCATGATCAAAGAGGCAGCCTAACCCGCACCGCACCGGATCACAACCCGATGGCAAACAGCGCTGAAATAAAGACAGAAACACGTCATTTCTAATCGTAGGCCTGTTCTATACCAGTGAGATTCCGTTTGCCAGTCGCTGAGCCCCAGAAGTACGAAAACCAAATTTAACCTGGGGTTTGTTACCTAAACATTCCACCGATGGGATGATATGCTAGCCAAAAAGCTTTTTGTATAACGTCCGGCAAGAATAATCGCCAGTAGAGGTTTAGGTGCATATATGTATAAAATTTTCACCAGTGAGGATCACGTCATCTGCTATTTCGTCTTCATACCAGTCGTAGTAATGCAAGTTTGTATCAATTAATACATATTGATTCAAATTCGAGAAGTTAAGTTGGTGAGATCCAAGGTCGGGTTGAATCTCAAAATGGTAAATTCTGATTTCAAGGTAACAAAGACATTTTTAGTTGTGGTCAGTGTTTTTACCAAAAGTATTTGTTCAATTGATTAAACTGTTTGTTATGTTCTCTTTCGTAAGTTTCGTTTGCATATGAATTGCCGAACAATGCTGAAGGAGCATCACCTGCTCCTCTGTGCATTTGTGTTTTTGTTAGAGCAAACACGACAGGCTGACTGTCTGAAACCGTTTAACGTTTGCCTTCGAATTTCATCTTGTTTGCATCTGCATAGTTCCTAAGCTTTTCTGAACCTAGTGATTGTTTTTGCTTCCCCATCATTTCGATTTAAATGAACTTAAACTTTGATCATTTTTGTCGCTTTGTATGGACCATGCACAGCTTCTTAAGTTTAGCTGTTCCATTCCTGTTCACTAGAACACACGGTTGGTCAACATTTGAGATGGGAATTATTATTTCACAACTTTTCCTCAATCCATTTCCGTCGAAGGATGTCTTGTTACATTCAAAACTCTTAGACACTTTCCGTCCAACAGAACGTTTCAGCTGACGTTACTGGATTTCCATTGTGTGAGTAGCTCAGTGATAAAATTGATTCTGCTTGAACACGTTCAGCAGTATTCGAGCATTATTCAAGAGCGTCTGAATAGGATTATTCGGTCTTGAGGTCAATGTCTTAGTGATCAACACGGTTGCCTCATGCAAACATAGCCGATAATGGTAGAAATATACACCGTTGACGAACTCAAACGAGAGCGAAACTCGAATCTAATGTTTCTTTTCATAAAGGGCTAGCTGGATAGTCTACCTGAATGAAAGAGCTGTGATCCTGTATGAATGACGTTCAACACATAAAATCCGTTTAGTTATGAGCTGTATTTAGAATATGGTGCTCGACAATTAAGCCAGATGTAAAGTTCAGCCCAGTAAACAATTGTTTACAAAATCCATTAATGTTAATCAAGTACACGGTAAGTTGTTCATTTGACCTGACAGAACGACAGTCCCAATTTTCGTTGAAAGATAAACTACATATGCGTTGGACACCGCAACAAAGACTGACCTAAGCATACAGAGAGATCTCCACTTCAATTTCACGTCATTTCCCCACATCCCGTATAAACCGGGTAACCGAACTTTGGATTCACGTCATCGATCTATCGGACAGGTCCTTCTAACGCGACGCCAGTATTGTATTCGCATTCGGATGCAATCAACATTAAGCTTTACAGGCAATAACAACAGTAGAGAGAACGCGTCACTCCGGAGACGTACAAACTATATTGTCATTTTACAAGCGGTAGCGTCATTGTTAAGTGCGTAGATGAGTAGGCCGTTGACCGTTGTAGGCGCGACCAATCGGAACGCAGCTTGAGTCTTAGTACGAGTGTGGGGCGCACAGGTGGCCTTGACGCGTACGCAACAGCAGTGTTGCCCGATCTCTCACAATACTATACTATACTCCATTTTGAAAAATGTATCCTTCTCATCCATCACTGTAAAACATTTCTGGACTTATGTAAACACTCCTCGGTTTCATACAATTTCTGCGCAAACACTTACAAAAAGCATTGTCTCTTGGAGAACCGACAAATATTGTAAGGGGGTAGACAGGATTTGGAGCATTGTAAAATGAATGGTTAGCAGCATCCGTTTGGGATTGGCCCCTCACAGTGACCAAAGCCTTGGGACGCCTGCGCATAACACTTATCATAAGTGGCTTGCGCAACAACACTCATGGTTTCACACACACCACGTATCCCTTGTAAACCCGAAGGAAAAAGAGGTGTGTGAGTGGAGTGTCCAACCGGCCAATGCTGGTTAGCCAGATGGTAGGCTAGTATGAAAGTGGAACGGTTACATTTTGGAAACTGAAAATAAGAAAACTCCAGTGGTAATATGCAAGCTGTTTAGAAAGATAATGAAAATATTAGGCAAGATGTAGATCAATATAAGAGTACATATTATTGAATTCCAGGTTGGGTGAAAAAAAGAACAAAGATTTAAATTTGGACCCAAAAACAAAAAAAACTTTTAACGTAATGCAACAACAAAACTGAAGAGAAGGTAGAAAGCCGTTGTGATTCAGCTGTCTAAAAAGTACAGAGTGGTTTAACAGATGGCGGTACCCTATAGTGGATACGAGCGAT
>JTDE01000543.1:32715-54802 GCA_014338405.1 Paragonimus skrjabini miyazakii | reverse complement strand
ACATGCCAACAGCCCGTCAAATTTCCCATCGCGGGACAATGCTGAAGATGTACTGCAAACCACATATGAAGTAATAAAATAAGTTAACTTATTTTTGCTGTTTCACACTGGAAAAGGCTGTTAATTGAGCGCTAACATTTCCAATGGATGAGCCGGGTATGCGAGGGTCAACTTTCCCACATCAATGCGAGTCCACCAGGTGGCAAAAATAAACAACGATCAGGAAGCACACGTAGCAGTGAACGACTGGGCAGTTTCTGCATGAGCCGTTGGGACAACCGTACGCACTAAGAAGTGGAAGGCGTAAATGTTCGCTGATGATTCGTCACACTGTTGATCAGCAAAGACCACCTCTTGACACCATTAGTGGATGACACCGATGTCTAATTGCTATACAACCACGAATAAAAGGCTTAATTCTAGAGGTAAAAAATATGTGACAGGAAACTCAACTTATACAATCCATCGACATTTCAGGCAAATATACAAGTTGAAATCGAAGCAAAGGCAGCATATGTAAGACTATCAACGCATCGCACTGCAGAAACAGCCATACAAATGACAACATACACATCATTAAACAGTATTAGACATCAGTATCTAAAACGTCAACAGTTAAAGACTATGCGAACGCCGGAGTCTCAGGACCTGAAGATATACAAGATGTAGACCGTCAAAAAATCCCCCTTAGGTTGCACAGATCGTAAACGATTGATCGGTGAGATTGCTGCCAACATGTAGTCACCGCGATAAGCCCATCATGCACGTATAATTCGTTGCACATACGGGCGCATCCTGAGATACCTATGCAATCTAGGCCAGAACACGTCTGGAATTCGGTACACTAATTGCTCTGTACAGTAGACATAATGATCAAACGTAATCATTTTTGGAAAGCCGTTAGTATGTTGCATGCAAGAAAGAGCCGAAGTCGGATGAGATGCTTTAAATGTTGACAAGAAGATTACCTTCGTGGATTGCGTGTGCAAAAAACCATGACAGTTTCGAGCAGCCTTACGGAAGTGATCGACCTGAGACAGCCAATCGCAGAAAAAGCAATTGCCTTATCAAGATTATCTTCTCCGTCATACTCCACATGAAGCTGGTGACTTCTGACGTTCTTACACTGCAGCAGACTTAACTGGTCATGAATTCGATCAGTCCGTTCGTCAGAAGGTTACTCAGAAGCAAACGGATTGGGTGGAAGGTGCGATGCTATGCAGAGTGGAAGCTGTAGATGAAAGGTTTGTGAACATGCTTCAACCGAACAGACCGCATTTGCAGTCATGCGTGCGTGTCTGACCAGTGAATCAGACTCTTCAGTTTATCCTCCCTACACTTTCGTAGGAACGGATTTGATACGCTGGCGTCACCTGTAATCGATGGGCCGTACTATCCCGATAGAGCTCACATAACGAAACGTGATCGAATGTTGTTCAGATCAGTGGTCGCAGTTAGCATAACATTTTTACTCACTTCAGCTATCCGCAATCTGTTGTGAATATTTCTCACCTCCGTTCCATCACACCAAGTTGCACAGAACCAGCGGATGGTTTGTCCTATTAGTCAGACGCCCAAATTTTCCACTGCACCCGTTCGGCTCTGATAACGTGGTATATTCTACAGAACTATACATTATGAATTTAACTCGACATGCCTAGCAGAATTTCTATCATAAAGTGTGAGCCATGTAACGGTAACAGTTGACAAGCTCGTTAATGGTGTCACATTTGTTGAGTTGTGATTTGCCCCATACATTTAGTTATAGCGAACACAAATTTATGCAAGGAGGGTAAACTGATTCTTCATAGTGAATACAGGAGTCGGCTCTGCATTGGTGAGATACTGCGAGACATTTTATCCTCTATGTGGACCTTTTCGATATAACAGTGCTCCGCTGTATCAACATTAGCACCTCACGTGTGGCAGTTAAACATGAGTGTGAATCACTGATGTATTGCTGTCTACGATGATGACTTCGAAGGACGCAGTTAACAGTTGCTCACATAATTATAGCCATAGTCCCGGTAAACTTGTAATCCGTTCAAGGACTCTTTATGACAGAATCTGAGAAGTGTACGGAAACGTGTACACGTGTTTCTTTATCATTGTACACTGACATACTGTGGACAATGTGGCGAATAACGCAATGTTGGGGTTTCGGCTTTTACGTAACAAGACATCTATGATGCTATTCAATATTTCGGAGCATAAGAATACTGTCAGTACCCACAGCCTAGACAAGAACCGTCGCGGTAACCAGGGAGTGCACTCAGTGGCGTACTTTGTTACTACTAAGCAACCTCGAGCTCAATAGCACATGGTGTTTCATGTAATAAAATGCACCCATTTAGTTATATTTACCATCACACTGAACAGGCGTTTTACGACCGGGACTACCGTGATGTTAGTTGAACTGATCTAGGTAATGACATCGCGGATTTTATTCGAAATCTCAAGGGAAAATCACCTAGTTACAATCAAACACTACAACTCCCCGTATGCGTAATCGACAGATACATAAACAGATAGCTACAAGCTTCGGAAAGTTGGGTCACAGATAGACAAAGATAGCAGCCGTAGGCCATCTAGACAAAAAAAGATGGAGTGTGCAAAATCGTCATTTGTAAACACTCGGAATTCAACACGGAAAAATGATTATAGCCTGCAGGAATGCGTATTGGAAAGAATCACAAAAAATCTAGCAGAACGCCAGAGAACCAAAATTTGGCGTCCCGTATACAGTAACTGTATAAAAGCAAAATAATACACTATCTACATTGTAAGATACACGTGGCCGACCAGACGGTGACCCTGAGAGGTAGGTTGCTAAGGCTATCATCAACCAGTTGTGGCTACATTGTCCTCCGAGCAGGCCGGCACAAACCGTCCCAGTCTGGTATCCTCTTCACGATTGATGCTATCCGAAGGATCATCCGAATATGGATACCAAACAGGACCCCAGTGATATGGCTTACGAGCGGTACGTTTACGATTGGCACCGACAATCAGGTCTGGACTGACAGGTAGCATTGGGCTGCAAGACCAACAAAGAAAAGAGGAATTAGAGAAACAATCGTAATCCGCGAAACATTTTCAATGTGATTAGGAAATAACATTGAATGGCAGCCGCGATAAATAAAGCATAAAAAATAAATGACACAGGGTTAATTTGGTCAAATCCACCGAAGAGACAAAAACGAAGACACGGACTGTCAATATCTAGTTTTGCCTCAGCAACTACCAGGATGGGATACCTCTAAACACTCTGACTCACATGTTAGCTACCGGTTCATATGCAGTAGTAGTGACGGAAAGTATGGGTATCCATGTCAGTAGACAGTCGAATGCGCCTCTTCAAATGGCACATACAACCAATCGAATGGCTGAGTTACAATGAATACAATTGAACAGTGAATTCACATTCAAGAGGCAGTGGTTTCCATCACTGAAGCTTAAGAGACGTAAAACAATATATGCGATGGTTTGTACAACGATATTTCGTACGCACCGCCAACTCTAGTTATATCAGCTACTGTGGCAATACAGGTTACTGTCCCCCTCGGGGCGATCAAGCAATCTGAGCATTACTCACAAACGAATGTGGCTAAGTCTCCACATGTGATGATTCCATCGAGCTTAATTTGAGGCCAATGGCGCAGGGATCAACGCGGCTGCCTCATGAAAACGTGATCAGAGTTCAAATCTCGGCTGTCGTATAAATACACATTATTGGTGACCGTCAACAAGCGCAAAACACGAGTCTTGTGCTTCCGTTCGAAAGAGGCCAGTTAAAATATCCATGGGAGTGCGATAACTGAGATCAATTGTGAATGGTCTTCAGGTGAACCCATACATCAAAACATGGGTGTATAGTGAGAAACTATAAGAAATCGCACTACATCTGAATCAGTAATTAGATCTGACGGATTGAACGATAAACAATCATAGGTAGTGGGATGAAGCAACAGAAGAAAGTCCAACAAGCAAGAATACAAAACTGTGTAGTGGGTAGACAATAAACTTCAAATAGGGGGAAGGTTACGCGAGTGCATATGAAGAGGAGGAAGCAATCTGGATGGATGGATAGCCCATGAAACATGAAATAGGAATCAGAAAACCACTCGTTAGTCTTTGTAGACAGGGTTCGAATAAGTGAGGAGTGTGTGGTAGCAAAAATCATGCGCTCATCAGAACAAACGAGGGCTGTTCATAATCCGTTTGTGTGTTTAGATCGAAGGTCAATCGGTTCATAGACGTAACATCTGCTGGATGAAGTGCTATGTAGTTTCCGTGTGAAGGTCGACAGAAAGGAGGTCGTCCACAATTCGTTATGTTTTGTCTTTTGAAGGTATTTCGTAACCATATGTTTAGTACAACCAAGATGGTAGTTACTCAGCTGTATGGATAGATATACACAGACTCGAGTGGCCAGATGATTCCGTAAATTATCCCTCAGTTGACCGACTGGTACATTGTGTCCCTCCTCGGAGTGAATAAGATGCGGCTAATTTATGGCCTGCTGAATAAGATATGGTATGACCCTGTTAAACGGAATGCATCTATACTGTTTACTAGATGTGGTGATGTGTGTATTGGCTGTTGATATACAAACAGTTTACGTGTTAACACTGGTCTATATTAGACCCAGTGTCAGCTTGTGAAACGCCTCGGCAACAGATGGTAGACATTGGGTTCCCTTAAAAAATCCAATGCACGGCCAATTGTTCTTTTACGATACATTAGTCCATTTTCATCCATAAAGTTTATTTTTTTTTTGTAGAGATACACGATACGCAACGTTGGATGTAAATGATATGATTAAAATAAAACTGAACTAAAAGTAGTCACAAGCAAAAAAGAGTGGGAAATTATTATAAGACCACACAGCACAGCCATGCTGTCCGGTAAAACGTCGCAAGCACGTAATTTCCTCCTGCGATTCGGTAAATTATGTTCATTATGTAAAGCTCTAAAGTCTCTAAACTTGAGAGTGAAAAACATTTTATTCACCGTTCTGGATGTTGTTCACCTACTGACTCCTCAGAAAACTGCTAAAACATTTTAAACTTGGTGTATGATATATTCATCACTGTTATCTGAACAGCGTTACGTCAAGACATTTCTGCGATTAGTTGAAACCATTTCACACTTGTGTTCAATTGTAATTCTTATTCCTGGGTAAAGCAATTAGAAACAGATTCAATGGAATTTTTCAAAAACCACAGGAGAATGTCAGAAGGCATCATGCAGGATTGAGTTTGTACTCTGGAAGCGAGATATCAAGGAAATGTATTTACCTAGGAATGTGAATGGAAACGACAGTTCTTTAGTCGATTACAGGATTGAGTTCAACAGTACTATCCCATTTCATGTCGAAATGAGTGTTAGCATTTAGCAGGAAACTTGGTTACATGAGGATATCGAAAACATGTTGGCAGTGTTAACACTTACATCAGCGAATTATGGTGTACATCCGTAAGAATTCTTCTTTCACATTAGAATGAGTAAGCAAGCTGTTCAAATGTTAATTGTATGCTCACATACTCAAGTGACTTTTGTTCAGTTGAGGTGATGTTGCTGACGGTTTCCAATAGCCATTGCGGAATTTCTTCACACATCAGTATGCATTGTGTGGGGTGATTCCAGCTGATGTTATATCAGCTTTCTTACCACCTCCGGCCCGCACAACATTATGACCTTTCGTACATGTCTGGACGCACGACTCGAATTAAGAATGCGCAGTTGTTTGCCGTCCACAATTGCGCATCTAATTGGTGACTCTGTCGTGAAGCTCGCCCTCATAGTTTGCGGCACTACATGTCATAAGCTTTCCACTGGCTGTGCAGATCGCAGAATCAGACGCCGACCAAAGTTCACCAGATTTTATGCAAGTCTGTAGCATAGGAACTCATTTTCGCTTGAGCGGAAATTCGAGTGAACATCATGAACTGTAGTCAGCTCGCATATAACATGGCTGACTAAGGGCGAGGTGAAGTCCATTTCCAGTGCAATTCTGGCGCACCTTGTTGACCCAGGGCACCAAGTCTCATTGGAAGTAGCGTTCCAGCTCATTTACCGCTTGCCCAGTCATCAATCCAGAGAAGTCACATTTCGTATTCTGGCCACCGTGGAAGCGATTGGAAATCGGTTGCACAATCCACAGTTGTGCGCTCAGAAAAAATGTGTTCAGGCCCTAAGGCTACCGACTTGACATTTACAGAGGTCAATTTTGTCACCGAATTAACTGTCCCCCAATTCACAACCGCGTGATGTAATCATGTGACAAATGCTTTTGATTTTGCTCGCTTGACAACCATGACGACATAAAATGTTACGTAATTGGCCCGATGATGAATAACCGAAAACAGACGGTCCCCCAAACACATTTTTCACTTCTAATGAACCTATGGGGCAATTCGCATATCGTAAGTCGCACTCAACATTAGAAACTCTCGCTTGTCTAGTTCATTCCATTCCATCCTCCCTCGGCAGAAAACCTTTAGCTGTTCGTATATAGCACCTAGACTACAGAGGTGCACTCCGCAGCATTAATAGCAAGATGTCACATTAAATATTTAACAAATCTGGCATTCAGATCTCAACTGTTGTTCTCATGCGCAATTAGTTTGCCGACCAAATTCAATTTACCCCAAGGTAGTGGTCAAGTCTCATCGCCACTGACCGCTGGCTCTGGTGTTATACGGGGTGCGATCCTCTCTGAGTTCTCATTTAATACCGCACGACCACACTTTCATCGTAAACCATACAGATAATGTGGTGTTACACATCAAACACCCAATTTCATTTTCCCCTCCGACCCGGCTGAACAATTTATCTAAATTATCAAGTTGGTCAGGGCCTCCTAGCTTGTCTTTTAATTGAGCCAAATAGGTTGACATTTTGCTTTCGCTTCTGAAAGAGGAATTTTACAATGCATGCCAAACCTCTTATGCTAATAGGACACTCCTACTCCGCATTTGAGTGACAAGTCACGGTCATATAACTGACGGTTCCTCTAAAGCTAGATGACTCCTTTTAGGTGAGACGCATTAAACCAATCTCTATTCCACATAATTTTGTCAATCGATTTAACAATGCATGTGTGCTTCCCCAACTCACCCACCCCGCATGGACGTACTATTCATTAGCTGTTTTTTATGAAAGGAGATTACACATCTTGATAGGTCACTAAAACAACTATCATATTGTAACCGTATTCTCCACACACGATTCCTAATCACATCACAATACGCAAAACAGCTGCGGCAAAAGTGCTAACTGACAAAACAAACTTTCCTTATTTGCATCCCACTATATGTATTTCTACGTCTTCTGTCAGGTCCAAGTGAGATTATTTGAACGTACTCGATCTTACTGTTCTTCTGTCATTCCCTATCTAGGTCAACTTCTGTGTAAACCCAGTTTTCTTATTTCCTCAATTAACTACGAGACTGAATCAATAGTACTTTTCTCGACTGATACCGAATGTAATCGTTCGTCAACTTTCCCATAAGAGTCGTGGTTACTAGTGGTATTACTTTGTACCTCACTTAGTTGGCAGCCCTTCATTTGCTGAAGATGTGGGTGAGTGAAAAGCTGAAGACTAATCCCTCGGGATGTATAAAGCGTATTACTCATTGCACCGATGTTGACTGTATCTTTTCCACCGTGAATTACCTGGGTACGGCTCATGTACTGGTCTATACTCAGGGTGAATGACTTCGATTGCAACCATGCCGCTCGGAACATAGCTCTCAGAACAAGCTGAGCGGAAAATATTGAAGTAAAATGATGTGAGGATGAATAGAAGAGTGATGCACAGGCACCTGAACACATGAAATAGTTGTTGAAAGATCCTTGGCGAGTCCCACTTCACATTGTGGAACTAAACGACTCAAAGCGGATACAGGAAGACTCCTCTGTTCAGTGTTGCACATCTTTTTCTTAAAAGAAAGGGGCATTAAAAGTGTCTGTACGGCGAATGCCGGAACGACTCAATAAATTTTCATACACAACGTATCGCAATCAGTGAAAGATCTCTACAACAATGAGTCAGGAGAGCAGAATGTCACTTAATTTGGAACGATCTACGAGAGAGTGGGATCGGGAATTCCAATGACCAGTCATTTTATCGGCACGACACAAGAAAGGAGTAGACATCGTCCATTAGAAAAAACATGACGCAGATTACTGGTGGTCTGAGGAAGACTGTCATCTGGAGAAACAACAGAAATATGAATGGTGGGTAGAATTCAGACATCAATATCTTATATCAGTGCATTGTACCGTTCGGATGTACAAGGAGAACTTTGTTCCAATAAGATAGCACCTCGATACAAGTAGCTCATCTCTACCGAAAGTAGCTTTTGTACAAGATGTTAAACGAATGGCTAGCAAAAAGCGTTGACTTGACTCTCACGGTAAACCTACGGGTATCATTACAAGAACAGTATTAAGAAGTAGAAGAGATTGACTTCATAGAGCGGAACTGAAGAATGTGCTCACGAAGGAAAAATGGGATATTGCGAGTGGATTTTTAGAACCTCAGTGGAATAAAAGACAAAGGTTATTTTTAAATTGTATATACAAACTAAAAATGACAATTGATCGTATCTGTAACATTCCTGTAGACTTTCCAATCAGCCACCTTCGGAAAGAAGCGCTAGACTCGAATCTCGCTACTGTTAAGAGAATCTGAGCTTTACTCGTAAGCGAATGTGACTGTGCGTTTACACATAAGAATTCAGTCGTGTCTAATGTACGGTCAATCATGCAGTGATCAACACGGCTGCCTTATGAAAATGTAACCGGATTACAACTTCAGGTCATGGCAAGGATATGAACTACTGATGAGTCCTAACAAGAGCGAAACTCGAGTCTAGTGCTTCCTTTCGGAAGAGGCTGTCTGAAAAACTTGTGAGAATGCAACAGGTACGAATAACTATGAGTGATGTTACATTTGTTTCCTTCAATGTTGAGAAATGGACGGGGTGTATTACATTTATCTAGGTGAATCAGGAAGCTATTTTTCAAAAACTGGCCACATGTGTAACGCGTTTCCGTTTAACGAACTATATTAATTAAATTTGGTTGTAATTAGAAAAATACTCACGTGAAAAGTTATATATATATATATATATATATATATATATATATATATGAAAAAAGAAGTCAGAAACGGTTTTTTGCACAATGTATCTCTCGAGCACATTTCGCTGCATCTCATCAGGTACATACTACAGTTTGTGGGTTTATATAGCAAAGTTCAATGGGCATTGGGAAGCTAAACAACAAAATCAATAACCACACGCACACTCACACAGATTCATACACATCAATTACCAGGGCAATTTGGTACTGACGAACAAGTCTTTCTTTAAACAGAGGGGTGGCTTCCATTTGCTAATTGCTACCGCGTCCGCGAACCGGAGAAGCCTTCGAATTTTGGTTGCGTAACGTATCCAAAACGAATTCTCCAGTTTCAATTGGGGTCGACAAGTCCACGGGTGTCGGGCGATCGATGACGCTGGTTCCTTGTGACTTGTCCCATTCTGATCTGAGCCCGGTATTGTGGTATCTGTGATCGTTTTGCTAACCCAAACTGGAATGTATTCGTTGATTCGGATACGTTACGCGACAAAAAATCGAAGGCTTCTCCAGTTCGCAGAGGCGATAGCAATAAGCAAATGGAACCCACCCGTCTGCGTACAGAAAGACTTCTTCATCAGTACCAGATTGCCCTGGACTTCAGCTGGATTCGAACCAGCGACAGAAACAACATGCCCAAACGCGGCAAATGCTCTAACAGCTGAACTACGAATCCACGCCGTAATTCAATGTCAATGTTCATCGGTGACGTTGGTGGATTCCAGCGTGAACTGATCTAGAAATCCTGCTTAGGCAATCAATCAGTTGGATCGTTTGGTGAATTCCATATAACACCGTTGGGTGGGTAGGTAACTAGGTCCAAATGTGAAATTTCTGAGCTTCCGGTGTGGCTTCCTAGCTCAGGTGGTAGAGCATTTGCCACGTCTGGGTATGTTGCTTCTGTCACTGGTTTGAATCCAGCCGAAGTCCAGATTTTTCGCGATTGGATCTCTTCTAAAATGAACGAAGTTCATCAGAAGTATAGGTGACTTGGCGAACAGTTTGCTTTCTTGCTTTATTCAAAGCTCGCCTCAGCTGTTTCAGACGTTTTTCTGTCGGTTGTTTTCCTTTCATTTCATTCGCTGTGCTTGCTTTTCCTCTTCCATTCGAGAGGGTGAGCTACAAGTGAACTGAGTGCTATAGTGTAGATCTGCAGGAAACAGAAATTGTCGAACTGACCGGGGATCGAGCTAGTGACTTAGTCAGTCGACTTCGCGATGTATTTGTGCTTGCATTACTAAATGCACCAGACTTATGCTATCTTCTCTGGTTTGTTGACGAATGCTGGTTCCTTAAAATAATTACCTGGTCATGAACACTTGATTGGTTTTATTGTTTCCTATCGCTTTATAACGGGTGGAAATTTTACAGATAAAATTTTGTGATTTAAAATTTGCCCACTTCATTCGGACTTCTACATCTTGCATTAGGTTCGGGTACACGTATTTACTCACACTTACTCTGCCTCTTGTTGTTTCGCTTGACAAACCAAGCCTCCTCCGAACCTAGTTCATTTCGCAAAGTAGCCTTTTGCGGTAACAAGTTTGAACAGAGAAGTCAGAAACAGTTTTTTGCACAATGTATCTCTCGAGCATATTTCGCTGCATTTCATGAGGTACATACTGCAGTCTGTGTACAGAAAGACTTGTTCGTCAGTACCAAATTTCCCTGATAATTGATGTGTATGGATCTGTGTGAGTGTGCGTGTGGTTATTGATTTTGTTGTTTAGCTTCACAGTGTCCACTGACCTTTGCTAAATAAACCGACAAACTGCAGTATGTACCTGATGAGATGCAGCGAAATGTGCTAGAGATATACACTGTGTAAAAAATCGTTTCTAACTTCTCTGTTTACATGCATAAACATTGATAAACCTAACAAAGCCTGCTAATGACTTCGAGCATTGTAAATGAAAAATAATAGAATTATCAACTCATTCGAAATGAGATTAAAACATTTAATTGAGGCAGAAAAAATCATGAAACTACGTGATATGTATTGCGGTGATGTCACTGTCAATGGTGGACGATCACGGTTAGTAATGGTCGCTCCGAGGCGCCTTTCGATTATACATTAAAATATTGAAGATCAATGCGATGATCAACGGCGGACATACGTTTAACGATCGAAGAGTCAAGTTAAGACCCAGTAGTTTGCTTTGCGTTAGCAAAATCAATCTGAATAACCAAGCCCACACCGAGACCGCCGTCAGCGTGCGCAACATAATCGACTTCGGAGTGATGTATGAATTAACGTACACAACAAGACGAACACTGATTGAGTATCGGTGAGTTTAAAGGACCCTGAACTTAGGTCCTATGTTGCCGTCGTGGTCAGGCTTGTGCACTACATCGGTCTGAAGGGCTGTGCTAAACAGGACTTCGGTCTTACGAATTGCAGCTTTGCCAGACAGGTCAAAGATGAACAGTCAGACGAAAAGCAAACACACTCATAGGGTTGTATGTCGCACTACTGACCGCATAAGAGTGCTTAGGTAGTGAGGTGCGATCCTGTGAGCATACAACAGCACTGCTCTAATCCGAATAAGAGATGAGGTCAAAAAAAGTAAACGCAAACAAAAAAGCGCCACGATCGCCAATGTTTGACCAAGGCTGCCGGCATATTAGACAATATAGACGAAAAGCTACCCGTATAACTTAGAATCTTGATGTAACTCCGAATACATCTACTGTGTAAAATAATGGTCAGAAACGGAAATCGATGCAACATTTGATGCGTCCTCTGTCTAGGCAAGCCACTCAACGCAAAATAAGTCAGACTTTAGGGTCAAAGGACCCGAGTTCGGTTCCTCAAGAATACCATCTTCTGTTGCCTCCCAGGCCAGACTTTTGAGTCAGGAACCTCGGGAGGAGTTTCTCAAACCAACCTCTTTCTGCGGCGTAAAGAACCAGGAAGTATCAGAAGTTACTGTTGCTCTGTCAGACCAGTCAACTTATTCTAACTTTCTTCTTTCTCTGCTCCTAATTTTTCTCTCGTCAAGCCAAAATATGAGCATCTATAGACCCCGTGCTTGCAGACAACTCGGTCCGCAAACTGCTCTGGCGAATAACGTCTCAGGCTTGGGAATGGATGTGCTGTGTCCCCAAAACTCTCCCTTACGGTCACAACGCTCTCATTCGCACCTGCATATTGCTTCCGATCACCGGTTCTTTCCCAGTGCCTCCGGTGACAAGGAGGCCGAATCTCATAGTCAATCTGGAGTGTGGACCAGACCTTCATCGTTTACATCAAAACCAGTGATGTCCTGTGTGCACTCAGACTCAGCTCTTCGGTCAAATTCGGTCGACATAGACCAGAAATACATTAAATTTTTTCTACATCTGCAAAGGCTCCCACAGATAATTCAGCTGCTGTCAAAATTGCCTTCCACAATACCCTTGTAAATTTGTTGATCCACGAACTGAGAAAATTCGTCCTCACCGTTTGCATTCCCTATTTTTTCCCACTAACCTGTCACTTGGTCCCATTACCTCACCCACCCCATTTTGTGTTACTGAACTAATGTGTCATTAAATGTCCGCGGCGCGAGTAGCCATTCTTGTCCTGGTCTACTGGCGTGACGGCTCACCCTTGACCTTGCGAGTCCTGTTGAGAAACTATTGACTTTGCTGGATGAGATTATCATCCCGAACGATTGAGGTTTGCTGTTTGTAATTACTGATGCATTTGTTTAATAGTACCGTAGAAATTGTTGGATCCAATTTTGTTTTCATTTGGGGATCCGTTTTGGGGCTACGCGTAATTCAACGATCAGATGTGAATCGTTACAACCCTCGATGATCATCTGAGACAAATCAAACATTCGGACATCAGTGTTCCTGCTGGTGATATTGTGGTGGATTGTCAGGCCGGAGGTGTGAGCGTTCCAACACTCGGTGGAATACCTCGACGCGGCGGGGGGAGTTACATTCAAAAACTCACAACGGGCGGATGGCTGACAATGGGGGCAATCGGATGAGTCATTGCTCGACCGGATCGGACCAACGGGCGAGATATGGCAGGCAAAAGAGAATGGACGACGAAGTCGGAGGCGCGATTATTCCAACACTCGCAGGAGTAACTCGACACTCCCGTGGAATACGATCAACGCCCACTGTGGATAGACGGAGGACAACACGAGCGACCGGACGAGCCATCGCTCAACGAAATCGGACCAACAGACGAAGAATAGTAGGCGGAAAACCCCCGAATAGATGGCGCCGACCACACACATAAACCGAGCAGAAGTGCACACGATGCGTGAGCGAAAACCTGGGGGTGTTGTGGACTGGAATGCTGACTCATAAACGCGAGCGAGCGCGTAGCATGCTAACGAGCGTGTTGGACAATAAAGATTGTACTTTGTTGGACGTCTTTTCGCTACAATATGAAGGCAAAACTTGATCGAATTACTCCAGCGAAGAAGTGGCCAGGCAGTACGTTTGTCTTCCAATCAAGATGCCCTGGCAATGGCAAGCTGCTAGGACAATTACGCACATCTCACGGGTCCCATACATCCGGTAGAACATGTCAACATGAACGACAAAAGCAAACCGATCACATCGCTGTCAGCTATCGATGGTGCCATTCTGTTCAAGATTATCGTGCAGTTTTTTGTGTGGAGTAATCACCTTGACTTAGATCATATCGTCGTTCATGCCCACCTTGTTTTATCGTTTCCACACAGAGCAACTGCTCGCAAATACAAAGTGCTCAGTTGCAGACTGGGCGAAGAGTGTATACGAAATGTCTATGAAACATCAGTGACAAGTAAATTGGCCAGGTCAAAACACTTGAGTGATTCAAATGAACACTTGATAAGAGTCATAACGATTATGGAATCAGAGCACCTACGACAGTAGATTTCTGCTGGTTTGGCAGAACTTATGAACAAACATCAACTGACCCCCTATTACTACGAATTATACAAAGACCGCCGTGAACTGAAACGTAAACTTACGGAGAATCTGCGTAGGGACCGTGGGGATTACTTGTGCGAGATGGGAGAAGAGACGGAGAAGATAGGTTTATTAGGAAATATAAGGGTCCTGTTTTACATAGTTGGTTTTGGCACTAGATATCAACAATGCGTTCGCGTTATGTTTGAAAACGATGGCTCTCTGATGTACAGCCTGTTGTGGTGATTTGGTAGATGGGTTGAACACTTTAAGGAATAGTTCAACTAGCCAGAGTTAACTGATTCAGCCGTGAACGATGAAGACTACAGAATTGGCTATGATCCTTCGTCGGAGACTAAGGCGGCTCTCGCGATAGAATTAATGAAATGTAATGAAACTTCAGGTCTGGACATTCTTCGCTAGTAGTATCCCTTTGATGTCTATAATCACTCCGTATACTTGGTTATGTCTTGCCCTAAGATGTTTGCATTACACTTTTGTGAACGGCTAACGATAGCAAAATCGGAAGGCCAACGCTTCGAGGAACGGCCTGTTGCCGTTCCAGGGGAATCAGAGAGTAACAATCGGCCCACCATAGCGGTCGTATGAAACCTATCCAGCCAATAACAGAAGAAAACACTGAGAATAGTTTTATCCAACCACAACAAACATTATTCAATACTAATCGCTTGCTTTATAACCATGAAACTAAACAGGACGTTAACAAACGCCATATCGATTGACTGAATCGAAATGTGGAAGACTGTACCATTTTTCTTCAAAACTATCTTCAATTCTAACAACGATCTGAATGGCTAGTTCCCATCCACCATCAGTTTCATGTGATTCCACAAATGCTCAATGAATATGAGATCTGGCGACAATGATTGTTAAGGTAGTACTTTTGTTTCGCCGAGGGCAAACCGTGTAATTTGGGTCCAACTAGACACAAAACGATCGACGCATAAACAGAGACATCTAAAGATTGTCTCTATGTTGAAGACATACATCAAGATACCTAAAATAAAAATCTCTATCTGAACGAGTAACGACACAAACAACAGGTACACTGAAGCTACTTTCACAAGGATCACCAACTACACAAAAATTCTCAGTCATACCGGGGATAGGGTTGACATAAATCCTCTGGCCAATCGGAAGTGGTCAGCTGTTCACGCTTGTCCAACTGTGACAAAGAATTCTGCAGCTCACTCGAATCGTCCTCACCAACAACTGAGGAGGCCGGCGGATTCACAGCGAACGGCACGCTAGCTAGTGAGAACCGATAGTCATCATACTCCACCGGTTTGTAGGCAACTAGGGCCACTTCGTTAGCCGCCTCTACCTTGCGACGTTCGACCAGCTCGAACGCCTCAACAGAGCCACGCGAATTGCCTATTGCAGCTGTTGCGGCAGGTTGATGCAATGAGGCGGCCAACAGTTGTAGTTCCACAGCCTCCGCAGCAGTCTTAGTCAATGACACGAGATTCGCCCCGTAAACTGAATTTGCCGGATCTTCCATACACATGAATGGATAAGCGGAAGCTGGTGTAGCGTTCAGACTATTGGTGGGCCACAACCCTTCGGCCAGTGGTGATGCGAACTCGGTAGGCTTGGGTGCGGTGTTGAATTGGCACATATTCATGTCTCGCACGTATAGTTGTAAATGTCCTGTTTCTGTACCAAACACAACGCAATTACCACTGAAAGTGTGCAGAAAAAGTAGAGAAGCGGGTCATTCGGATGCAAATTTTGATAGACTATACAGAACACATGGTAGACTGATTCGAAAGTTGTTTACTTAACGTCAGTGCATACACATATTTATATTATTGACGTTAAGTAAACTTTCATATATGTCTATAGACACATCGGTTAGAAACGACGAGCACAAGATTGATGGGTAAGAGAATAAGAACTCAAGCTAGTAACGTGAAGAGTTGCCGGTTCGAGCTTTATTTAGACTACCTCTGTCTGATAGATGCGAACAGGGACCAAACTGGTCGCATTGGCTTAAACATGGGCATTATGACATATCATAACTACCATTTCTTGCTCTCGTAATTACGCTCAGCACAAGCTAATAATCTGAGGTAGACTGTCTATCCAAGCCAACGGAATATGGACAAGCAACACACCAATTATATGAGTCACTACTACTACTACGACAGACAGTCCAGTCTCGTTTTCATTCAACTTGTAGACCTTTACAATCTTTGGCCAATTTGCAACAATAACATTATGGCTTCTAATGTCAATCAGATCAAGCTGATTGAAAAACACACGAAATGTGAAGAATGAGAATGTTGGTCAGTGGACAAAAATTTCCAAGCATTGCTCGTATTGCTGCGCACTCGTGCTCAAACCCCAAATTCATCAGCGCACAGAAGGAGTCAGCTACTCGATCAGCGAACAAAGAGAAGTGAAAACAGCCATTGCTGAACTAGAAATGGGAATCCTGGAGTTCTGGTAACCCCGACGGACTGTGGATGGAAACACCAAGGGAAATGGCAGTTAATCGGCTTCGGTGGAATAAACGTTGCTGTTATTGTTGTTTGCCTCAGTTGACTACGAAGTAGGAATATTTAATTACGCTAGACAGTAAAAGCCGAAAGGAAATTATTGAAAGTGTGGATTGAGACATACGGATTTCAGAAACCAAGTTCCATGCCTTCTCTTTCATTACATCCTCAAATCGAAGTGTATTTATCTTCGTTGCAATGCTATTGATGATGAATTATAAACTGTTGTAAATGTCCAAATTAACCACGGAATAAAAGTGCGTCCGACAGAACTTGCATTTTTTGCCTTCGGATAAACAAAACGGAAGCCCTGGCCCGCTAACTGTCCTCAAACCGAATTAAAAGATAAGTGTAAAAGGTTACTTCATTCTGCCAGAAAACGTGTTATGGTTATAAAAATACGGGGGTACATATATATGTATGATAATCTAGAAAAACCCTCGAATCAGAAGTTCAAATGATAGTTACTAAAGTTTGTTCAGCAACCAATGAGCACGATAGATCAATGCATCAAACAGGTAAAAAAAAGTGGTAAATATTACCACTTCCAGATTGTTCTAGGAATTTCCGTTCAGTTTAATCGGCCAAAGTCGTTTTCTCTGGCGAGAAGGCATTGTTAGAGGGGAAAAATGAGTTTCCCTGACAATGACCCAAATATTTGGCATTGTACTTCTGTCTAGTAGTCCGCATACAGGTACGGCCTAGCAAGCCATTCGACAATGCACTTCGTGATGTAGAATATGGAAGTTAACCACCAATTCGAAAATCAGTTCCGTTTCGAAACACTCCTGTTTCGATGGGGAATAAAAATTAATGGGTAATCGACTGTAGCGTATCATTCGGGTCATACAAGAAAAGAAGGTTTCAATGTCAACGAACACACTAACATACCGGCCTGAAATTTGACAGACAGCACGCAAGGAATTGGCGCAAAAATTTGCAGGTGCGTGCAATCAATTTGCAACAGCTCTGTCTCAGTGAAATAAACGCTTTAAAGAGAAAAATAGAAATCTGAAAGAATCCCTGAATTTAAACCTCTGCAATGCAACAAAACTCAGCATCCAGATATGTTCCGCCTCACGTTTATCTAAAAGTAGCGTCATAACTGACATCGTTAATTCGCACAGTACGGAAAACTGGAGAGGCACACACCTCCAAGGATAAAATCAAGTATATGACAGCCACAAGATCATCAATCTCGTCCACCGTTTTTTACATATTCACTGAACTGACATTACATCAGTTCGTCAAACAAGTGGAGAGACAGAGGGGAACAGATCAAATTTTGGACCAATCGCCAGAGCATTGACTATACAATTTCATTTTAAAATAAATCTGACAAAGACGACAACCTTAGGTTCCGATACAAGACGGGTTCTAAGATGATCCCTGATACGAGTAGACTAAACTGATGACCACCATGCCTAAGTAGGCCTGGATCCGGCTCACGATGATTCAGTGTTTACGATATAGTCTTTCAAAAGAGAAGCGCGGGCCGAAAAAGCAAATCCATCAAGGATCAACCATACAGATTGAGCTACAAAGACGCTGCCTACTTCTGCGAAATGTCCAACGCCACAAGCCGATCGTAACTGGGCCACAATCGACCCAAGTCGTCAGGAGAAAACGGGCGGTTGCCCCATTGAATCAACTGGAATGCACCACCTTGAGAGGCGGCCAGTAGTCGATCGGTGCAACCGGGGAAGAATCGAGTGAAACAGGGATCCAACGAAGTGGACAGCGGAACTTGCGCACGTCCCGATCGTAAATCATAGACCTGGTATAAGACAATCGAAAATAAGAGGGTCGATGAGGAGAAGAAGTGTGCAGGAAAACAAAGAAAAACTTAACTTTAATCTGTGAAAATGTGGCATACCAATTCATTAGGTATGGATACACCCAAAGACAGCAGTGTGCACTGATCCGAAGAATGCGAGCATACTTTGCCTAGTGACCAATTGTAAGCAATGTTACAACCAATTTACAGCTGCCGGAAAGTAAGACAAACCAGACAGATGGAGAGTTAGTATGGCCTATCCAAGCATTTATACAAGTAGAAAGGGACAGACATCATAGAATGTGTAACCCCTCAAGAATTACTAAGGCTATCTTTTCATTGGATAAATTCTTCAAAACAAAATTAGGCAGAAATGAAACTGTACCCTTATACGTTTTTGTTTAAACAACCGAACTAGACACAACTCAAAGTTACGTCACGCTTGTCCATTAGTTTGATAGACAATGTTGTTCATTCACCTTAACCCTACGTACATCGAACTTTTCACTCTCATTGAAATGCGGATGGTTCAGGTAGCTGCAGGCGTTTGCTGTTACTTCAAATGAGTATACACTAGACGGAAATACAATTAGACACATAGCATGCGATCCGGTAGGATTAAGTGTCTATGTATAGTTCTGAGTGGACCATGCGTTCAGATCCATTCAACTTTAACCGTCGTCCTAGACTCGAATACAGTGGGCTACATGCCTGTTCTCAGAGAGATCTCAAAAAGCCCAAAATGGTACCGAGCAAGACATTAAGGCACTGTGTGAGTGCAAAACACGTTCCGCTAACTCGATTAAATTACAACAAGAAAATACCTGCTTCAAATGGCATAACTCGTTTTTTTAATTATCCGTGAGGCAATTAGATAGAAGAGTAGACTAGAGAGCATCTATAATTATGTACCAGCAAGGATCATAAATGAGAACATCCAGGCCAGTCATATGTCTACCCTATCTCGCAAATGGCCCCACTTACCTATTGTCCGAATCGACGATACAACCTTACAATACAAACAATGCCCTCAGAAGTCACACCTATAAAATGTCTCATCCTCCGAAATGTACTCAATTTTCAACAGACGTGTAAATAGGATTCATACTCCAAATTTTTTCAAAATACCTCCACTTGCACGACACACAAATGTGAATTAGCACAATGGCAGTCATAGTAACTTTGGAAAAACAGGCGTAAACCATGTACAGCACCGTGCTGTCACCTAGACTTAGGGGGATACTGAGAAACGAACTCTAACTTTTGACATGTTTATCGACTCGCTCAACGAATGAGCGCTGGAATCCGGCTAATAAGAGTGACAATATGTGAACCATTTGCAATCTGTCAGAAGATACCTGCTTCAAAGAGTAGTGTAGCCTAATTATAAGTGTTCTTTCGTAAAAATAGCACGCATCGCTTTGGTAATTAATATTGCATAAAAACACTTTTAATTCAAACCCGGTCCGAAATCTAAGATGTAATTGATCATTATATCCAGTGGACTGATTGGCTTATTGGGGTGTGCTAATCATGTGTTAAATACATTGCATACTTTTGTAAGCAACTGTACTACTTACGAAATAATTCGTACACGACCTGACGGAGACCGCCGACACATCCTACAGTTCTAATAGCCGGAGAAGTGGGCTGTATGATGACGTCCAATGTCGGATCGTCAGTCTGTTCTAGACCTCACGGAAATCTAACTGGAGCGTCGTAGACGGATTCTGTCCAACAACACACGACTAGGAGTAATACTGAGACCACCTTAATTTTTGTGATAAGTTAAGATTATCTCTGTTCTTTTTATCGCTGTACAATTAAAAAGAGTGTGAGAACGACGGCTGAAAAAGTGTACACTTTATAAATTAGTGTAAATATTCACAGATAACTGTCTGATCTGATCCCATCATCGTGATTTTCGACGGGCACGAACTAATTCCTGACCACGAGTTATCACCACAAGACTCGCAACTTGAAACAATGTCACTGTCGTTCGATATCCACTCTCAAACCGGTAATTCACCGGGACCGGTTGCGTCCCTGTTTAGTTCTACCAAGTAAATATGACTAGAACGATAATCAATATAGTAAACCTCGCCCTATGGGCCAGTTTTTAACGGGGATCACTTGGAATGGAGAGATTAAGATAAATGCTTATTCTTAGTCGGATGAGTTCTACAGAAAAGTGAGGATGACAACAGAATGAGCACTGAAGGACATCATAACTAACGTTCCAAAAATAAATTGACTTAGTTGAAACGAATAACATCGTAAGAGAACAGAAATGCGAATGTGTGTCCTCGTGAAACGTTTACCACAACACAAAGCCAAGGATGTATTTAAAAGCGAGCTGTCTGTTAGTTCGGCTAGCTCACCATACCGGTCAATCATAAACGGAAAAAGCAGAACAAACGTACTTTCAACAGCCGGTCCACACGCAATCCCCCATCGGCTACACGAGACCAACCGCAGGTGACCAGAGTATATCCATGCGGGACTACTGTGATATCTGATATCTCGCCAGTGTGAGCTTCCAACTCACGAACGATGCCACGTTGCAAGCGCGGATCCACAACCATTACCTGCCCAAATAAAGTGACGGTATGAGAAGAAAACATGATCGTGACTGTTGACTACTGCATTCCCGATAACCGGTTACGTCCTAGTTTGAACTTAACAAATAAAGATAACACCACGGTTGTATTCCTGACTGAAGCTTTAATTCATTCGGCCTGAGAGGTGCCAATTGAGCCTACTGATAACAGAAGTCATCTGGCACGTTCTCCCATGCTGCCGATTTTTCCACTGGTCCAGTTTTAAGCTTTTACACAGCTGTACGCTTGAGGCTGTCAGGTCAAAGGTGAAGAGCTGGGTACACTCAAACTACCTGAACATAAACAGGAGCACTTGAGGTAATGCAAACACGGATTCATAGATGTACAGTTGTGCAATTCCGTTGGACCATATCGAAATTGGGAACAACGCAAAACAACAATCTTACAAAACGTTCCACGTATCTCAAGAGAAAGCATACGATGTACAAAAATAACGTTGAAAGAAGAGTAGTCAAAGTACTTATTGTGAAACCTAATCTATCTTAAATGTTCATATTACGCGTTATACGAACGAAGTGTGAAAATTTTATCACAAAACAAAAAAAGTCGTTTGAGTTATTTAATCGTACATACCAAGATAGTCAATCGGATAGCAGTACTTTTGAAGAATTAATCGTATACTTATTCCTGGGTGAAGAACAAGCGTAGAAAGTGACGATACAGGTAATATCGGGGTAACCTATGACTCGGAGAAAAAGATGTTGACGGCGTATCTGGACCATCTCAAATGGGTTCTCAAACATGGAAATTGTGGCAATTCAAATATGACGTTCAACACTCAAGTCACCACCAGTTATATATATATATATATATATATATATATATATATCAACTTTGGTGATGACTTGAGTGCTGAACGCCATATTTGAATTGCCACAATCTCCATGTTCGAAAATACCCAGTGAAGTCACGAGAAACAGTGATTACGTTACTGATAACAAACACACTGTCCATAACCCCTATCGATAATTTTTCTGACTCGCCCTCGTTATTGTTTTTCATATTTATTGCGTTGTAAATAGCCTGATGATCAAATACAGAAAACAAGTCTTGTTCGCTACTTAGCCGTTCTCATATATATATATATATATATATATATATATATATATATATATATA
>JTDE01000543.1:21566-32615 GCA_014338405.1 Paragonimus skrjabini miyazakii | reverse complement strand
ATATATATATATATATATATATATATATATATATATATATATATAAAAAAGAAAAAAAAGGAGCGTACACTGAGTAGCGAGCGATTTATTGTGGTGTTCCAAATCTACACTAGGATCCGTATCAATTGAACATCACTCGCAGCTCCCAGATTTTTTACCTCAGATTTTTTACCCAGACATTTTCGAAAAGAAGCACTATCATAGCCGTGGATATGCAATAGTGACCAGCTCTAACAGGAGCGGAATTCGAGTACAGTGCACCTCTTCGAGAAGATTTGGCCAAAAAGTTCATGGGGATGCGAGAGTCGTAATCAACTGAGTGAGATTCAATTCACACATGCGAAGGCATCTACCGTCCGCATACCGTTTTGTCATTGCTTTGCTATTCACTCTGGAGAAATGAACAGGAGGCGTTTCGTTGGGCGTGATATTTTTGTGTTAATGGGGCTAGGGCGTTGGAGGATGAGGTGCAACAGAGAATGTTCCAAGGCCTAAGGACAGAGTTTCCAGATTACACTTCGTAAAAAGATGGGGGTAATTGTCAAGTGAGCATGGTGTTAATTTCTGCGGAAATTGTCATGACAGGGCTATCTAAGTTGGCTACATCGTGAAGGTTAGGGGGCGTACGTGATCGGAAAATCTTACCCTGAAAAGAGAGTTGGTGATTGATGTCCAAATTTTTGAATAAAATAAAAATAGGTTCCGCCTGTCACGTTAGAAACTTTGTGATCCATCAAAAATGCTGATTGTAAAAGTTGAAATACAACATGGTAGCATGCTGCAATCAACGCCATGCCTGTATTTTTTTAAGTAATTACATTTTATGTGATATTCCTTTCATAGAAACTTTTAATCACACGTTTCCGCGTTGCGGAGAGAACCAAAAATCTATTTGATCACATAAAACTAATCATGCATGCACGTATAATGGTCATGTCCTCTGCAGCCAATGGGCTTCAACGACAGAATGAACTGCGATCACGTCAATTAGATCGAGGCAAGAGAGAAAAACAAAACGAGCTCATCATACTGGTTACACCTGGGGGAATCAGAGCGAGGATAAGGCGTGCCTACCTACCTTTCCGTTTGTGGTTCCTGCGCATAATCCGGAGCTGAACGATCGAAGCACAACACAATCATCGAGTCCGACCTCTGTGGCGCGAATAATCTCACCCCACCGTTCTTGCGCGTCTAGTTCCAGCAATGTGGGCTGCAGGCCACCAACGAAGAGACGTGAGTAGTCCGCTTCTGAACCACCTCCCCACATTGTACTCCCGAGGCTTGTACCTGGTGTAGCACCAGTCGGACCGGTTGCAGCTAGACATTCCAGATCTACCATCAGCTTATCACTGAGATGAGACAAAACACGTGGGATTTGTACAACACAAAACAAGTGCAATTAAATCATAAGCGCAGATAGAATGACAGGTTACCGACTCGTGATACGTAACATTGGGTAGCTGAATTCATACGAAAGTAAGAAAAGTTCAGTGCTGAGTCGGTGATACGTTTGTTTTCTTACAGGCGTGCATACATACACTTAGGGCCACAAAAAAGAATCCTAATTTAAAGCAGGTAAATTTCCCATCACCGATTAATTAGACTATCCAGAAGTTGATGTCATTTACTTCCACATTTTCATCTCTGAAATTTCCGAGCGTGCGCCCCGACAACTAGATTGTACACTATTTTGAGCCGGAAATGGATCAATCGCAAGCAACGCACACCGGTGTTGACAATTATACAATGATTAACTCAGGGGAAAACTGGGCTGACAGTTTAGCGGAATGAGAGAGGGTAAAGTGACGAAATGTTGTAAGGAAAAAGTCGGGAGAAGTGGGCCAAGGATTACCAGACTTGACAGTAAGGAGTGTTCTAGAAGTGGTCAACAAGAACGATGTACAACAAGTGCGCCAAATAGCTGTTTAGACGTAAGTTTGTGAGTGTGGGACTAGGCTACGCAGTGCTAGTTTCGATACTTTATACAAACGACACCTACGGTAATTAAATGATAATGAGCTACCCATCGTTGTCAGCAGAAAATCCAAAACACAGGCAAACAACGTGACGCTGTCCATAACTGTCGGACCCGAATGATTTGATATGAGGACTAACGGTCAGAATACAGTCAGATATCTGGACAAAATGGCGGACAAAACTGTGCAATTTATGCATCCCACTGACAAGGATTATGATGATTGTTTACATCCGTATACAGGGAACAAAATGGACAAACAATAGTGAAGTTGAATCGAGATGCTAACAACATAAAGTCGTGACAGATCACTTATTAACGAGCACATTCCATCAGAGGAAAACTGCACGCTATACGACGACAATGCAGAGCCGAAATGAGCGATAGCAGGCGTTACATTCAAAAGAATGCCGCAATGTGAATCCATCCTTGATTGTCGCATTAATCCAATACAAAACTTTATTGAGCACACAGAGATCGGATTACAACCGAGTCCAGGGGGTACGAGAAACCCTCAGATAGATAAATGGAGAAATATATCGATTTGTATTGATAACCAGTCGACTGTGAAAGCATATAACAAACCGTTGATGAAATGATTACGAAACGTAGTAGTGGCATGCGAGCGGTAGTGTCTATTACGACTCACGTTCCGCTGTGGCGTTCCACTCAAAACTGATGGTACCGTTCAGTATGAAAGACAACAATCAACAATACTGCCGCATTATTTATCTATTCATTTGACTGTTCACGTGGTTCAGAGTAGACAGTAATACCAGACGTCCATCAAAGAGAATTGATGAACACTGTCTTGTGTGGCTTCGTTTTGGAACAACAATGAACAACTCGTCTATGCTGACCTATCTAACTGACACAAATATGAAAAGAACGTTTCACATCACTCATTGGACCTCGGCTACCGCATCACGAAAGAACAAATAACCAACGCTACTCATTACCGAGGAGGCTGCAATTCGATCACGCCACCTAGATGTGTCTTTGAAAATAAATCTTTTATACTTTTCGGTTATCACGGTCGAATACGTACACCCAACATCAGTAACAATTCGATCCTCACCCTCAGCCTTTCGGCTCTCAAACATAATAGGGCTGCTGATCCAGATGATCTCGTGCCGGCACTTTTCAAAGAAAGTGGAAAGGCGTTAGTAGAGGCCTTGACTCTGTTGTTTAACCTTGTATGGACGACGGAGACCATCCCGCCATGCAGGGGTCACTCCATAATAGTCCCCATATTTAAGAAAGAAGCCCACATCTCTTGCGAAAACCATAGCAGGATTAGTTTGACTCAAGAAATTTCAAAGATTCCGGCATCCATTATACTTTGTCGATTCACTGCAGCTCAACAGACGAACATTAGGAAAGAACAGGCAGGGTTTCGTCCTGAGTGGGGTTGTATAGATCACATATTTACCCTTTGTCAAATTCTGGAACAGTGTCAGGTGTACCGCCAGCCAACAATCGCCGCATTCCTCGACTACAAAGGTGCGTTCAATTCGGTGGATCGATCTATACTTTTAGAGTCGCTTAAACGCAGGGGTGTACCGACTAAGTATGTGAACATACTGCCGGCGCTTTATTCCCATTCTTCTGCTCAGATTAGGGTATACGGTGAACTGTCCGACAGTTTTAGCACCATCAGCGACGTACGTCAAGGTTATCCCCTTCCACCATTTTTATCCAATTTCGTCAAAGACGAACCAATAGAGGACCGTCAGCGGCACTTAAATGATGCCGGCGTGGACCTCCTACCTGGTGAAAGTCTGAATGATCTTGATTGTGCTGACGACAAGATGTTACTGTTTGACAACTTTCAAACGGCACAAACAACGCTAAACGCTATTTCACGTTCTGTTAAATGCTTTGGAATACGCTTTGCTGCCTTAAAATGCAAACTGCTTCGGCAAGATTGCTTTGATTACGTAGATTTAATGTTAGATAACGAAGCCATGAGGGTTGTTGACCGGCGTGTATACCTGGGAAGCTGCATCAGCGGCGGCGACGGAGGTATAGGGAATGAAGTAGGAGCGCGTATCTCTAAGGCTAGGGCGGTGTTCGCTGATATGAGACACCTCTGGCGACATAGAAGTATCTCTCTGAAACTTAGGGGTCGCGTATATCAGACGACAGTGAGGGCTGTATTACTTTACGACAGAAGAAGACTTGAACCGTCTTCAGGTATTTGACCACCGATGTCTGCGTTCAGTCGTTCGTCTCGGGTGGTGCCAACGAATGAGCAACGAGGAGGTTAGGAAGCGGGTGTTTGACACTGATTGCCAAACGAGTTCTTCTGTTCAGTCATTACATTTGCACAGACTTAGGTGGCTAGGTCATGTACTAAGAATGCCAGCTAATCGTTTGACACAGCGAGCACTCTGTCGACGTTTTGACCGACTGGGATAAGTTGCGAGGTGGACAGGTGATGACCAGGCGTAGACAAATGAAATCGTTCACGAAGGGGTTGGTCACTGCAGATCGGGTTCGTCTCCCTGGCTGGAACTCTGGCGACACATAGTCGGTGGCTAGAGACATTAGGTGAGATGGCGGCTAATCGGACCCAGTGACAGGAATACTATCGTTGTTTGGTTGAGTTGTCTGTGAAGTGAGTACACTTATAAACACACTAGTCAATGAAAGCCGTAAGGAAGGTGTTTTGCTGTCTATGATGATGATGATAACGAAGTGATGTACTGTTTTGTATCTAACCCCATGTCACATTTAATTTTTGAACAATTTCCTGGTCGCTATTTAACTTTAGGCAACTGTACCAGGCAAAGATGAGAATTTATCGAAAACGGCTCCGTTCCTGAAGTTTTACTTTCAAGATTTCCAAGACAAATTTTGTGGAAAACGACGTGGAAAATGAACTGTATCGACAAATTTAATCAGAAGACATGTGAAGAGGGCCTCGACAGAATAACCCTCTTGTGTGCAGCAGCTTCATTGATATCTCCAGTATCATTACTACTAGTATGGGAAGGAGTTACTTACACGACACACGCAAACGGATGCCCGAACTTGGTGAAAGCGTGCAGCGCATTGCTAGCCAACACGTAGACCGAATGCTCCGCAGACCGTGGAGAAGGATAGATCTGCTTGAGTTCCCCAAATTGACCAACTGTACCTGTATCATCCGTGGGCAGAAGAGGGATAGTAGTGGTGATGTAGCGTTCCAGCGAGATGGAATAGAAAGCGGTCAACTGGCCCTAAAGGAACAAATGAGAACAAAACTGGATTATCAGCAAAGAATAACGTAACATTCGACAAACAAGCGTCAAGTAGGTGTGATTATCTGTTGGGGGAAAGAGGATAATAATTGTAGTTGTAATATTGTAACTGTAATATTTTGAAAGTAATGTGATTGATGACAGAATTATGTCCAGAAGATCGCTTTGGCCGCCATTTTGGACCTGGACATTTTTGCTTTTGTATGACCATCGACGGTCACAAACGCTCTTGGGACATGCCATTTCAAACAAACATTATCGAGCTGCTTGCGGTCGTTATCTGTTTGATTTGACCCCGGGATGCTAGGTTCTAGTGGTACCCAGACGACCTCTGAAGTAAAATGCAGAGCAGACTTTACGAAACTAGTTGGTCAAGAAGTTAAGTATTCATGAAAAGCTGGATTATCAGTTCCGTTACTTTATACGCCCACCATTTTTCTTCATTCTTAATTCTGGCGCGCTAGCCTAATTGGTTCGTCGTACAACCTAAACTGAAGGTCTCCCCAAACCCATGACCTGGTGCTAAGCGAACAATAAGGCTTGCACAATGGCCAGTCTTGTTACTTGCTAGTTATCGGTTTCAGGTTTTGCGAATAGTTGTCGTTACTTGTTGCAGTGCCACGTGTGTTAAACTTGCATTGACCGTGGTCATGCTTTTCGGCACTAACCAATGTAGCATTCTTCTTTTCTCCTTCAAGATAAAGGGGTTCACAACTATACAGCAATGTCTGCACAAAAAATGCGATCACTGCGAAAGCGGAGCGCATGGAGCCTGAATAAATGTATACTTGAGTTGTGAGGTTCTAAGATAGTCATTATTTCACAGTTAATCTGTCTGGTGCCTGTATAGAACATATGCGTCCAAAAGATATCGAATGCATGTGTATGTCCATGTATGTCACATTAATGACAGGCTAGCTGTCATGTGGGCATAAACGATCATTCAATCCCCAAAAAAATTTCCTTCATTTATTTCACCTTTTCCACTTTCTCAATATAAACAACTCGATCTTTCTCCTTATCTGTCCAACAATGCAGATATAGTCTGCCAAACCCTAACTATTCTTCGTTAACAATCCACTGAGTAGGTGTTCTCGCATTGAGCTGGCCAACGCGTTGAACACACTATCCTAAACCTTTACATCTCCGCTTACGATTTCCACGATCTCATCAATTGTTACAATTTAGAACACACGACGACAATAGCGCGTTGCTTTATCGAACACAAGAGAGAGAATCATATTAACGAGGAGGCATAGATAAGACAGTCAACCAGTCGATTGTATGAGTAACACGATCAATCATCCAGCAAAGTGTATACATAAAAATTCTCAGCTCCCATCAGTTTGTAAACATTCAACTAATCATACCAACTAAATAGCACTCACAATTGGTCGGAGCTGTCACATTCCCACAGATTTTCCAGTCAGCCTCTTTCGAAAGCGGAGCCGAAGTTCTATTCCTGATTGTGGCAAGGATGTGCACTAATCGCAAGCGATGACGAGAGCGAAACTCGAGTACAATGCTCCTTTTTGAAAAGAGACAACTGGAAATTCTAGTGGAATGCTACAACTACGATCAACTGTGAACACTGTTCAGCCAATATCAAGCGAAGTCCTTGCTATTTACCATTTCCAACGAATCCTTCAAATCAACAGCACATTCGTTACATCTTTGGCTCATATGAACCACCGAACTGTTTCCCATATCCCCCATTTCGTCCAAACAGTTTCAGCCCGAACGAATAACAGATGGTAACTAACATCGGTCCGACTGGAATCAGATGACACAATCCGATTCTTCACCCACACAAAGGTCTACACAGTCCAGCCAAAGATCAAACCACACCGCACACACAGTCGGAATGCCATCCCCACATCCAACTCTGCGATTTGTTTGTGCAGAAAAACAGTCATTGCTCCTTCCATTTCTCATCCTCTGTTTTACTGCGTGCGGTATCCACGATGATCACTCATTTCAGTCTGGAATAATTCAACTCGAACTAAGTCGACTCGAAATAAATATTTAAATTAACGACGTGATGAAAAATTGTCTTCGATAATTCTTTCTCAGGTCAGTACTATTACACAGGTTTCATCAAGACGTTATAAGACAAAGTGCAAAAAAGCCAGAAATGACTGTTAACTAATGACAACAAAGGCTAATACTAGACTACGCACACAATACTTCGTTAGGCCCAGGCCGGAAGTTGACTGGATGTTACGTCACACGGGCAAAGTTGAATGTTTGTGTGTGATGAGATTGGTCTGTGGCCACGGAATTTGCAAAGACTGAGAGCACAGGTTAGGATTGAGTAATCTAATATCAATCGATTCGGCGGTCGTCGGAATGTGCTGACGGACTGTTTGTGGTTGAGTGTTGGCAACTCTGTATTACATTCTTCATATCTTACTTGTCAGTTTAGATCATGTCATTGCACTCTCTTCGTTAAGTTTCCGGGAGATAAGGGTTTCCCTTTTCTGCTAGCCATTCAGTTGGCTAACCAGCATTGGCCGGCTGAACACAAAGGCCTCACACACAAACCTACTTGTCTTATTCCTTCGGGTTTACACCAGATACGTGGTGTGTGAGTGTAACCGCAAGTGGTTCAGCGCAAGCCACTTGAGGTGATGATTTAAAACGCAGGCGTTCTTTGGCTTCGGTCACTGTGACAGGTTAATCCGTTTCGGATGCCACCAACCATATAACTGGCATGTTTCACGTTTGCGAATGATCAGAGTAAACGAAATGTTAACATATCGCAATATATGACTTCTATCTGCTCCGATGAAGTTAATAATCATTAATCCCACTGGTTTCAAGAACGGCCACAAAGGTTCGAAGTGGCAGTGACGTAGTGCTTTAAGTTGATATTCGACCCTAGGTGGTTTCGTCCTAGCTTTTGGATTAATCAAACATAGACAGTTTGAACGAGATTCGAACCGCTAGCAACCTGTCGAGTGACAGGCTACAACAACGGTGATCCGAAATTGTACCCACGAGGTAGATTAAGGGTGTCCGCTCCCAAAATGCAGTGACATTACGTATGTGAAAAGCTGCACTACAAACTATGCTCATAACGGGCCGGTGAATGAAACAGTTTCGGTTTACAATGAGAAGGTTACAAAAGCAAAGTTCAGTACAATTTTCTAACTGAATTCAAGCAAAGATGACATGGTTTGAGAATGAGACCTACGAAGCAGTACTGTTAGGGAAACTTTCATTCTCCACAGAAGCATTTATTTTTGAATTCTTGTCTTTCGCGCCTCTAGTGCGAAAAATCAATTCTATGCCTTGCCCTCAGCTTACCGCCCGACCGTGTAATGACCACATACTGAACGAGTATCCACGATTCAAATCAAGGTGATAATCTGTCTATACCTAACTGAAGCCTAGCATTCACATTTAATTTCAGGTTCGGATGGCGATGACAGATCTGTCAGAAGTCACGTGTCGTTTTGTTATTTTGGTTGGCTTTTGGCTGTTACGGTTCAAATGACTTCGTATTCGCATTTCGTGACATTGTATCCGCTTCCGTTCCGATTGCTCACGTAAATCAGAACAGACATTTTTGCAATTTCGAATCGCTGGTGCCACAGCCATTGCACAATGACAAGCTGGAATCGATTATACTTAATCCAACCAACGGGGATATTAACGAGTTACACACCAAGTACAAGAGAGTGGGTACGGAACACGGTAAACTCAACAGGAAAGAGGTTCTGTCGAATCTAAGCCCTCACTTTTGATAACTGAATTTCCGAGTTATGAGGTAAACAACCGTGAAGTGTTCACTGAAGCGGATCTCGCAAATTACCTGTAAGCTCCCGGATATGGGAAAACCGTATGCATGTATGAGATGAAAAGAAACTGTTCGAAACAAAAATTTCAACACCATTCCAATCATTTTGAGGTCGAACTAATCAAGAGTAATTCAGAAACAGAACTAATCTAAACTAGTTCGCGTGACAATTGAGCATCCAGTTGAGCCACAGAAAGAAAAGATAAACAACGCGAGTATTAACAGGTTGTGCATGTGATCACGCGGTTGCATAAAGGTGCCAGGCGTCGATGCGACTGAAAACAAACATACAACTGCTTTGATTGCGAAATCATATCTTCATAAAGCAGTACATGCTGTGCAATAATAACAGAGAATGGACCGGTAAAACAAAAGAATAGTTTTATGTTGACAAGCAAGGCAGTGAGACGCGTAGCCTACTGAACGCCGGTTAAAAGCTGAGTTGTGGTCAGTTGATCAGTGATTTAACTACTGTCTGATACACATCCAGGATACAGATAATCGGCAAACAGGAAATGACGCAATGGTCAACATGACTGCCTCAGGAACAGCGTGGCCGCAGTTCTAGTCCCGGCAGTGGCAAGGATATTCAATACTGACGAGGTCTAATGAGAGCGAAACTAGAGTTTAGTGCTTCTTTTCGAAAGGGGCTGACTGGAAAGTCTATGGGAATGTGACAGCTGCGATCAATTGTGGGTGATATTCAATCTATATGAAAATCAAAATCTCCTACTACTCATTAGTAATCAAATACCGCCCAACAAGTCATGGATTTCTGTGATTTCGACTTGGAGAGAAGTCCTAGCCTAGGGGTCATCGATTGGGGTTAACAGGACAGTAACTGTGTCTCCTCTCGAGGCGACCGGGCAACCTGACCATTACCCACAAGCGAAAGTGATTGAGTGTTCACATATGATAATTCGGTTGTGCCTAACATGAGGTCAATGGCGCAGTGGTAAACACGGTTAGCTCATGTACAGGGTGGCCGGAGTTCAAGTCCCGGCAGTGGCGATGATATGCACTACTGACGAGGTCTAATGAAAGCGAAATTCGAGTCTAGTGTTTCTGCTGTTCCAAAAGGGGCCGACTAGAAAGTCTATGGGAATGCGACAGCTGCGATCAAATGTGGGTGGTGTTCAATCTATATGAAACAGGAAACGATTGATGCACGAGATGAACATCCTTCTATAGACGTTCGTTTGGTTATTAAACTCCAGGATGATTAGGATTCAGTTAGTGTATCGGAAACGAATTAATCTGTCTTGAGGTATGAACGGATAATGGTCATTGGGCTAAAACCGATGCTCCTCTTCCACCAGACAAAAGTGTACGGCAAATGGATGGACACATTTATAGCCCAAGTGCTGACCACAGTAACGTTTGACGTATGCACACTGTTCAACTGAAGCGTTTAAAAAAGAAAACAAATGAAGTCCCTGGTCAAATTTTAAATTGCTTTAACAATAGTGAAATCAAAATTGGCAACAGTAATGTTTGCCATAGGGGTAACGGTTATATAATAAGCAATCACTCGCTAATGAAAAGTGCGTCCTATACAAGGTCTGTATCTTCACCGGAGACGTTTAGAGCAAAATAAATCATTGCACCCTTTGAAAGGATGCTCATTAGAATATGATACGGGGAATTCGCAAATTAGTGCTAAATTTTTCAACACTTTTCCGTTGTCATCATTCTCAGTATGGATACTGACTGTCTTTCACACAAATAACCAGTTTCCAGGAACCGCCGCCCTAAACGCAGTAATTTCATTGACAACGGTTTCCGGTTCTCTGGATGACGCCGCCAACTCAAGCCGAATGAAGTCAGGATAACTTTATCGACGTCAGTCAGCTTCATTATTCAGGTACGATTACCAATTGGTTAACGTGCACCATTTAACCTGCTACGTAATCCCCAAACTTGACAATGAAACACAGACTACCCGGCAGATTGGCGACTGAAGCTTACAACACTGAGATGCCGCCATTCAAAGAATGTGACTAGTGCTCCGCAGACTAATGTGTAAC
>JTDE01000543.1:0-21261 GCA_014338405.1 Paragonimus skrjabini miyazakii | reverse complement strand
GTGACAGTTTATCTCTTGGTTAAATGCTGTAAAATGGGTACATAAATGGGAGACGCATTCAATCTGCTAGTCAATGGAATATCGTATGGTAAGCGTTCACATCCGGTGGATTACATACATGTAATTGAACGAGCCGTCATTTACTGATCCAACAGGCGGAAATCCCCGAAGGCAACCAAGGTAAAACTGGAGAAAATTGTGCACGATTGTTGATGGTAACCTCGCTGTACTAGGGGCTATAGTTCTGAACTGTAAAGGTGAGCGCACGATCAGCGGCACGTACATGTGAACTGAACGACTCTTAGGTACAATGAGATGTGTACAGCAGAACTCCGTGGGCGGTGCCTCACTACTTAAACAATCGTGAGAACAAGTGTCTCGGCTGGCCTGGCTGATGTAACGGTATCCGTTATTCGTTCAATTACATATTTCACTCTGGTAAACGGTCTGCAGCAGGACCTCGGTACCACATTACATTAGGGTTTTCCTGTGTAGGTTTACACAGCATTCCTACCCTAGGAGTTTTTGTTTCAGCTCACCGCGAAAGAAAACGGACCAGAATTTACGAACGCACGGCATCGCCATCACACAACGCAATACCAAGCAAAGAGGTGAAAAGTAGACGTTGTGCACGAGGTTAGATGAGACCCAATTGCGGAAAAATCGGGGATTAAGCTGGATTCGAACCAGTGACAGAGATAGCATGTTTAAACGCGGCTAGCGCTCTACTAGCTGAGCTACGAAACCACGCGAAAGGTCAAAAGAACCAGACATGCTGTATGCAAAAGTGACTAATCGGAAGATGAAGAAATATTGAATAGGTGGCTAATTAAGTATAGGATAATGTTGGTAGGTTTCAGTCTGTTTAGAACTGCAATCCAATCGTACAGTCTTGAAAATAGAGTCAGCCTTAACAAGTACGCTTGGCTGTTACAGTACTGTTTACTGAAGAATGTCTTTTCTTCTATAATCGGTATATAGTAGCGATGTAACAACAAAAGCATTTCTGTTGCATACTCGTGGGATTGAGCCTCATCACTTAAGCACGCCTCCGACTGATGGCTGCGAATCTGACAGGATCTTAGCTGGGGAGACGAAGGCTCCAACCACTAACATGAACACATTACCATACAGATTAAACACCACGTGAAAGCAAACCAGGAAACATAAGAGCCAAACAAACAATCGCCAACAAAAGCAGAAAGGCACTGAATGAGATTAATTAGGCTAGTGGCGGCTAAACTTTCCACTTGCCAGTCGACTAATGCACCAGACCAATTCTTCCAGCGGATCGAATGCCACATCTGCCACGTGATCTGTTGGAGAGAAAACACAGTTCATCATCTGGGTTCCGGTAAGCCAATAGCCACCAGTTTGATAAACGTCTGTCGAGGGCATTTGGGGCCCGTATACCGCGTGTGATTCAGCTGACTGGGCCGTGCTTGGCATGTAGGACAAATCAGAACCGGAAGCGTGATCACCGGTTAAAAAGGCCATCATGCACAGTTCGCAGCGTAACCTAAAACGTAGTAAAACATTTTTAATGATTCAGGTGGATCGATGATCATGCTCCATGCCGGAAAATGAGTTAACATGTACAGCGCACTTAGAGGTAAAATAAAAGTATACAACCAAACAAGTGATAAACGGAAGACAATAATTTTTAAAAATTAAATGGGTAATATTCGTCACAAAGAAGGGAAGAGTAGTCAAGCAGAAATAAACCTTTAGACTTCATATGATTGAGTGCTTTCTGCTATGTAACCTACTAGGCCACATGAGCGCTGGGTGCTTCCGCATTTTCCAAGTCTGGGCGGAAGTAATCGGAGTAACTACGGCTTCAATCAGTGACCAGTAGCGGTATCCAGAGGGAATAACAATTGCAACTGACAAATCAATTTGTGTTCATACCCATCATTATTATGGACAGGTTGTGAAACAACAAAATAGATTGAATGAGGGAAAGTTAGAGACCTGAGTGTGAAAAATTCGGGATTCGAACAGATATCGGGAACTGCGTACCCTTAAGCAGCATGTGCTATACCAGTTCAGTTATGAAGCAGTGTCGAGAACTCAGGAATGCTACATTTGAATTCGATTATTCAACCACCTACTACCGAATGTATACCGACTAGTGTAGTTATTGCGAAATAAGTAGAATCCCAGATTTTCAATCGGGTACTTTCTAAAACATCATATCTTCTAAACTGATCTACCGCAATATGATTGGTGAAAGCTGCACTCAGCACACGAAAGAACACCAACTTATCGAACGTCACCAAATGAATCATTGTAGCTTGTCCGTAACAGAAGAACGTTACTTTTGACATCGCCAGTGAGATATACCATTGTTATTGGAGGGTAGTAAGACCGGAACTCTCGGAGTAGTTGATTTAGGAAACGAAAATGGTTAATCCCCAAAATCGGCTTAGAGGAAGCTCAGGTTGCGAATCACACAAAGACGTTCTGTAATGGTTAACTGTGAAGTAAACAAGTTCACCAAAGTGGAAAAACAGTGGCAAAAAATAGCATCGGTAATGACGGAGCAAGATGAATGAACGGTTGATAATCAATAACCTCAATCCCGGTGATTGCGTGCTGCCTGTCACCAAACATTGAATCCCAGTTTTTCCTAACAAGTTCCTCAATAGTTGAAGACGTATCACCAGGTCACATTTATCCTGAACCACTTTTAACCAAAATAGCGCGGAACAGCAAGTGATAACCATGAGAAATGGCTCCTTAAACCAGTTTTTTCTTCTGTGGACCACATTATTTAGTCAAGGGGTTCAGTGGCACGAAGGGCTTCTTCCTTGCGAAGTAGATACCACGAAACATCACGCCTGCAAGTAGCAATATAACTTAGAATGAAATTCTCAAGCTTGTTGGTATCATGCGTCTTCGGACACAGCTGAAATACGGACATATTAATACCATCGGTAGAATTTGGGTGGCCTAATACACGTGACGATAAGGCGATCGATCGAGTTTCCGTGTAGCAGTTGTAGACTACCCCTATACGAAGAAATAACCACGAATAGTCAGTACAGAATGCTGTCGCCGAATAGTTCACTATAAGCAATCCCGAACAGGAGCACCAATGAGACGAGATGCGCGCACCAAAAAGAGTACTGTTGAGTCAAATCAATTCAAACACGTGTTCATTTTGTACAAGGATAACTGGTGTAGACTGTATATAAAAATGAAACGATATGAAAATATGTACAATATCCCATGCAGTCGTTGCGGTTACAACACAGCCACACATCTGAGAAATATGCACTCTTGGAGCGACTGACAAACACAATGTGGACGACGAAGGAGGAAAGAATATCATTCCGCTCTTGAAGAAAACGATAGAACAATGTATAAAACAATTCACCTACAAACACGTTTTGTTAGACCATCCTCCTAAACGTCGAGTTACTCATGTTCTATGCAAAGCCTAGCGCGAAAGATGAAGCGATCGAGTAGCCTGCCACTAGTCAGTTATAGATTATGTGCCGTGACGTTTGTAATGCATTGTAAACCACTTTTTCGACTATACACTTTTGAAGTTAGTAACCTCCTCCGAATGAATTATCGCAAACAGTTTATCTTCCACTAGCTTTCTTCTTAGCGGTTCAACAGAGATCAAGGTGTGAAAAACTTTTCTAAGAAGATGTAATCGCGAAAAAGTCTGAATTTCGGCTGGATTCCAACCAGTCACAGGCACACCAGGCCTAAATGCAGCAAGCGCTCTACGGGCTGGGCTAAAGTCACAATAACACGTTTCCCGCTATCACTAACCTACACAACCTCAACCCATCCAAGTAATCAGGTTGCGCCGCTTTCCAGATAGGCATTTGTTGGAGAGCTCAAGCGCAATGAAGGCAGCCCATGAGACTACAACCATACGCCCGAACCTCGGTTACACCCAACACTGCAGTCTGCATTCGCGTAGTTCACAGTAAATCTAGTATACCACACAGAGATCAGCGCGATGTTTTATAAATTGAAAGACGAGCTTTTAGTTAGAAAAGTGCAATGTAGCTCATGAATCTTTCCGCCTGGAATAGGCTCGCCTCTAATTGCAGTTGATCGGTTAAGCCCGAGATCTGGAAATTGATTAACTCGAGATTCCCACAAGATTCATTCGCCTACTCACTCCATTCATTGCTTCAGGCAAGACGACAAGTGAGATTAAAGATAATTCATCCAGTCGACCGGAAGTATTGCTCATGTTAAATTTGAATAAGGTAACTGTAGAGGCAGTAGTCAACCAGTATGCCAGTCGAGTAAACTATCACTGTGTTGAACAGAAAGAACAAATAACATCAGAAAGAAGTGGATGTCTCCCTCAAGAGCTGAAGAACGCATCGCGGACACACTTATCTCACACTTACCACTAAATATATCGCAAGATAAAACCTGAAGCTGACTCAAAACAATGGTCAACTGCTGTCTAAGGTAATTGGGACAGATGCGGTGTGATGGAATCCGTCCATCTTTAGAAGCAATAAGTTACCGATGATAATGATAAAATAAGAAAGTAACTTATGACATATAAACTTCTTCTGATTCTAAGCGCTTGTAGAAATAAGATCATTTGAGTCAATGATGAACGTTAAACGCAGGGTGACTGTTGCGGTGCAGATAACTGTTATCAATGGGAGCTATAGCAGGTGCACTATATAAGAAGCAAACGGACTAAAGACATCGGACGTCTGTTTTCAACCCTCTCGCATCAACAGAACCCACTGCCTTGGCTCAAAATCAACTTGTTTTTAATTCATTCATTCGATCTGAAGAGGTTCCCTATATCAGATGGAAAAGACTATCATGAGCACAATGTAGCTGCCGATCGCTTCACAGGTCATCTCTACACCTATGAGAATAACGTTTCTTTAATAGGAACCGAAAATGCCCCTCACAAACACTTAGAATTTCTGACATTGACAGTGCATCAATCAAATCGAGTGATGACTTTTTAGTGATCTAGCCACATATGTGCTTGGCTTTAGTAATAAAAAAAATGCACGTAAGCAATTCCTAACTTACCTATGTTAATCAAACAGAAAACTAATCCGTATAACGTTTGCTTGCGAAATCGTATGTCCAATTTGGGTTACTAACACACTCACAGGGCTACGGAACTATGTAAACTAGAAGTGGTCGAGTTTGTTACAGAGATCAGTGATCGAGTCAAGTGAACGATAACTGTATTGAGGAAAGTGACCATACGTTTAGTGGTCGACGATATTGTCCCAAATTTATCTCCAATAAGAACAATCGAAAGAAAACAACAGAAGCGGAAGGTAGGACAGAGAGAAGGAAACTTGGAGTCGGAGAAATGCCAAAAAGTGAGTGCAACCAAACTGAGCACACTGGGACGTCATCCAATCAAGAACCGCCCACAATAAAAAGCAGCCTTGTAAAAGGAAGGGATATTTATCTCCTCATAATAATGAACTGCAATACATCAGTGGCTCTAACTGAATCATGAAAAGAAAACACTCTGTTTGAGGAGAGAAAACAGAAGACGGGAAGGGTCAAAACTACTAAAACTAGCTACGTCTATATTTAATTATCCAACGTCAAGATGCCTACACCTTGTAGATAAACAAACCAAGCTATGAGTGAAAGTAAGGCACCATCAGCAAGATGACTTCCTTACGGCTTTTACTGCCCCGTGTCATTAAGTGTACTCACTTCACAGACAACGACAATATTCACGTCACTGAGTCCGATTAGCCGCCATCTCACCGACTCTGTGAGTCGCGAGGGCTCCAGCCAGGGAGACGAACCCGATCTACAGTGACCAACCCCTTCGTGAACGATTTCATCTGTCTACGCCTGGTCATCACATGTCCACCTCGCAACTTATCCCAGTCGGTCAAAACGTCGACAGAGTGCTCGCTGTGGCAAACGATTAGCTGGCATTCTCAGTACATGACCTAACCATCTATGTCTGTGCAAATGTAGTGACTGAATGGAAGAACTCGTTTGACAATCAGTGTCAAACACCCGCTTCCTAACCTCCTCGTTGGTGCCATCTGAGATGAGCGATTGAACACAGACATCGGTGGTCAAATACCTGAAGACGGTTCACGTCTTCTACTCTGAGCGGCCAGGTTCCACTGCCGTAAAGTAATACAGCCCTCACTGTCGTCTGATATACGAGACCCCTAAGTTTCAGAGAGATACTTCTCTGTCGCCAGAGGTGTTTCATATTAGCGAACACCGCCCTAGCCTTAGAGATACGCGCTCCTACTTCATTCCCTATACCTCCGTCGCCGCCGCTGATGCAGCTTCCCAGGTATACACGCCGGTCAACAACCCTCATGGCTTCGTTACCTAACATTAAATCTACGTAATCAGAGCAATCTTGCCGAAGCAACTTGCATTTTAAGGCAGCAAAGCGTATTCCAAAGTATTTAGCAGAACGCGAAATAGCGTTGTTTGTGCCGCTTGAAAACTGTTAAACAGTAACATCTTGTCGTCAGCACAATCGAGATCATTCAGACTTTCACCAGGTAGAAGGTCCACACCAGAATCTTGTCAGACAGTCCTCCATTATTTCACTTCTGAAAAAATTCTTTATTGATATCCAGCACTTTACGTATATTATGTAAAACGATGCGGAATGATAACTCCGTTTATGTAATTGGAAATCTCCCGAATAAGTTACATAACATGTACAAAGAAAATGTTAGAAATCGATGGTTGAAACATCAGTTCCCGGAATTTTTACACATGATAAGATAGCTTCCGTGGCATTTGATCTGGAGACGGTGTTCGACAGACACGGAGGTAAATGTAGATGCTGAAGTGTGAGAAGAAAAGGAACGTGAATATTGAGACGCTGACAGATTGCAGTGGACTAGGGAAATATATTACTAGACGGCATCGATCAAATTGAAAGAACACCCACACAACAATGCAGTCTACACATCGCAGGTCTATCGTGCTTTGGTTAGAACACGATGTGAAGTAGTATAGAACAAAGCCGAATGATCTCTCACACAGCACATACCAGGGAAATAGAGGGTAGCAGCTTCATTCAGGCAAGCCGGATATTCTCCTTGGGAGAACGATTCATGGACCAAAAAATGTCCGGTACATGAGGGCGTCAACAACTGTAATGATATATGTTAAATATATGTGAGGCTGGTTTGCTTCGGTAACCTACTTGTGCCAAACCAGCATTTTCCCAAAACGAATTTGAAGAGAACAGCCAAAGAAATAAACGCACAGGCATATGTTTGCACATTAGCAGCCGCCTATTACGGAACACGGGATTATGAAGAGCGGGAACTATGGAATAAATGTGGGACTAAAGAGAAAAAAAACATAACAAACGTTCGCTAATCAGTGACGTTTATTGTCACTAAGAAAGGGCTAAGATAATCGACGAGTCTCTTTAAACGTATAAAAGTAGACGCCAAAGTCTCATTGAAACTGTCCTGGCATAACGCAACAACCGGGGTCCACCAGTTGCGTGAACAACTGTGAATGCTTGGGCGAGACTCACCTAGCGATGGCTCCCAGAAGTTGGCAAGCGATTGCTGAGACCGTTCGGGTTGCTTTTGCGCCACATATCTCCTCAGTGATAATGGGGATCAGATCAGAGACTGGAAACCACAGTCGTTGTTCCACCACACAAATATAATGGAACTCGGAATTAAATGAAAGACGGTAAACAATATGAGAACCGACGGTCGAAGGAAACTGAGGTTTTAGAGGTGGAACTGAAATCCGACTCGTGATGTAGGTTAAGAGAAAATGTACAGCGTACATCCGTAATGTAATGACATACAACGCCCCTGAACACAACGACAAGCTAACGTCTTTGCAACAGCCCACTAACATTATCCTTTTTGTACGACACTCGCAAAAGGCTTTCGGTTACAACACGACAGTCTATTTGCTACGAGAGTTTTTCATTTGAAACGCCGGAAAGTAGTTATTGTGCATACTCCTGTCCACAGGAACTTGACTGATTAATCGCAGCTAGCTTCGGGTTCTGTTTCAAGTGCAAACCTTTCTGGTTTTGCTAAACAATATTTTGAATAAACTTGTTTAAATGTACTTTGACACAAAGCTGTAGAAGTGCACATATTGGCTATTCACAGTGCACTTGTGAAAAAGTGAGCGTTGCGCCGACGAGCAAAATTTCACGGCAATGTTTCTAACTTAATGCACTGTTGACATGCAGTCCGTTTAACACTTGCATGACGTCTTCGGTTTGCCCTTTAGCGTCAGACACTAATAGTACATCACTCACGTATCATTGTGTTCCACTTTTAAATGAGCAATGGAAATGTTAGCCAGAATAGACCACAGAGAACAGCCAAAGATGCGTCAAAAACCGTCTGATAACCCTCCAGGTGAAAGTAAGATTCCACAGAAAACAAAGGAAGTAATCGTCAGAGTTCACACAACGCGAGTTCGTTCCCATTGATGTACCACACGATGCAATAGTCACACATAATGGCACGCGTGTGAACAACGAGGTAAAATCTATGTTGGTCACATATAGATTGTACAGATTGATCACCTGAAAAGTTTCAACTGAAGTGTATGTTTGTTGCTAATTTCACTTATTTGCCATTTCCCTTAACCTGTGGTGTATGGGTTAGATATTGACAAAACGCTTTTGACTACTCATGAGTAGTTACACAATACGGGGACAAATGAACCTACAGATCAGCTTCGAGCCACCTGGCAAAAATCGGGTTAGACGAGTGAAATGTATATACGCTTCAAATATGACGCACAGATGCAAAGTAGCAGGGGTGACAAATGTCAGTCTAAACAGACGTTGTTTACTAAACACTGACGGTGAGACTGTGAACTGATAAACTTGATGAGCACTCGAGGACCCAGATGTCACAGTCAACGCGTCCGTTTAATTAGGCGAAAAACAGCGACTGATATTCATACTTGCAAACGCCGGTTGAGAGAGCGGAGACAACATCAAATTCGGACAGCTATCTATCGGAAAAGTCTCCAATTTCCCGAAAAGTCGCTTTATTTATCTTGCGAATAGCTTAAAACCTTATTATTTTTAGTACCCTTCAAAGTTGGTGCGAGTATGTGATTGTCCGCCCTTCACGAGCGTTCCCGACTTTTCGTTACTATTTTTGGCAACAGGCCTACATGCTGGTCTTGTGATTGGGGTTTCGCTGTATTGTCTGGACTCTTGTTTAGTCCATTTTTTCACCTTTCTTTCTAAGTGGTTACAAAAACTATAGATTTGAACGAGTTTGTGACCATGTTGTTTTCGGGCTGAGCGACATAATGAAGCTCTGTTTGAAGACCGGTCTTCTTCCTGTCTTCATGCGTTAGCCTTGAATGGTTGGGTTGACTGGGAAGTTCCACCTAAATGATGTACACTCTGTCGTCCGTTGTTCATTGTCATTATACATTGTTCTGTTATCTACCGTGTCGATATCCGTCGTTCCGTTAGCCGCCGTGTCGCTAACAGCTGTTCTATTATCGGTTATAACGAACTTACGTGCTCATAGATTGTAGATTCAACTACACTATCCTAACCTCCGAATTTGTTTCGTGATTACACCATCTCACTGGCGGGAAACCTACACCAGTCATCCAAAAGTCAATGTAAACCATTTTTCTGACATTAAAGATTAACACAAGCGCAGTCCTCGCAAAGCACTGAGTTCGAACCTGGAAATGTACCTATTTTAAAAAACAAACTCAGTGTTGAGACTCCAAACACCCGGTCTTCGCTACCCAAATACCCACAGCAAGGAAACGTAAATTTTGTAACGTTAACATTCCATTAGCCATCCACTTTAAGTACAGAGGGTCAGCGAGTAACAATCAAACAAGCCAGTCTAAAATGGTCCACTTCAAGGCGAGTGAATAGACTGCGGGAACGACTTTAACGTTCACAAGACCAATCGATAGTGCCTGATCGGCATAGTCACACTGCATGCAAACAAAAAGAAAGCAGTCACGAAAGGACATAAAGAATGAAGTAATCAGGACAATATGGCAATCTGCTGACTAAATATGCTAATCGATCAGCGAAATTGGGTTTCTCGAGCTCTATCATGTTTATCCACCCGTCAAAAACTGTTCAAGCAGCTTGGGAAACTGAAGAAGTACATTATGATTGGTACTAATCAACAGAACTTCCCGTTTTCCAATAGGGAGCATGGAGTTTATGTGACAACCATAGAGGTATCAGTATAGTGTCAGTTGCGTCAAAGGCAACTAGTTGTCGCCCACCATGCCCAAGGAACGTCAGACAAGTGAACAGGCGAGATTCCGAATCGGTCGAGGGGTGTGTAGATCATATATTTGACTTCATGACGGGTCTTTGAACAACGGTACCTTTAAAGTCAGCCGATGGTCATCGTACTTTCAGAGTTAACGAATGTTTTCGATTTAGTTGTTCATGTCGTTTTTCGGGACTGCCATTCTAGCAAAGGAGCTCTAGAGAAAGAGGTGAACCTGTGAACGTCACTGCACAACCAATCAACTAAGACCGTTAAGGCTTGTGGAAAATTCTTGTAACTAACAGTCTTATTTCTTATTGGCGGACGTCTCTTTCATCAGTACAACTTCTACCTGCATTTCAATTTCCCCGCAAGTACATGGCGTTCACATCGCTCTCTTATCTCTATGCTGTTCCGATGTTGGTGCGTTACTTTTGCATCCACGCTTTTGCTTACTTTTACCTAAATTTTTCAGGTTTCAACATTTCGAGCACTTGTCACACGATAGTTCCTTAACTGACATGATGGTACAGAACGAACAGAGATCGCGTTATGCTAACGAGTTACGTCGTGTCCATACCACCTGTTTTAACCATGACTGTAGTGAAATGAAGTCTTACGGTATAGGCAACTTCTGTAGTAGTCTGTGGAATAAGGTAGCTTGGTTCGATCTGCTTTTTAAATGGATGAAATGACGTAGTTAAAATGTACGGCAGTGACAAACGATTATCTTTCGACAGACAATTGGAGACTGTATTCTATACATAATTGCATATGTCGAGTTCACGATACGCCCACTGCGCCAGTCGGGTAAAAGTGTATAAACAACACTGTCGGATGTTTCTCACATGTAGTGGTTTTCGTCAAAGGTCTCTGATCTCCCGGTTCCTCTTCACTTACGTCACGGATGACACTCTGGAACGCGCGATTGAAGAAACTAATGAACCCGATGATTAATTTCTCCCTGACCGACATGCATCATCATCATCACATGCAGTACGCGGATGACAGTGTCTTGTTCAGCTCCTCTACCGAAAACTTACAGGCCATGCTAAACAAGGTGAATGATCGAACTGATTTGTATGGAATGGGCTTCGCACCATCAAATTATAAAATGCTGCTTCAGAACCGGACACTTCCACTCCTACGTTCTTTAGTACAGACAATTCGCTTGAGACTGGACAGTTTTGCATTGCTGAGTGGAACTATCTCGTCAGCCTGTAACATTGTTGAAAATGACAAAGACACGTGCCGTCTTTTTCATTTGTGGCGCTGAAAAAACACCAGATTGTCGTTAAGAGGGAAGGAATATAATGCTAATGTGCGTTCCGTTTTGTTGTATGGTTCGGATGCGTGATCTGTCCACGGCGAAGTTGTCAACAGACTTATTGTGTTTGATCACAGTTATCTTCTTCGGTTAGTCTACATTAAGTGGGATTACCACGTAAGCAACGCGACCGTTTGCCAGCCTCCGTTCCGGGATGATCGGAGTACGCGATCCACTAGTCAGCTAATCAGGCTACACGATTTGGGATGGTTGGGCTACGTAGTCCGCTGAGCGTTTACTATGCCGGACATTAGTTACTATGGCCATCAACAGTTGGCTAAAACCGCGTGATGGTCAAGTGACGACGTGGTCGCGAAATGTAAATTCTTGACTGTTCCACTAATTAAAGTGGACACGTGTCGCTCGCACTTGTTGATCGCCCAAATCACCGGTTAGAAACGCCATCCGAGATGACAACGTACTACAGCCTTTGGCTTGGCTGTGTTCATAACATTTCTAGCCGTACTTGGAGTCGTTTTCATCTATTTCTATCCTGCTTTATTTTCCCTCTCTCATGAGTTGTACCATGTTACTGCTGAGGTGAGCGGCACCCTGAGGCACAGTACATTTTGATCAAGTATATGGCCAACGAATGAATGTCCGCTCGATTGCATCAAGGATTTGATCAACCACTTTGACAGGTGTTTGACCATGCGTTGACGTGAGCTCCTGTGCATTATGTCAACGCAAATGTCACTGCAACTTCAACTGGTGAATAACACGACAAGCAGAATTAAACTTTTTTGGGCGCACAGGGGTGGGTTGTACAGGTGAATTCCAGTAGCTTTAGCTATGGATAAAATCCTACGTCTCACTGTCCTCGACTGAGTGGCCTTAACTCGGTAGGTTAAGCGAAATGCGTCCGTCACATTGACAGGGTGATTCGAACCTACCAGGTGCGATGGTATGGCACTATTGATAAGATTATTTGTCGTATACCGTACTGTGCTTTTCAGACCCACTCGTCAGAATGAAGAAAACATGCGTGGTTCGGTGGCTAGATAACTGCATCTCAATGTAGAAAATATTCTATGGCGAATGGCAGAGGCCACATGGTTTCCTATGAAGGTACAGTTGAGAAAGACCACTTGCTTAGGGACGAATTACATTGAGTATTTATCTATTGCTGTCTTGTCGTAAACGTCAAAAAACGTTTGCAGATAGCCTGTTGTTGGCGGAGCTCTTTGAATAGGAACTTATCAATTCTTAGGCAGCTAGTGTTACAAATTTATTTGGCACGGCCGAACAGAGTAGGGACTAAAATAAGTTGGAAAGTTGTCGCAGTTGCCTGTTGGCTTTAGTCGTCTCCTATTCCATTCTGTTGCTATACATCGGACAATCTTTGTAACAGTCCAACAAAGATTTTCAAAGAGATGAGGGATTTCGTCCATAGTTTATATATGAATACACACAAATATATACATAAATACAGTAGGTGCATGAACAGTAGTGGTTAATTTACTAAATAGGTCAAAATGAATACAGAAAACCTAAAAGGTTTACGGAATGAAAACAGCCTTTCTGTGAAACATAATTAAATCAAGAGCAAGTCTCGTGAGGCTTTAAATGATACAGTCGCAGTATGATTTAAATCGGCAATAGGCTCACAAAATTTCGAACACCTACCTGTAGTACAAACTGACGGCGTTTCATTTTAAACGCCCACTCCAATGTTGTCGGTCTAGCCGCTGGTTCCAAACTGTTTCCGAGCCACGGGAGCTGGATGGCAGTCATAAGTCCATCATACTCCTCATAGAGTGGATTGCGCGACTCGATTCCGTCAAACCCCTTGAGAGAGAATACATAGTCGGCGTAGTGGCGCAGACGGCTTGTGAGGCCAGGTTCCTGAAATTGATCGATGTCATCGGTAACAACTCATTTAATTCTGACAGGCAAGTACGTACACATACAAGTCGGAAACGGTATACATGTACAACAATACGACACAGTTCACACTAATTTTCTTCCAAATAAGAAACCCATAAATACCTGAATATTTTGGTATTAAACCCGAGTTATGAGAAAACATAGTTCTAGTTCGAACGTTCTCGTGACTCGGGTTACTTTTGACCGAGACAGTGGCAAACCAAATGTCAGGGAAGAAACCGAGAGATGAGTTACAGTGAAAAGTCAACAACCTCACAGATGCAGAGATGTCACTGCTTGAAGCAGACATAATTCCGCGTGTCCAACCAAATATGCAAATAGTCAAGCGATTATCCAATCCATCAAGCAATACCACCAAATCTTACCCCCGGGAGGCGATCAAGACCACCATAACTTTCGGTCACATTGTCGTCTTGATGCCAAGTTAGTTCATCCAACCGTCAGCAGTCGCATTATGCGATGTGCGGTGCGGTAGATACTCCCTATCAGTATGAGTATACAAAGCCACTGTAAAGGACACGACGGTCCGGGTGGATATACTTGCCTAAGGTTAACAGCCAACTAACACACTTCACACACGTATGTTATATATGAACTCTATCAGATACAAACTATGTAAGCAGTTCAGTCGTAAAATTAATGCGCAGGTACAGACGATCTTTTTGCAAATAAGGTTCTGCGTGAAACTGGATAGTCAGTGAAGGCATTTTTCCCTTAGATTTCAACTCGCCTGCTTTCTACTGTTTCCACGATCCGTAACATGAAAGTCAGGCTTAGTATTTGCTCTATGAGCTATGTTGCTCCAAATGAACACGATAAACACATATCCAGTAAAACATCGCATTTGGTAACTCCAATGCGAAGCCTAGACCTGAGCCAGAGGACAGTAGTAAGAGGCTGAGGATCCAGGTCATACACACACACATACACTGGTAACTTAAGTCGTCTAATTTTTCTGTCACACGTACAATCAGGTTGTCTAAACATAATTAGGGATATTCACAGCTAATTGAACTGAGGCCCATAGCCTGAAGCTGAATGAATGAGGCGATCACTGCGGAGTGACCTCAATCTGATCTTACTGTGAAAGTGTCTCGTAACAAAGGATCAGCAAAAGGCAATATTATCCTAGCAAAACACCTGTTTGAATGAATCAACGCGAGTCAACAGATGAGATTTGAGTACACCGCCTACAGCTGGAACTGCATAGTTTCGTAGGTGTGGACTTCGCATTAGATTTAAGTTGTCTTTACTGAGAACGAACAAACGTACACACACACAGTCTGGATAAAAGAGGTACTCGGTTCAGACGACAATTGTTAACTTATCTTAATGAGAGCAAACAGATCACACAAGACGAGTGCCCGATCGAAACAAGTCGCTTCAATCTTAACCGATGAACAGTACAAAGAACAAAAAACCTAGGGGGCCAAAAAATGTGGTCGTGTAACCAAAACGACTACAGATACTCCAAGAATACCTTGTAACGACACTAAGTAGTGATGGCTGATTTTTAGTTCCAAACATCTTCAATTCGGATGAATTAGTTGCAAACTTGAACCAGACAAGATGCAAATGATCACCTAGCGATGTCGACGATACGTTAAAAGTCGGGTGTGTACAGAAGGAAGTTGAGACTGGACCCAACTTATTCGTTATGATGAAGTGAGGACATGTGAAAATCAAGGCAGAAAGGAAATCGATATGATCAATCGGATAGACTGATACGAGAGCGCAAAGCCTCACCCCGAACGTATGACAACGATTGATGCAAATCACTTCAAATGACCTAAAGCCGGTCACCATATGTGCCCCCAGGACCAAAATCTTTTGATAACCTCTGCAGTTGAACGCCTTTACCTACGGTCCTGAGACCTCACTTGATTAGTCCAACATTTTCTGGGCCGCTTTCGTGACCGGAAAACAGAAAAAGTTAATAGCAATTAATAACATGTTATTCTCAAACTTTGAACTGCAGCTCAATTGCAAGCGTATTCCAACTAACCACCTACAGATTTAATAATGTTGCACAGTTTAAGCAGATACATGTGACAAGCATCAGTGGCAAAACAAACACAATGCAGAAAGCATCATGAAAACAATTATCGTAAATACAAAAAATAAACTGAACACCAGCCACCGATGAATGCAGCCCCCAGCTCTAATCGAAAAGAAACACTGGGCTTCTTTTTTCCATTAGAGAACATCAAGAGTGCGGATTCCAGTGACCGCAGAGACTCGAACTCCAGTTCATGCCCAAATGAGACAATCGTGTTAACCACTGAGCTACTGGTTTTGGGTTAGACAGTCGAAGTGTCGTATCCAAATGCTCGGACGCATTCGATTGAGTTCTATTCAGGTTGTTCGATCACAGTAACTATCCTGTTTATTCCAACCGATAACCACTAGATCTATTAATGAAGACGGACCGTTAATTTCACTTAAAACGTTGTGATTAATGTGAGGCCAGTGGTGCAGTGATCAGGATGGTTACTTTATGAGAAAGTGCAATGAGGTTCAGATACTGGTGGTCGAGTGTTTTTTCCGATGGGATCTGGCTCAGAAGTCTGTCTGAATGGGAAAGCTACGATCAGCTGTGAGTTGCGCCTCTCCCACGTCCACCAACTTATTGACTAATCATTAGCAATCGATCCGTAGAACACTGACTTACAACGCAAACATCGTCAACTACTATTCTGTGCAAAATAGCTACCTGTGGAGATTTGTAAGCAGTATGTGATGTTAAGATGGAGGAGATAAATGGCGTCTAATGGAAAGGAAAGCTGTGCACATCGGTAAACTCTTCAGGTGTGACACGCTTGTCGAAGACATCACTGCAAAGCTATCAACTATTGTCAACCAGCAAAATTAGCCACATGATCACAGGCTTACCAGAAGAAGTTAACAGTGGGATAACGAAAGAAACTAACAGCACCATACTAACACACTTGGTGGATCCCAGTGATTTCGCTAGTGGGACAAATGCGGCTCGTTTAATCTGTCGAGTTAAAGTCATCCAGTAGTAGATGGTTGTTATGAACCGCGTGGGTTGACAATTGATAGAAAAGTAATAACGTCCGGCGTTCACTATAACCCGGCTCAGCTACGACGGTTGCACTAACGAGTCACAGTATCACGGCTTATACGACGACGCACGAACCACCGCAAATGAAGAAGACAGGGAACCTTCAGCCAAGAGTATATCTGACCGCAACCAAACGTGTTCCAAAATACGCTGGAAAACACCACCGTATTTATAATGTTCAAGCGGAGGCGCATACAGTAATGGAGGCTAATACAGTAACGGAGGTTCATACAGTAACGGAGGCTCATACAGTAATGGAATGAAAAAAAAAACATTTTTGGGTTAATTGTGGCATTATCCCAACAATGGTGAAGAACCGCATTCCGATTCGAGCCAAAATCTCTGAAGTTCTCTCGTACCGCCCACACCTGTGCATTCACAGGATTAACGAGCAGGTCGAATGATGTATTGCCATTCAGATGACATTGATTTGTTCAGCTTTACGAAAACCACCTTTTTTGTTTAATCCAACAATTATAACTTTGTATAAAGATCACTAGAGGCATTCCACGAACATGAAATATAGCAGACTTCATCATAACAGGACATCCCATTGTAGAATAGCTCTTCGAAAGTTAGCTGTCATGGTCAGGCAGAAATTAATCATCGGGTTCATTAGTTTCTTCAATCGCGCGTTCCAGAGTGTCATCCGTGACGTAAGTGAAGAGGAACCGGGAGATCAGAGACCTTTGACGAAAACCACTACATGTGAGAAACATCCGACAGTGTTGTTTATACACTTTTACCCGACTGGCGCAGTGGGCGTATCGTGAACTCGACATATGCAATTATGTATAGAATACAGTCTCCAATTGTCTGTCGAAAGATAATCGTTTGTCACTGCCGTACATTTTAACTACGTCATTTCATCCATTTAAAAAGCAGATCGAACCAAGCTACCTTATTCCACAGACTACTACAGAAGTTGCCTATACCGTAAGACTTCATTTCACTACAGTCATGGTTAAAACAGGTGGTATGGACACGACGTAACTCGTTAGCATAACGCGATCTCTGTTCGTTCTGTACCATCATGTCAGTTAAGGAACTATCGTGTGACAAGTGCTCGAAATGTTGAAACCTGAAAAATTCAGGTAAAAGTAAGCAAAAGCGTGGATGCAAAAGTAACGCACCAACATCGGAACAGCATAGAGATAAGAGAGCGATGTGAACGCCATGTACTTGCGGGGAAATTGAAATGCAGGTAGAAGTTGTACTGATAAAAAGGACGTCCACCAATAAAGGCTAAAACTGATAGTTACAAGAATCAGCAATATTCAACAAAGATTACCTAGATAAGAGACAGATAAAAATGAGTGCCCGCAGGCACAAGTTTGGCGAACCGAAGGCGAAAGCTGTACACTTTCAGATTAGGTCAGGAGCGGTTAACGCAAATCAATTTGTTTCAGCGTGGGCATGGGCACGCCCACTTACACTAATCAAACTAGTTGAGTGTATAGAAGACACACCAAAATAGGATTCGGGTTATAGTTTTCCAGTAAAAATAAAACGTTTTTGTTCTGTTAGGGACATCTGGATCAACCGAACAGTCTGCGACAAATCTGGCTGTACAGTAGCGTGTTTCATCAAACTTGTTAGACGGTATCATTTCTTACAGAAGTGCCTTTTAGAGAATGAACTTGGATAATGAATTTTACCGAGCTACTTCTATTGAAACCTGTTTCACCTTAAGGTCACCAGCAAGCTACAGTGTTTTCCAGTAAGAAGGCTCGTGAAAGAAAAACGTTTTGATCTCGATAGCAAAATACCGCAAGTGCACTAGCCAGTTCACGGCTTCAAATTGACCTTTTTTCTACATCAAGTTCTTTTCGCTAGTGTTTAGTCTGGTTCTTCATCCTAAATTTAGAACTGTTTAAGCTTGATTGCACTTTATGTAATCTTGTATAAACGGCCACGAGGCTTGCCACGTGACGCTGTGACTTGAACCGCTGCTCACCCCCACGGTGGCAGGGAGCGTTGAGGAAAAAAGTGGCAGCAGAAAAAAGAGATGAAAAGTGAATAAAATAAGGATAAGTCGGAAAAACGTTGTGAACGCATGTACGCTGCTAGCTCTGGCAGCACTTTAATCGGCGATTTCAGTGGTCATGAGGTTCCCAACTAGGAAGGCGACATCTACCCAATTTACTCAACGGAACAAATAGGGACCTTATACATTATGACAGCGTCGTTGTCCGGTCACCTCGTGCTTTTACTTGACCATCGGCGACCACAATGAACAATACCCGACAAGGTGAATACTCAACTGGGAAGCGGAATACGCGATCTAACCATCGTATGCTGTGAAAATTACTTATTCGGAAATCCGGTTTGACTTGGGCTAATATATGTGGACAAAGACGTATAAGCATTGCAAAACTGTACACATATTAGTTGTGGACAGATTACGTTTCCGAGTCACGGAGCGAAATGAATCGTACGCATGCCAAATACAGCCTTTATTTCGACAAGAATCGCATGTATTTCATCATCATCATCATAGACAGCAATAAACGAAGAACACTATTTTCAAAGTACCTTGAATCAAACGACTTCTTGTAAACTTCGGTGGGTGGTCACTTTAGGAGAAAATGAACCAAACGAAATTAACCGGGGATGGATCGTCATCTTTGGTAGTCCAGTCCGGTCTACCAAAGATGGAAGTGGATCAGAAATAATAGAAGTGGCGTACTATTAGAGATGCAGCAACCCACCACAGTCACCAGCACATACAAGAACAGAAAAAATATTTCGTATGAAAATATGTGTGAAGTAACTTCTATTAGAAACCAACACCAAATTTGTCATGTTGTTGTAAACATTATGCCGGAAGATAGGCGTTAGCTGACCAACAAGTTTACTTACCAAACGAGGAAGCGTGATGAGTGCCACGTTTAAACTGTTCTGAAGTATCAAACGAAGCGAAATGAAACACTTCAAAACCAAACGGTCAAACGTTTTTACATTCGAAACGAACCCCCAAAAGGGCGAGAATAAGGAGTGAAGCACTAATGGTGTGCACACGGATTATATCAACCGCAGAGCGGAAACCCACCAATCCTTCGTATATTATCAACCGGTGCCTTTTTCTCATGGCAAAACGTGTGTATTGTTTTAATCATATTTGAGATGTTTGTCTGAAGACTGCAAATAGCAAAGGCATGGAATAAGTGAAAACAGCTTACGAGCTTGTGGGCTGTGGGGCAAAATGTCTGACCAGGAGGTCGCGCTCTTTGATTCGAGCATCCGTGTCCATCAGCTTAGACAAGTCAAAATAATGTCCAAGAGACAAACTAGATGGACTGGTCTGCTGAAAGCAATCGAAAGAAGATGGGCTGCATTATGCAAAAGCACGATATAAAGCAAACCTCCAAATCTCGCAGTGCTTGATACCTCCACGCAATTTTGAACTCATCTGATGCAGGGTTGGTTGAATCTGAGGACGCGGCCACATCTGGGAGTCTCTACAAGACGGAATAATGTACTCAAGGAAACAGGTACTTACGGAAAACAAATTGTCTAATTTTTCTGTCGCACAGTATATAAAATTGTGACCGGAAACTAAGCCCTCCGCGGTAAACAAACTAACCAATTGATTGGCATACGTCTCATGTATATCTGATTCTGAAGTGCGGTGAACACAGAATATCATAACAAATCGACTTTACCAATTAAAATTATGCTTCCAATAGCAAAACCGCCACCTTAAACAGCAGATTAGATCATCAAAATATAGCCTGTTATACCAATAAAAGAGTCCAAAGAAGGAACCCCTGAAGATGTTAAAAATGTGTCTGATTTGATGGAGTGTTTTGTACCGGTTAGCCTGCGTGGTACAGACGTGTTGCGCAAGTTCATTGTTCCAGCTGAAAGTCAACAAAAATGTACGGTAGTCGGAAAGAGAAAATACGTAACAGACCGTGTCGCTGGCCTGATAGCAAACAGTCGCTGCGCAGTTATTTTGTCTAACCTGCTACAGAAATTTAGTTAAACATGTTTAAGCCCCAGACTATCCAAAAAGGGTCATAAACCTTCGTATTTGGCACCACTCACTACGAAAACATCTGCTTTCAGGGAGTGCCAGCTGATCAATTCACGACAGAGAGAAGATCAGCAACGGATAAACCGAGGTGATGCATAGCCGACATCCATTCAGCTGGTACACATCAATACTACTATCATCTAGAAGACTGTTATCCAAATTTTCACGTGTTCTTTGTTGTTTCTGATCAATGAAGCAGTGCTTTAGAAGACCAGTAACGGGGACAAAATCATAATTGTGTAAGACTCCTCAAGACAGCCTAACAGCATGTACACAATGGGGAGTTTTGGTTCCCCACCAAAGTGTAGGTAATCTGAGAAAAAGATACTGTCCTGTAGTGACCTGAGGATACCCCGGTCTGTCTGCTGTACGATGTGTAAAATCCTTCCTAAAATATTAGCTCACATTGTACATTGGACCTTAAGGATCTTTGCTTGCCGTCCGCTTGACGCATGCGATCGCGCTTGTTTGTTTGTATGCTTGTCGGCCTATGCACGTCAAGGACGCCAAACACTTTCTTCCGGCTCTTCTGTTAGGTTCACGCGAGGTTGAGTGCGGGCGTGAGCTTCGAGTGCTGAGCGCTTGGATCTGGCGTGTGAGTTCGTTCACATGATCACTCAGGAGTGCCATGTTCTCCGGCGCTGGCGCAGATACTTGGGAGACCTGTTTTCCGTTTGTCTCCCAGATGCGATCG
>JTDE01000542.1:260075-273131 GCA_014338405.1 Paragonimus skrjabini miyazakii | reverse complement strand
TAGCTATTTTCAGTAGTTAGGTCCATTCCCCTCCCCTTCTTTTTTACTCTCTTGTCATGCAGGTATTTTTGCTTTGTTTTTCTCATTCGTGATTGTGTGGTAGTTAAGCATCAGTGTGAACCTCTGATGTATTGTTGTCCGTAATGATGATGTTTGCTCGAGCTGAAAGACATAATGCCAGTAAATGGGCTTATCGACTGTGTCAGTCTGGTTGCAATAACGTTGAAGAAGTCTGGTGGTATTCGTGTGTGCATTGATCCCCGCGCCACTGAATGCCGTACTCTGAGGGTAACATAATACTGGTTGCCGACTCTAGTCGATATTTTGACCGAATCAAACCAAGCTCCTTTTTACGAAAGTTGATTTATCTTCTGCCTACTGGCAGCTGGTGCTGGATGCAGAATCCAGCTAACCAAGTTTGGCACACTTTTTTGGCGTTTTCGATGGTTTCATTTACCTTTCGGATTAAAAGTGTCGGGCGAAGTTTTCCAGAAACGTCTAATTCAGGCGCTTGATAAACTCGAGGGAACGATTTGTGTCGCTGACGATGTGCTGATGTACGGAAGCACGAGTACGGAGCACGACCGGAACCTTGAGGCTTTTTTAGGACAGTGCATGTCGCATGGAATAGCGCTATCACGCGATAAGATGGTTTCTCGAGCGACAGAAATAACGTTTCATGGCCATCTACTCACGTCTGAAGGTCGATCCAGATAGTGAATGGGATCCAGAATATGCCGCTCCCCGAAAATGCCAAGGCAGTTTCACGTCTTACTGGCATGACCAATTACCCGAGTCCATTTCTTCAACAGTTAACCGACGTAGTACGTCCGATTCGACAACTTACACACAAAGTAGTCGCATGGATGTGCAATAAAGCCCAGCACTAAGCGTTTGACGAGATAAAAAGGTTAATTTCGACAACCCCGGTGTTGGCATATCATAACCCTGAGCTTCCTTTGGTAATCCAGTGGGACAGCAATGGGTCAGGCCGTAGAGTTGTGCTATTACAACATCGCTTCAGCACGTACACATTCGGAAGAAAGACAGTGGTACACACAGACCACAAACCTGTGATAGCAATAGTGAAGAAGCCACTGAGTGCTGTCCCCCGACGTTTACAACGGATGATGATCAGGCTACAAAAGTACGATTGTGAGCTAGTCTACCAGCCCGGAGACCAGCTGAACATTGCGGATACTCTCCCTCGTGCTTATATACCCGGTGCTGTGACGGAAGATTCTGAGTTCGACACGTTCGCATCAGTGGCCTACAGGATAGTACCGATGGACAAGATGATGGAGTTGAAGGACTCGACGGAAAAGGATCAAGTGCTTCAGAAGCTGACTCGAGTTATAAAAATGGCTAGCCGAAGGATAATAATAATTGGTTGTATTTTTCAAGGACCACGATCAGTTTGTCCAGAAAGAAGGAATGATTTTCATAGGAAAGGGGATAATCATCCCGAAGGATTTGCGGCAGTTCACTGAGTGAGCCCACTTGACACATGCTGGGGGTGAACAGGTGTGTTCCGAGAGCAAAGGAACTTTATTTTTGGTCATGTATATCAAGTAAGATGAAGAATTACACGATTCAAGTCAAGTGAAGAAAACGGTGCTGCTGAGAGAAATTCCGGAAAGACCCTGGCAGTTAGTTGCGGTCGATTTATTCACACACACACAACAGGAAACTACCTGGTCATGATGAACAGTGTAATCGATCACTATGGAATACCGAAGGTGTTTTACTCTGATAATGGTCCTCAGTTTGTGTGTGCTGAATTCAAGGCATTTGCAGATAAATGGGAGTTTCAACGACAAACAAGCAGCCCATACCAGTCAGTCAAACGGGAAGACCGAAACTGCAGTTAGGGTTACCAAAAAATTGCTAGAGATTGTCCAAGAGTCAGGGAATACCTATATCTAATGCTTCTGAAAAGAAGGAATATGCCGAATGAGATCATTGAATGCAGTGTCACAAAGCCAGTGTTTGGAAAAACGATGCGCAAAAAGTTGTTTGTGGCATTTATACTGTTACACCATGACATTATACAGGCCAACTGATCATGAGAGCCCACAACGGCGCGAAATACAACAAAAATGTACTTTGATCGCGGCGCTTAGAAAATTACGAACTGTAAACCAGGAGATAAGGTGTGGTTCCGGTGTGTGCCTGAGAACCGGAGACAGTGTGCTCTTGGTGTGGTGGTCAGTGATCGTGAGCATAGGTCATACGATGTTAATGTGGATAGGTTGGTAAAAAGAAGAAATCATGTGCATTTGATACAGCGGACGTCGCTGGAAAGAAACAAGCAACCCATGAAGAGTTATCAAGAGCGAGAAGTTGTACACTTATCAAAAAGAAATGGATGTAATGAAATTAGAATGGCTCAGTTCCTTGACTGGAAAAAGTTAGGCCAATTGGTGCTCGCGCATAAGCTGATATAGACGAAATTTTAGTCACACTGGCGCCAACCAATCATAGACAGAGATCAGCTGCTGTTGAGTGCGTATCTGTTTCAAACAACCGAGTTGCCAGATGCAAGATCGTGGAGCAACACAGCAACAAACTGGCCATTCACAACGTGAGGACGGTTGTCTCTCAGTAGCGATCGTATATACTGTTGCTCTATAAAACGTTGCTGTTCCCCCCTCCCCCCAATAAATTAAGACTGCTTCGTGCCGCCCAAATGCCTGTTCTAATTTTTCCCCATTGGGCAGCACCGTACGCGACAGTCACCACTGGCATATTTTGGCTAGAGTGATACTAAAGCTTATTGATTCTTTTCAGTGAGCTCACATTCTTTAAGAATACGAAATTTGTGATAACATCTGACTTTATATGTAGATGTAAACTGATTTATTCTACTACGGAAGTGTGTTGCATTCAGCTTTAAAAATGTACGATGCCCTGTGCAAGAGTGAACATTTACTTGATTGACCCTGATGTGAATGCTACACACATGAGTCTTGATATTGGTTCAAACCACCCAGTTTCTAATGGTCACCTTTTTCAGAAACAAGCGTGTAAAATGGAACAAGTGTTACCGTATAACATGATTGCATGCAACCGCATGCAGGTTCGTGTGTAGGTAAGTCCACTAAAGGCCCACTGAAAGTGTATACATACTCAGTCCTCGTACTACTTGATTCCGTTCACATCAGCTCTTCATATACAACTCCAGCTGAATGACATAAGTTTGAATGCATCCAGATAAAATAACAAGGAAACATGAATTGCACCGTCAGAAACTACGGTTTATTTCTTCGGCATTACTAGCCGATGGCTTTTCCAAACAATCGCTGATATCAGTTAACTGTCTTACTACTCTATATAGCTTCTCTGTCAAGTAATATATCTGTTTGTACAGAATTAAGGCGATGTAATCCACTTTTGGTTGTTAGCGAAAGGAAATCACATCTTTGACTCCGGTATTTCATCCGACGACGTCTTCTGATACATGTGCTCAAAATCAATCGGCATCGATGACAGCGTTTCCCAGAGATGATAAACATGTATTATTTCAGACTGTGATCTCCCCTAGTCTTTTCAAGTTTATTTTGTGATGTCGATGCAGTCAAGTAAGTTAACCGAAGATTGTGAGAAATCTGTGTGGACCTCCGGGAGACGTGCACACAAATAAGTTGGCTTTTTGGAATCGAGCCAACAAATGTGCATAGTTTTGGAGTGATACAAGTGAGTACAGCTATGTGTTGTATTAGTGATGGAAACGGTACACACTGGGGAATAAAAACTTTCATTATATTTTGAAACAGCTTCCTTAAGTTGTAGTACGTTCAGTTTGTTATCCAATTAGTTCAAAGATCATCACTACGTCGGACTCCAGTAGGAACATTTCGAAATAAATCCATCGTATCTTCGAATTGCAAGATGTCAGTCAGCCGTGTTGTTGTTCTTGTTGCAGCAAGAACCTTTGTTTTTGAGCCGTTCCTCTTTTACGTATATTGGGTAATTGACTGATGTCTTTAATTAATCTGTCATCTGGGGTTACATTGTTCAGACTGTCATGAGCATTTATTTGCTTGTCTTTGAGTCTACAACCGTTTCATCATTTTATTTGATTTTAGCAGTTATTTCGAAATTTTCTGGAACATATTTCTATTATTTCGGATTGTCAGATGTTTGCATCCTTTGGCTCAGCTTCTCTATGACCAATGACTTACCTATTGTCTGGTTTATTATGCATGCATTTCAGCTGTCAGACAGCGCGCGGTTGCTTGCAAATTGGACCAAATCCAACGACGCATACTGATCACCGGCGCATTTCCGCGCACTTTCGGCCGGCCTCAATGGGTGAATTTGCACGACACGTTGATGCAGTGGCATACGAGATTAGGAACGCTACAGACAAACATTGGATCCATGCTACAGACAGAAAGTGCTTGAAATTTTGTTTCCGGTCTCTTCCTACTTATTTCTGGAAATAAACTGTACTGACATGCTGGCTTTCTACAGTTTGCTATCCGGTTACTTCAAGAACTATCAATGTATCGGGTTTCAGTCGGAGCATTTTGGATTCAATTCCCTTTCAGCTTAGCTTTCCTCACCCGTTCTTTATCAACTTACATACCGGCGAAGCGCACGTTAGCAATCATCAATGCCATAGGCTGAGTGCAATTTTATTTTCTGTTCTTTATCGATGCTCAAAATCCTACATTACACCCACTTTTATGTACGCTGTAACTTGTCTACAGTAGTTATGGCCTTGGAGTATGTTGCGCATCGAACTAGTGACCCCTTAGTTGAATTGTTGCTCATTTACGCACTTCCCAACTATATGGCACTGTTATGTCCAACATGGACGGAAACACTGGTGTTATGTTTATGCGTGTATTTCCTTGTCAATATCGGAACATCCAGCTGTTACTGACTGACTGTAGTGATTCCTACCTATTCATGCCAGCTTTGAAGCGGAATATTTTCACCCTCAGCAGTAATTCGGTATACCTTATTCGTTTTTGACCTCTGTGAAGCTTTTGATCGATCTCGTGGTAGCCATACTGTGAGGAGTCATCATGTCTACATTAAGTCGTTAATTCTAGTGGGCTAGTCTACACCTTCCCCGACGTGGTTTTCTGTACTGGATTTGTTTGTGATGCGTCCGGGCGGACAGTGTTTCATGTTTTAGGTTATTGCTTCAGTTACGTAGTGTTAGAAATAACCATCTGTTGCACCGCGTACCTTTTCTTGATGCAGTAATCCACTGGCATTAGTTGCGAGGCAGGCACATGACGAATTATAAGCGAAGAAGGTCATTAAATAAGTTGGCTGTTGTGACTCTTGTTCATTTTCCTGGCCGAGATTCAGCTGCAAGCAGTCCGTCAGTGAAGTGATGGACGTATTTTTCGACCATGTTGTTTCTGATCAGCGGTGAGCACATCAGCCAACCGAATCTGCGACCCCTGAGTAAGTGTCCAGTAGTTTAGCTACCACACAATGGTAATCCAAACACATCCGCCAAACCAGTTTGGTAGTGACTCCAGCTATTCGTAATCTGTGGTTGGCAGCGATGACTGCTTTTCGTGTTCGATATGTGAATAATGCTGTCATCTAACTTATTTGTATCTAAACTGGGAACAGCAAGTGAATCGGAGTAGTGAATTTTGAGGGTACAGCTTCACTCTTACGAGGAGGTTGTCTGTAATTTAGTCGTTGGCGTTAGGTGTTTAGCTTTCGCATATAGGAGCTTCGACGAAAGTTTTTTGAGGTTGCATGATAATCGGGCGTCGAAATCACTTGCTGATGTGACGCTTTAGACTTACTGTCGTTGTATGATGGTAATTGTCTATTTCGTACGTCTTGTATGTTTCATGGTCTTTTTGTTTACACGCAGACGGACCCACCACACTGATATCAAGTACCTAACGTAGTTGCGCATTACTCACCTTGATAGAAGAATTGCCAGTCAGTCAGTCTACGCAGATGAACAGATGAGATAGTGGGTCATAAACATTTTTTGAAACCCGTCACTCTCCCAGCGGGCCACCAAGTTAAGGTCGACGCTTGCATTTCCACAGGATTCGCAGTAGTCGACATTATCTTGTACGCCCTCACGATGGGAAAACAGAAGGTTCTGTGTAACGTGAGCGCCTGGCTAAATTAGGTAGTTCTCATTGTACTCAAGTATGCAGAGACAATGTGAATGTAGTAAGCCTTGTGTGGTACAACCCGTTTTATGATAGATAATGTCTTGGTAATTAGCCGTCACACAACGTCCGACAGGCCCTCACTTGAAGTCTGAGTGTAACTGACTCTGTTATTAAGTGAAATTTAGTATAATTAGACTACACCCAACGAATTCAGTTGAAGGTGGTCTAACTGCCAGTTGCCTATGTACGTGGCGTCTTGTCGGTATCCGCAGCGGTTTGATATTAGGCTGTATTTTGGCTGTGATGTGTGCGATAAGTGAGCTATCTCCTCTTTTCGGCTCCCTCTTGTAAGTTCATGTCACAGAATGAAAACTGATGTGGCAGTACATCGTTTACATCGGAAAGATGCTACTAGCTCATTTATTTGAAATAAGAAAACAAAACAGCAGTACATTTGGACATAATGAGCAATAAGAAGATTATGTGAAACCATCTAGTCAGTTTGATAAGAGCTTTATGCTTATTGGGCTAAAAGCTTATCTCTGCATGTCAAACTTCGAAGTTGATATTACTTGCATACTTCAGTAGAAACAAGTTCTTTTTAATCAGTTGTAGAGTTCACATGAAGTTCGAAGGTGAACGGGAAATGTTTACATTCTGGAGTAATCCAGCTCATAACAAGTTAGAAAGGCGTCTGACCACCTAAGTGCAACTTGGGAATGACTCGGAAACTTCTCTGCAGTGAGGAGTGTGGGACAGTTCACTTTCATACTCCTTAAGAAAACTAAACAGCAGTTCTATGCTGTTGCAGTTGGTGACCTTGCTTTAATTTAGGGGGCCCAAATACGTTATCTTGCACTTACCATCCGAAGACAAGACTGACTGACGCGTAAAAGACTGACCGAGACCGACAGCAAACCGTTTGATATGTCCCAGTAGTTCTCTCTTAATATGTGCAGAGGGGATTTTCCCAAATCCTTAATGTCATCACGTATACGCAATCAATGGAAAGTAGGATGCACATTTTAGCACTGGCATGATACAAGCACCTGCTCAGCAGCTTCGTAAGGCATTAGGTGAATATGTCTGTGAAAGACTGGACCAGAATTTTGGGAATCTATTCGAAAATACCTGCAACAGTTCACCTGATCTTCCCAGTTTACCGCAGTTAAGTTGCACCTGTTCGTTATCTATAGCCGTGTGCTCAGTACTGAGGACAATATCAGTTAAAGGAAGTGTTAGTTAGTATATTACAGTGGTCATTACATTGCCAAAATTACAGTTAACCTATTGAACATCGCAAATGGATTTCCGTACGGGACGGTCGACGCCACTTAATCGCTACGGCTGTGATCATACATAGGGGCAAAGTATATTGGCTTTGTAGAATGACTTGTTATTGCAATCTAACGGTTGTCCATTCCGTGTTTGAACGTAAGTGGCAACTATTTTGATTAAAGCGGTTGCCTGTAAAGAAAAGTGGTTGCAATGGAAATCTGAACTGCGAGTCGTGTGCTAAATAGGGCGCTCTTTTGACTAACGGATTCAGCCGGCTACAGTCTGACAGGATCGATTTATCACGGCTTGAATCAACAAACTGTAGTGACCAACGATCATATGGTTTGTCTAAATACCCCGGTTGCAACCGTGCCTGTGCGAATCCTGTGGACAAATCGAAATTTATAATAGATTTCTTTATTGTCACTGCTTATTCGTATTTCACTGTACTGGTGTTCTGTGTACCAAAATTTACTGACGACTATCGATGTTTGTCATTGAATAGCATGTTATTTCATTAGGTATTGTTATTTGCGTTTTATCCTACCGAGAGCTCGGTATTTATTTTGTTCGTTCTCATTGACAATGTCTCGCTTCAGATACAGCAGTGCTGGAATTCAACAGACATTCGCCGAGGAAACGAGCATTTGCGAAGGGTATTGGTGCAAAATATCCGTACAAAACGACATGTTGAGGTAGAATTGGTACCACTTCGAATGCGTTGGTCACAGCAAAGGTCAGTACATGCAGCTGATACCTAATATTCCTTCTGCATCAGTTACAGGTTTAACAACAACCAAAGCACCGCTTTGACTCTGGCTGCCTATGCGTCCAGCACTAAAAGTGATCAGATGCAGAAAGCCTGTAACTACAGACACATGACTCTTCTTACGTCTGTATTTCACTTTATTTCGTCCTCAGGGAGTACGATGAATGAGTACCAACAGATTCTAACTGAAATGAAAATGGAACTAGAGTCCTTAAACGCGTGCATAGTCATTGCTCTCCTTAGTGTTGGAATCACCAAGAAGACAGTAGCCCTTTAACTCCACATACAGAAGAGGCTGCAGCGAAACTGAAAGCGAATGCTCTCAGGGAGATGTGTTTCACGGGACCGGTTCACCACAACGTCTCCAACTGAACTATCCAAATCAGCTTTGTTACCTCTTTCCTCGGATGTCCCAACAGGCTACGCGTCAAATCACCATCGCGTAGCTTTCTGGTTGCCTTACCTGCTATATTAAGCTCCGAGACAGCTTACGAAAACAATAGCTTTGAAGGCCCCCAACGTGAACCTAAAACGCTCATCTCTTCATCGTTCCTTGCTAGAGAAGGAGAAGCGTGATCGGCGAGCTAAATCCAAAATACAGATTAAGGTCGAGGGTAAAATACAGTTGTCGACTAAGGTTGTAGTTTTTGTCCCTGAAGTGTCCACTCAGGTCCCCGTGCTTCCAACAAACTGGGGATGCCGTTTCTGTCGACGTCAGTCTATTGACTGGCCTCCTGCCTAAGTCTGAGAGCAACTACTGAAGACACAGTGGTCGCTCAAAACCATCTTCCTTGTCACTCGCCCCAAAGTACACCGAGTGGCTCCGCACAAAATCCTTTTTCTCAAGAACTGAGAGAGTCAAAGACTTGTTTGGATCATCTTTCAATTATCAACTGACATTTATTTGGTGTGTCCCGTTAGAAATTTTACTTGTGGCTTCACAACATCACACACTGCCCGCTGTAAAGTTACGTCACCAACTGGTGAAACAGTTAAGAGTTTCGTAAATGGAAACTCCCAGTAACTCCCCCAAAATGGGAAATATGAATGGAACAAAAGCCTCGAAATGCGACATCTCAAATGCTTCTTAAGTTTCTCTTAGAGCCGTTTGCAGTAATGTCACGCCCGAAGCCACAGGGAGGCCGTCAGGGAAGTTCAACAAAACAAACTCCACCCTGTCCACACTCCTTCTCAACCTTAACAGTCTTATCTCTAGAATTCTGATCCGCGTACTTCAAATGCATCTATTCGGGCTGTCTGAGTTTATTTAATAAATTACGGGGGACCTGACAACTGGTTCGTGGTACTCAACCCTATGTCTTAGCTTTTACGGATATCTCGCTTACAGTTGATATCAGTGACAAAGAATCGATTACTTCCGAAGATACAGTTTACTGCTTGAAGGTGAACCGGGACTCACTGATTCTCTTTAGTAAGATTTTGCTGACCTACGGTCGTCGAGGAATTCTCAGTTCTCTGATAATTGTGATGCTTTGTGGCTACGACAAATATTTCGCAGACAAGACACATCTTTAGTGTGGGTTGTACGTCACTCTCCTCCATTCAGCATTTCCGACAATGGAGTTCACGTATTCCTAGAAAACTTGGGATCACAGCGTTTTTCTCACTCTGTTATGGATGACTTCAGTGCACTTAAGACAACCTGATCATCAACATCCCACTATGATTGTGGAGGCAAATTCTTGACTCTTTTATCGTTGTTGACACGATGGAATGCATTGACACAGTGTATCAGTGTCCTGATGCGGCATCGTTCTGATCAGATGTCTTTCCTGCTTGATCTAGTTATTACACTTTCTGGACAGAATTGTCATCAAACCGCCATTTGTACAGAGCGACCACTTATTACCGAGTTTCGATCCTATCTAACAACCAACAAGAAAGTCTGCAGTTCGAATTTTTCGTCGGGCCGATTTTAACTGCTTGAGAAGCTATCTAGTACCATTCCTTTTTGATTGAGATTCCGTGGTCCAGAACTATCATACATTTTGAAATGTTTTCTTACTGCGCAAACCGTGTAGTCTCTTTTATTGCTTGCCTCTTCCCACGTCGTATCCTTGATGATCGTTCCCAGTTATTCTCTAAGCATAAGTTTGTAGGAAGCTCGGAGGATCTAGACCTATTCAGCGCTGATCGAGAAAGGTGCAGGCGGAAGATCGGCGAGCATACTAAGCTTATATAAGAAAAGATCCTACTAAGAACATGCAGATCTTCGGAAACTATGGCTTACGCAAGCGCTGTTGTTGATGGTCATTCCAAGGAGAAAACGGACATTCTGGCGCGAATGTCCATTTTTATGTATTAGAATCGGTATTTTAGGAATGTAAGTGACATTTACCAATTACAAGTAGTTGTAACTCTAAAACTAGAGTACACCGATAAATTTCCTAAAGTGTCAGTTTGGTGAATAAAATATATTTATCAATTTTCATAGTGTAACCGGTGTATGTGTTGGCTCATCTTTTTTCGTTCTGCCAACGTGCTCACTGCCATTTTCCAGGTGCAATACATGAATTCTTATTCTGAAAAGTCTCCATTTTGCGGCGTTTTAGGGATATTCTTGAAGTGTAAATTTACGACCATACCACGTTGACATCGTGCTTCAACATGAATGGTCACAGGTCTGACGGTTGTACATATATTGCCGAAAATGTTTTACCAAAAGTAAACATTATTGGTGCTTTGTGTGTGATGGTGTGAACAAACATTGTCCTGTACAGTTACGAGGATTCTGTTCGCGTTACATATTCTCTTGTAAGTGGAGGGGAATCACATTTTTTCCCGGGAAAATCCACGATGACTGTATTTCTGGTTTCTCTTTCGATGTCACCTATCACCCACGCTTTAAGAAAATGACTTCCTGTGTGGTACTTTCGTTTAGTAGAAAGGGATTCATCGGTTTCAACAGCCGAAAAAGTTTCTTCGTTTTTTCGGACTCCACCGACTTTTGCTAAAATGAGCGCTGTCCCTACTAACTAACAAAAATTTTTAAGTCTACTATGGTCCAGATATGAAGAACGCGGTGATGAAAACCTAACTGTCTTATTGTAAAAAATACTTATTTCAGAAGTGGTGGTAATACTGGTTTTGCGAGCCCAGGGCAACTTGACATAAAGACGTCAAAATGGAACAGATTCTTCCAGTTGTAAATCGATCCATTTCTAATGTTTACCGAAAGTACAAGAAATGGAAGTTTTCGTTCACAGAGTGACGTGCACCATCACACTGGTGAATATGATTCGGAGTTTTCCACATGATCTTCCTCAGTGATGTTCTTATTCATCTGGTTACCGCCCCTTCTCCCCTCATCTATACGAAACCGACTAGTAGTATCTTTTGTAAATGTCTTTGTATTCCTCATACAGATGATAACGTTTTGAAATATATTTTACATACTTTCAATAAATAAGGGAACCTTACCACTCGTTCTATTAGACTTCCTGTATTCAGCGAATATAAGTAAACGGAGAACCATAAGCAACACATTGTTAGTCTGTTTTCTTTTGCAGGTGTGCCTCATAGTGTAGTTCAAATCGGACGACCCCATTGCTATCGCTCGCAGTGACTGGATGGTTAGAGAGACGTCCGTCAGATGACCCGCAGTTCGAGACAGAAACGTATACAGACGGATGTTGTTTAACATCATACCTCTACCACAGGTTACTACCATTCAGGAAGTGAGCATGATGCTGCCGACAGGTTGGAGTGACATTTATTGCATAGTAATCCATTCAAGATTCCTACGCGGAACCTTTCAAGCCTGAGCAAAATTTGCTAGAAGGATCAAGCGGTGAACAGATGGACGCCACCGACAGACTGACATACTTTGGCACCCGCTGGCCAACTAGGAGAAGGTTTGTTGGCCGTTTTTATTCACATTAGCATCAGGGTTGCTTTTCAGTTGACCTCCTCTGAAGAGGGACGGGATGAATGCCATCAGGTTTCCGCATCCGGGAGCGCACATGTGAGGTCATTCTCCGCTTCTGAATGTGCAGTACCAACCTCATCAGAACCAGTGGTGAAGCGTCTGGCTTCAACGTCTATTAAGCAAACTATGTTGTGTAATGTCTACCGTCAATTCTCTGCAGTTCTCCAAAGCAAATGGCACTTTCCCAAGCTTTATCCGTTGCGTCATGCAGTAGTATGCAAGCATCTAGCAATGAAGCTGCATGGCTTTCAGCAATTAACCGAGTTTCTGATAAGGTTCACCATTACTTCACCACTTCATTTTCAGATGCTATGATCGTGTTGGAGAAACCTTTCATGTGTTGAAGCAGCCGCCCATGCATTGACTAAAACAGCACAGTCAGCAGAAAGTCAAGTCGGTGTTCAGTGTAAATTTCTCCAAGCAACTGAACTGGAATGAAGTACACGAAAAGCATCAAGCCAGTAAACTTAGAATTATGAAGGCTATTACCATTCAGAACACCTCTCAATCAGATTAATCATTTTCAGACGTTGTATACAACTCTCTTTTCGTCGGTGCGACGGATAAAGAAGTGGAGTGAGAGATTAGAAAGTGGTTTCACAACGTGCGAGACCGCTGGTGGACGAAAACTCAGAATGAAAACTGATTTTATTTAACTGTTTTTTATTATATACTCATGTCAGTGAGAAATATGTATACGTTTGTACATTACCTTGTCTTTGCATGTGTACATGGAAAAATGTGAAGAGGTGTGTAGTGACCAGCGATCGTGTGGCTTCTCTAAGGATCCCGGCTGCAACCGTGTTTTTCTGCTTGTTTGTTCTGTACGCATGATTCTTTGTATTCCTGCAATAGGAGGCCTGATATGAACTCAGTGCCACTTTCTTCAGTCGTGCAACTAATTGCACGCAGCGAATACTTGCTCCTTTCCCAACGACTCATCTATTATT
>JTDE01000542.1:224826-237098 GCA_014338405.1 Paragonimus skrjabini miyazakii | reverse complement strand
ATAAGTAACTACAAGTAAGATTTCTAGACTTTGGATGGTAACAAGTTTGAAGCCAAATGGGTATATGAAGGAAGATTGCAGGACGCTCCCAAGCGATCGCGAGCACCTAAGCTCGACTAATGTCGACGCTGTGCTTACACCGATAGTGCAACACGAGGCACATCTGCGTAACGTTACGGCCAGTCTAGAAAGGCATTTTTGTGCAGTTAGACAATTGCAAATTTCCCATGAGGCCACTCTAACAGGGACAGGAACATAATTATTCACGCTCCCGAACCGGTCATACAAGATCCTAAACATAGGAGATCCTCGGAAAGACAACTAATTTTAAGTGTTCTGCGAAACTCTGAGCTACCCGCAACGACGAAATGGCGCCGAGCGCATAGATTTGGTAAGTGGACTCTACCTGATACACAAACAAACCATCCCAGACCGCTCCTAGTCGAGATCGTAACATTCGCGATCTGGTACTAACTAAGGCTGACACGATAGCTCAGAGAATGCCAGGCCTGAAGATTGCAGAAGATACAGCCATGCATCACAAATCTGACCCGTATGTGGCGATGTCAGCTGCACCAGAAATCAAAAGCGAGCGTCTCGGCACAATCTAGGACCGCGAATGAAATGAAAACTTCAAGGAAGCAAGATGACGGTGCAGCAGTTTAGGAGATTCAACGTCCGACGATAAAAATGGTTTGCAATGGTCCGGATCATATCCCCATATCAAAAAACACGAGCATATCTCTCGGAGGAAACCTCCGAAGGATTAGATTCCACCAAACTACGGAGCAGGCAGAAGGTCAGATCGCCGGAGCTGAAATGCATGCTGGCCAATGTATGCAGCCTGCTTAATGAGAGATACGAGCTGCAAACAACGATTCACTCTGTATATATTTGTCTGCTCACAGAAATGTGGCCCACAGAAGGAAGATTTGAAAATCGGGCACGTGGGTTTCAATAGTGTCGCACATCATCATCATCATCATCATCATCATAGACAGCAATACATCAGTGATTCACACTGATGCCTAACTGCCACACAACCATGAAGAAGATGAAAGAGAGAAGAAGAGAGAAGAAAAAAGAGGGAGGGGAGGGGACCTAACCACTAAAAAAAGAGCTACGTCCACATTCAAACATACAACATCAAGGCGCCTACACCTTGCAAACAAACAACCGAGCTGTAAGTGAAAGTGGGGCGGTTGCCTATTGTTGATCAAAAGTTCTATAAGGCAATCACACGTGAACAGTGACTGAATCTGCGTGAGCAGTCAAACCGCCGTCAGCCTTATCCTTGTCAACCCTCTGTCGATAGTCTTCGGGGTGTATCGATATCCGGGTGCGCAACCAGAGGAAGGCGAAGCATTGTTGAAATCACTCCAGTCGGTTTGCCAATCAGGCTATCGCATTCTCGTTTTGAGGAATTTTAATGCTCCTAAAGCCAAGTGGCGATTGAGATATGTCAGTGGCAGAGGTTTTGATCACAAACTGCTCAACCTAGTCAACAGATTCACACTAACACAGCATGTTAGAGTGGCCGCAAGATTCCGACCTGGTCGGATAGCTTCAATGCCAGAATTAATCATAACTTACCACGGCGCTGACATCGCTAACATGTGGACTGCAGCACCACTCGGAGAGAGCGATCATATGAGGATTCACTTCTCGTTCCAGTGTTCTCTATAGGTAAAACAGGCACACAGAGTACAGCTTTTTCATTGAATCGACCACAATAAACTGGTATTGAAGGCTGATAAAATGACCTGGAACCCAACAGTTTCTGTAGAGGAAGTCGATAGTTTTTGGGCAAACCACGTTAACAACCTCTGGGCCCTTTCAAATAGGAACGTCCCTCAGAAACAAGTCGGAGGAAGGGGTCGGAAGCCATGGGTTAAGAGAGCTTTCCAACGCAAGTATATGGCCTAGAAGGCATATATTCAGCAAAAAGGGTTTACAAACTTCATGATATACAAAAAAACCGAAACGAATCAATTAAAATAGCAAGGAATGCTCGTCTCATCTATGAGATTAACTTAACACGTGACATTAAACAGAATCCCAAGATGTTTTACGGTTATGCTCAGTCCAGATTCTCCCTAAGAAAGAAAATTGGGACCTCATTTTCCTATAGCGGAGAGATTATAATGACTGACAAGAACATAGCGGACGCATTCATGGCACGGTTTCAAAGTTTTTATCGCTCTGACGACGGAGCACCTGAGCCTCACCTTAACACCATGAGTGTCGCTATAGTGAATCAGGATATTGCGTTCCACGAAGTTGAGCGATCAATACCCCAACTACACGGCACAAAGTCTGCAGGACCCAACCATATTCACCCGACTATCCCGCAACCTCTGGCCAAATTGCTGGCGTCGCCTTTTATTCAGCTATTCAATCTCACATTGGAAGCAGGGGTAGTTGTGAGGGACTGTAAACAAGCCACTATAATTCCCATCTTCAAAGATGGCAAACGTTCAGAGGTCAGAAATTACAGACCAGTAGACCTAACTAGTGTCGTCAGCAAAACTTTTGAATGCATATTACGAGAGAGGTTCTGTCGATTTCTCTGCGAGCAGAAATTCTTCAAAGCATCTCAACATGGCTTTCTTAAAGGTAGATCTTGTCTCATCAATCTGCTGATGTTCTTAGACACTGACAAGAAGAAGTTGGATAGAGGGAATGTGGTCGGGGTATGCTATTTAGATTTCCATAAAGCCTACAATTCTGTCAAACATAGGCTTTTGCGCTGGAAGCTACGAGAAGCTGGAATATTCCCTAGAATCTGCAGGTGGATACAGACGTTCCTAGTTGGAAGGTTGTGCGGGGTAAGAGTAAGGGCAGTACTTTCAGACCAGGGCTCCCCGTTAAGGGGAGTACCTCAAGGGTCAATCCTCGCCCCTCTGCTCTTCCTGGTATACATAAATGACTTGGCCGACAACCTGGTCAGTCCATGCTACCTGTATGCAGATGACATGAAGCTGGTGGGAAGTGTGTTGGACTCGGGCGTCCTTCAGGAGGACATTCTGAAGATCTGTGAATGAACATTAAGGTGGGCTTTACCACTGAATATTCTCAAACGTCATATCCTCGCTAATGCTACTCAGTCGACCCCTAGGTAAATAAAGGATGCACATGGAAGGACAGTCAAACTTGCAGCAAAACAGCAAACGAGCGACTTAAGTATCCAGGTCACTAGCACGTTTGCTGCAACTGCCCAGTGTGCTGCAGCCACGAAAAAAGCACAGAGAGTGTTATACCAACTAAAATCTGCGACCGCCAACCAATGTCCAGCAGTATTCATTCCACTATACTCGGCCATAGTTCGACCCCACCTGGAATATTGTGCCCAGGCTTGGTCACCACATCTGAAAAAGGACATAGCTGTCCTCAAAAAAGTAAAAAAAAGCTTGCCACACGTATGGTATGGGGTATGAAGGGTCTAAGTTACCAAGACCGACTGAGCTCGTTAAACTTATTCTTGCTCGAACGCCGGCGGGTAAGAGGAGACCTTATTGAGGTGTACAAAATTACCCGCCACATCGGCACAAGTCTTCTGGCTTGTTTGTTTGTGATAAGTCAGGACAGAGATTTAAGAAGACATAGATTCATGATCAAGAAAACAAGATCACGATTGGCAGTTAGGTTTAACTTTTTCACTAACCGGGTAGTCAACTCGTGGAACAAATTACCTGCAAAGGTCGTGGAGGCCTCCAGCGTAGATGTATTCAAAACGGAGCTATACAAATGTTGGAACAACCTTTATCCCACTTTGTACTTTTTGAAAAATGATTTGCCCTTGCTGTTCAGGACAACCTGGATTTGTTACTTGTTTCTTTTATCCATACTCCCAGACCATTACCGAAAGCACTCGCATTGACATAAAACGCAGTCTGGTCAATCTCCGGATCACACCAGTCTAGCAACAGGACGTCAACAGGCTCACGCCTTCATCAAGTCCTGGATTTGAAATTGAAAACTGAAATACGTAGTAATTAATTACTACGACTTACTACGAATAAGAATAAATTCATTCTTATTCGTCTAGTCGCCCCAGTGATGACGAAAATATCTAACTGTGGATCTTATGTAGAGTTTATCTGCGCAAGATATCACGCTATGCAGTGCTTACAAGCACGCTTTCCCTATGAACACAACCAGCGGAAAATTCCGCGTAATAAAGGGTCAAATTAGGGTAGGCACGCCGATGATTTGTGATTGGCTGAAAGCTGGAACCTACGCACGGCTGGTGTCCTATGTCACAGAGCTGTCCAATCAAGTTTCCCCAATTTAAACGTGAATGGTTCGGTGATGCAGGGTGGAGGGAACCGATCGATACGCGTGGCCTCGTCGATTGACTGGATCTGTTGGGTCGTATGACGTACTTGTGAGCGCAGTCGGTTAACGCATTCATTCATGAACTGGTAAAGCTGTCGACGACTGTACCTGATTGACTGCTTGATATAAATGCGGAAGTACGCGTGGAAAAAGGAATTGTGTTCATAGGGTTGCGACACATGTTTCCACACCTCGTGTCTATAGATATGCCTACAGGCATGGTTAATGAAGTTCACAAAATGTTGACAACAACACAACTGAACTGTATCCACCTTGTTTTTCTCTGTTGTAGAACCACTAGGCAGGCTCCCAGCTCCGAAACTAGCACCTCACCAGTGGACATGACATCCCTTGAGTCACGAGCTGTAGCCAGTATGGTATGTAACGCGAGTGTTCCAAGCACAGTATCCTATGCGTCAGTTGCTTTGGGACCAAAGTAAAAGAGAGGGTCCTCTCGATTGCTCCGTAAACCATAATGCCCATTACTGCTGACAACCCGCCAACAGCGTGCAGGCAGACGCGACCGAATTCTGATGTTCTTTGCTCGGTAATACTTAAGAAGCCAAGTCCTGCTGTCCGAGAGAGCTACGTTAACAACGGCGTACTTTCGGTCAAATTCTCCAGGGGTATCAACGACATTGCTTCTAAAAGGCTGAGTTTATCTGTTTGGGAGGATTCTGATAGCACAAATCTGGGTATAAGCTAGATTGTACCCGCTTCAAACCGGGTTTTCAAGCGCGTTATTGAAACAATCTACACTTGAAAACCAGGTTTCCGAAAATCTTGGCTGCAGTGCACTGGTTGTACTACACTACGCTGCTACCAAACGATTAGGCCAATTCGTTTTGCAAGGCTGCTGGTAACACGTTGTACCAACTTACCGGAAAACCCCTCTTCATGAACCTAAGTAAAGCAAGCGGTGATTACTGACCTCTTCCTCCATGTGCCGTACAAAACGAGAAAATACCGTCGACATATATGGATATTATATTACAAGTAGGTAACAAGTTGATAGGATTCATTCATGCAAGCATCCGGAATGATGTCGGAAACTCCATCGAACTTGAGTAAATGGCACTTCCTGCAAAAACAGCAAGCGTTAGCACGTATTGGAAGTGGAATATCTCATCTAATAAACAAGATACAGCAGTAACTTATTTGAACAATCTGGTAGAGAACATAAAGTTGTTTCAGTAAATGAAGCGTTCATTCATGAATGTGTCCAGAATGATGTCGGAAATTCCGTTGAACTTGAGAAAATGGCACCTCCTTCACGATGAACAGTGGTCCACTATCAACTGTACACCACACGCATTTAAAAGCATAACATTTCATGCTAACGCATACCTACCCGGTTACAAGAATGTATCTGAATACAATGGTTTTCTACCGCACGTGCGGTGCGCCACTATTGGCGGATTTGTGTTATGAATGGAAACATCATTCTGAGAAGGCATACATGTTTTAAATCTTTCCAGTGATACTTTTATCGTCATTCGACAACTGTAAATCAAATCCCCGGTCTGTCGTAAACAACACAGAAATCCTCAACTTACGTCGCAAATCAAAAATGCTAATCGCGCTCAAAATGGCCAGTACAGACGTTTAAAACAAAACGGTTTACGTCGTTTATCACTGAACACTGAACTGTCAGTTCTTAAAAATGGCATACCAGTAAAGTAAAGTTCAAAGATACTTAATTTTATGTTGTATGAAGTAATTATCCTTTTATAACAAAATGAGTTTTTCAACCCGGTCTGAACCCGGTTTTCTGTGCTATCAGGGTAATTGTTCGGAACCTTCCGGAATGTGCTGTCAGCTGCCCGAAGCTCCGTTACGAGAGCTCCGGAAAAGCCTTTGCACTAAAATGGGCATATATCCGAGTGTCCCAAACTGTATCACGACAGTCGTGCTTTTGTCAACTAATCTGACTGAAGACGTTCTCCTAGCGGCACATAAGCTGTTCGATGATTTTGGGGCCCTGGTCAACCCTGATATACCATGGGCGGAACAATAGAGACGAAAACTCGCTGAGAAGAAACCTGGAACCACTGAGCGACCTCACAATGTTATAATCGGGGATGTCCCCGATTACATCAGCGACGACCTGGAACATGACGAGAGTCAATGGCGATTCTTGTCAACTGCATCTGAACTTTCAAACGTCCAGGTTCAACCTATTCGTCGCGTCCTGAGGCCCAAGCCGCAGTCGGACTACTTCTCAAATTCACTGTCACCTCGCACGAAATGGCACTGCATATACTGGAGCGGTTCCGTCATCAACGTCGTCTTATCTCTGGCAGGATTTTTTACCCGGATTGTTCTAAAGAAGAACGAGATTTATTAAAATCTAATCATCGCACGCGTATCTGTCGCCTGGTGGTTCCTTTTGAGGATTTAATTATCATTTAATTACCAGCTCCTATGGAGTCGGCGACCTCCGTCAGCGTTGCATTTTTAATGAACCACTCCACTCACAATCGCAGGAGTACGTTCATTCATTTACTATTATTGTGTAAAGTGCATGTACACAAATGTGCTTAGCTTAGTAAATGAATTATCAGAGCTTCGGGAAATTTGTTCTACCACAAAGCCCCTGAGTGTTGCCATAATGATTTCGTGGCTGAGCTCTTCCTACCTACATTCTGAGCTCGCTTTAGATGATATGGTTGTCTTCAATGCACACCGAACTGAATGTAAAGGAGGATCGACCCTGTATGTCCATACTTCTCTTCAAGCCTTCCTTTTAACAGTCCAGTATTTATCATGATTCAGGAAACGGTCTCGTGCTCGCTTTGCTTAAATGGTTCCTAACGCTGACTAGTAAGGGTCTTCTATCGTCCCCCACTTTCAGATAATTCAAACGACCAACTCTTATTATGTGGAATGGAAGTTCCACCCAGCCAAAGATTTTCCAAACTTCTCTTAATAGGCGATTTCAACTTACTCGAAATCAACTTTCCGGCCTTCTCGTAAGCAGGCACTGGAATTTCTATATCTGCACGATTTTTCACACAGTCAGAGCATTGGGTTTTACAGAGTACATATCTGCTTTCACTTGGTGGCCTACTGGCCATAATCCGTCGCGGCTGGACTACATATTCATTAACGGAGAGTTGATGGTGGACAACCTAACAATCAACGCACCACTTGGACTAAGCGATCACGCGATTGTCTTATTCCACTTCATTTGTGGCACGAATCTGGCCAGCTCAACGATTGATAATTGCAAAATATTCCAGCTAATGAATGTGGGAAAACTACGCCGCTACGTGGAAATGCAGTCATAAATGAACTACACTCCCCTTCACTCTGCAGGTGATCTCTTTGAGAAGTTTGCTGCCATCGCTTCTGCAACCGTAGGTGAGTTTACACCATTATCAGGCTCCAAACATAACATGCCCCCAAGTCCCTAGTACGCTTTAGTACACCTAAACTCATTCTGAAGAAGTGGTTTGCTTGGACGTGTTATGGACTATCACGATCTGAAGTTAACCAAGAATATACCCTGCCTTAGGAAATCGGTGTACACCGCTAGTTCGACGTGACCATCTTCATTATCAACAACACCTTACAGAACGCTTATCGCTGATCCAAATAGTCTCTTCCGATTTGTAGCATCAACTCGCATGGCGAGACCTGGAGTTCTGCAATCTTAGGTCCATCAGGCCTTACTAACTTTGATATAGAGGCCGCTGATGTTTTCGCTGAGTTTTACAGCAACGTTTTCGCGCAGTCACTGTTAGTTCCTTAAGTTCGTCTTGACAGTAAAATCGATGACACTTACACTGTGGATACTTCCTCCACGGCGGTGTTGGCTAAACTCAGGTGCCTTAGGGACAGTCTCCTGGCCTTGAGGGCATACTCCTCAAGGTCTTGCGGGAAGTGGCCGAACAGTCTACTGATCCGCTTAGCTTACTGGTTACGCAATCCGTTTCCCAGATAACAGTACCCAGTAGCTAGAAACTCGAGAGCATCACACCCGTTTTCAAGGGCGGTATGCGTAATTGCCCCAGTGATAACAGACCAATCGCACTGCTGTCAAGCATCTCAAAAATCTTAAGAGCGCTTGTATACGACGAGCTTTACAAGTATCTCACTTCTTGTGATTTTTTGTTTAATGCTCAACACAAACTTCGCAAGGGCAGTTCGTGTGCTACAAAGCTGCTGATAGCTACCTATCAGTGGACGGAAGCATTTGATCAGGGTAATGGAACAGGTGTCGCATATCTCGACTTTTCCAAAGCGTTCGACCACGTGGACCATGCCGTTTTGATCGGCAAGCTTTCCCATTATGGGTTACGAGGCAATCATTTTCAGTGACTTGAGTCATATCCTGCCAACCGTTTGTACAGAGTGTATTCTCTACTTGCAGGCACAGCCTCAGTAGAGTGCCTCAAGGTTCAATCCTTGGCGCGATACTATTTTTCTTTTAATTTGAACATCACCCACAATTGATCGCAGCTGTCGCATTCCCATAGACTATCCAGTCGGCTTCTTTCAAAAAGAAGCACTAGACTCGAGTTTTGCTCTCATTAGCGCTCGTCAGTGGTGCATATCATCGCCAATGCCGGGACTTGAACCACGGACATGCTGTTCATGAGGCAACCGAGTTTACCACTGCGCCATTGACCTCAGACACGACCGAATTATCATATGCAAACGCTCAACCATCATCAACGGTCTACCACTCTCATTTACTTCTCCGTTACTACTGTTCGCTGATGACGTCAAAATTTGGCGAGCCGTCAACACCACCGATGATTCTGTCGTCCTATCGAAGGACCTTGACATTTTGTTCAATCGGTCTCGAGTGAACCGACTCGAATTTAATGCTGGTAAGTGTAAAGTCATGCACGTTCGCAGCTCTTTGAAAACCACGTCTTATCTCAATGGTTAGCTACTTCAGACGGTTCTTATTAAGAAGGACCTAGGATGCACTGTTTCGCATCCTCTCTCGAGCTACGCAAACGCTGAAACAAACGCAACAAGTTTAGTAGCATCCTGGTGATATTTAAGCGTCTCTTCGGCCAGTTCAATCCTAATCAGTTTCAGCTTTTTTATAACATTTTTGTTCGACCGCATCTGAAGAATGGAACTCTGATCTGGCCACCGCATCCGCAAAAGGACAAGTCGCTCCTGGAGACCGTACAACATCGAGCCACTAAGGCAATCCAGAGTCTGAAAACTAGACCGTATAAGGAAAGTCCGAAATCTTGGAATAAATGCTCTTTAGAGTATCGTCGGCTTGGAGATGACTTGTTATTAATCTTTTTGATTATGAAGTCCCCGGATCATCCTTGCCACCTGATGCTCAACAAGAGGAGGGAAACCCCGTAAAACTAAAGGCCCAAACATAGCAGACTAGATTGCAAACAGCTTTTTCTTATTGCGCGCTTGCAAGGCCTGGAATGTCTTACCGGACCATGATGTTTCTGCCAGCTCTGTAACAATTATCAAGGCTCGCCTTGACAAACGTCTATTGCGTTAATTCAGATACTGCACTTTTTTCCCACTCCAGCCCATTGCTGAGGACCTTGTGATTCTACGCATTGAGCCACGGAATTCTCAAAGGCCCCAGCTTCCTACTTCCGTTTACAACCTATTGAACTATTGAACCCATATACTTTACTTAACATTGCGTATGTTGGATATATAGTTACGTGGTTAGAGCACATGATGTTAGTAAAATATAAAAGGCATATAATGTTAGATACACTCTAACGAGGACTAACTGACTGTTTGTTATCTAGGTTGTTACATCAATTTGATGTTTACTTTATAGTGTCACAGTTATGGACTTTTACCTGATATACACAAATGGGATTCACTTTTGTGGGTTCGTGTCTTTTTAAAAACTGCAAAGTGCTTTATTAGTAATCATGTCCACATTTGGTATTCCAAAAAAGCCCCTTATGGAGTTTTGCAAAAAGCGTGAGATGAAGTGATAAGTCACTTGTAATGATCTCGAGCAATACGCATGATCTGCAGGTAAACACCCTGGATGTTAAGAAAAATACTATTATGGATCAAGTAATGCAAACATACGCCAACATCCAGCGGTTAGTACTGCTCGAGATAGATGAAAGTGAACCAACGATCCACACGTTGTACTTCAAGAAAACTACAATGGTTATTGGATGGTTAACTACTGTTATTTTGCACAATAACGTGAGATAGATTGTGCTGAATGACTACGTAATTAGGATGAGTATTGTCGGAACCATTACCAGTCTGTACTCACTATCGAAAACCGATTGGTAATGAGAAGTAAAACTCAGCGCGTTGAATCTCATGTATTGGTGCGGGGAAACAGGTCAAGCTAGAAAATCACGGAGCGAGTTACATTTTTAACCCCGGGACGGAAATTGTGAAATAGATAGCTTGACCAAAACAAAAGTAGGCGAAAATCAAAATCATCAAAAATGTGCAACTGAATACAACTATCAAAAACAGTACGCAACTTAGTCGCCACAGTGTATTTGGGAAATATGGTATCAAAACACAAACGCCGTAGTTTACGTTCATTTCTTTCAGTTTCCACATGTAGTAACGAGTTGAGACTGATGATTCTCAGCATGTCAGAACAACTGAATCTCTGGATTACAAGGTGAATATAACAGTCATTTAACACAGTGAGTGCAGAGTGAAACGCCGGAAATTTAACCAGTGCATCATCATTTGCAGCATCGTCCGCCCAATTTAAGGAAAAATGGACGTTGAGTCATTTTGCTTGCGCTAGGATACAGATATCAATGAATAGGTCTAGAAAGTTGGAGTAGTTCTTGAGTCTTATCGCTCTTCAACATTTATGGGTTGATGCGCAGAAAAAATTGTCTCAACTCACAAGCCGTAAAGTCTTGGAACTCTGATCTGTGTGACTGGAAGCTTACGGCAACCAAGAACAGGTTCCTCGGTAGATAACCTCCTTTTCGTTGGTAGGAGGTTCAGGGTTAGAAATTGGTTAGACCCTACATCTCCCTTCTTGATCTTTGCGGGATCCTCTAAGGTTGGTGCGCAGACCCCGTTAGTTTCGCTGCCATATTAACGACATTTGGAAATCTATTCGCTGAGCTAATGAAGCAAAAATCTGAAGCTCTAGGGATTCCAGTGCGCTATTTATTGGTCTCGGTGCGATTAAACACTGATTAGATGACTGAAGCCTCCTCGTAAATGACAGCGTGTGCATCCTTCCCACTTGGTGGCAGCTTTAGCAATACCCATTTAATTTGTGGTGCATTCAGAAAAGTGGATATTACAAAAATTGCTGTTAAGAAAATCATAGGCTCTAACTTATTTTGACATATTACCAAGCGGTAGCCATGATAATGGGATTTCCAACTCGAGATGATTAAGTGCACTTTCTCAGTACGTTTTATATATTACTGTTGTTTGAACATGTAAAGAAAGACGTATATGCGGTTAGTAGCATCCGACTCGGGTTGGCCGCTCACGTTGACTGAACCCCTATGACGTCTGTGCCTAAAACTCACCACTAGTGACTTATGCCGCACCACTCGTGTAAACCCGAAGGAATAAGGCCAGAAGCGTGTGAATGGAAGCCGTTATTGGCCAACCGGTCAACGCCTGTCTCTCAGATATAAAAATGTGAGACCTTAGAGGTAAGACCCAGGCTGAAAAGAAAGACCCCGAATATATAATGCAAGAAGCAGTTCAGTTTTGAAGTGAATTTTGTCGCACTCTGGTAATGGGGAGGACAGTAGACAAAAATTTAAACACTCATAACAGAATATACCAGCATCTGGAAAGCAGAACGGGTGATACAACGAACGACGGTGACCACTGTTTGGCACGAATGTGAGGTAAATGCAACAGACGTGGTGTACTTGTGCTCAGTGTACTTATCGTATCTTTGCTGATGGTGTACTGTGGTTGAGCTGATGACTTGACGATCCGAAGCGGTCAGCATATTC
>JTDE01000542.1:169639-183233 GCA_014338405.1 Paragonimus skrjabini miyazakii | reverse complement strand
TAAATGGATCTCAGTCCGTCTTGTGGACGGAACGCAAATGATTGGTTTTATCAGTCTAGATTCTTGTTTCGAGAAGGGTTTATCTGTTATCCGATTGTGTTAGTTGCCCTAACAGCTTTACAATTGCAAAATTTGTGTATTGTTCTTCATTGGTTGTTTGAATCAGTTTGTAAATCAACCGTTATTTTCTTATATTGAGGTGTTACTGTGAAAGATATTAGTAGTGTGATCTGCAAGAAGTTACATGGACGCTATTGCCTCGTTTAGTGACTAAGTGTATGCAACGAAAACAACACAACGCCAGCATTACCTAATGATTATAAGCCAATTTCAGACAAAGGTTCATTTCAAAGATTATAAAAGGCATTCCGTTAACACAGTAGATAGGTAGATATATCTTTTTTGACGAACTCAGAATGCGGATTTTCGATGGGTCTACAAGCTGTAGGTTGTGGAAGGTGTTCGTGTACGGTCCTGTTACCTCCAAAATGTAATCAAGACCAATAAGTCGATAAATGTTAGTAGTATCTAGCTGCCATACTACTGTGTAAAAATATTGCACAAAGATGAGAATTTTTAGGGATAAGTCCTAGCCTGATTAATACCTCAAGCTAATCTCATTCAAGTAGCAACACGTTGTCCATACCTTGCAGTAGAAACAATCGTGCTGCAGGTGAGGGTGAAATGACACGTAAGATATAGCTCCGTTATTGTTTTTGCCGCAGATTTCCTTATCTGTAATCGACTTACACATCAATTATACAAATAACCAAATCACACTTACCGATGCACCCAACTAGCTAACACTCTGATTAAAGTGTGCAATCAAAGTCTAATTGTGTTAGCAGATCTCTTCACACAGAGAGACGAGCGCGATCTGTAGTGGCAAACCTAACGGTAACTGTTTTCAATCCCTTCTGTCATTAGGTATTGTGCTTGACCAGTTCAGCACTACATCAATAACGTCAGATTTCCGCAATCTGTTGAGCAAAGAATGTAAGGTGAGATCTCAACACATGTACAACCAAACAGAATATCGAGATCGGATTATGGAACTTAAAGTCAGCAGTCAGAAGGTCCTGCTAGACGACTAGTTTCTCGACAATGCTTTATTCTGTCATGTAGGTCAATCGTCGTGTTTGTACTGTAAAAATGATCAGATTTGGAAAAAAACGGTGACAAAATTGTTTACATCAAATTGAGCTCACCAATGTTAGTTCACGACACTGAGCTCATTATCAAGGTACCCTGACAGTAACTTCGAAGGCTTCGTGTACACAATAGTGTGGCGCTATAGTTTGACTGCGTCTGGTTGGTTCTGATGCATCTCAAAGTGAGCTAGCTGAAAGTTGCAGATCGTGGATAAGACGCCAGATCTTCAACCAGCACACTGTACAGAACGTTTATTCTCATTTACTGTTCAGCATGCGACAAAGGAGTTAATCCTCCAACGAAACAATGCTTTAGGTCATGCGTCCCGTAAACACTAGGATGCGACTCCTTCTCTGTAGAATGCGTGCTGTGCGCTGACTAGTTTGTACTTTTAATCAAAACGTGATCAAATGCATCTGGGACGTATTCTCTTGACAAGCATACAGCCGTGTTATGATCTACTGTTCCGTGGTGGAGTTGATATCTTGGGTTCAGGTGTGATCGGTGTATTCTCTGCCCAACCCACCTCTGTTGACCAGTAAGGAACGCAGCTCAGGGGTGTATTTGGATTCCAAGGTGGAAGAGATGAAATGCATTCATTTTATTTCAGTCATGAAAAGAAGCGCATAGCCAACAAGCTTGTTTTCAGTGTTTCATCATCAGGCTAAACACAACACATTTATATGGGTTCGACAGGGGTAGTATATCAATAGGGTGAGGGATGGTATGCATTAATGTCAAGTTAGTCAGACCCATCAGGTGTTTTTGACAAATCGGTGCTCCTACGTAACAGATCGATCCGGGTTATTGATACATGGCCACGAGAGGTTCAATGCTTTGACGGGACGTTTTTGTGAACATAACGGGGGTGAGTGTAATCGAATTGCGATGGCTTCTGCGATGGCTAATAAACGACCTTTGACCCACTTCGATTGCACTCTGCAGACTCGATAGATCGGTTTGAATGAATCGGCCGGGTTAATCACACGGTTCGACTCGACCAAGTGTGCAACGACAGCCGATGAACAAGTCTTCATCGATTCTCTAGCTAACCACGCCGGATGATGCTCCCGCATGATGTATCTGTTACGTAGGAGCACCGATTTGTCAAAAACACCTGATGGGTCTGACTAACTTGACATTAATGCATACCATCCCTCACCCTATATATGTACTACCCCTGTCGAACCCATATAAATGTGTTGTATTTAGCCTGATGATGAAACACTGAAAACAAGCTTGTTTGCTACGCGCTTCCTCTCATGACTAAACCGAGCGTATTCACAGTACTTATTTCCATTAGTGGACTGCATTAATAATAAACGAATGTCAGATAACTCTTCGTCGCTGGGACGTATGTGTATCTCAGTTACTTAGAGACGAAAATTAATCCGGTTTTGTTCCACTGTTGCAACCTTTCACGGTAAAGTAATGGATGATTCTACATTAACAAATACTCACTTGTATATGTGTAGCAGCTACCGTTATATTTCCACGTGAAACCCCTTCGACCATGCATGATCTGCTTGTTATTTAATAAGTTGGTGGGATCTTTCTCCTCATCAAAGTTTAGTTCCTGTTGCCAGTCCGTGATTTTCTATCGATTTTTATGTATTCTGCTAAGTATTCTTTCATTTACCTATTTGAACTGGTCCGCTTGTATGGTGTATCCGTCTTCTAGCATTCTGTGAGTACGGTAGCATAGCCATAGCTCTTAGCTTCCACTACGATGCTATCAGGTTTGACAGTCTTTTAACCAAGAATCCTGCAGAGTTTTAACATAAACAACATCTTCTTTTGCATGGTGAAAGGATAGAAACGCTGTGTTGACAACTTTCCGATGTCAGGCGAATACCACGCATCTGACTCTATATATGCGGACTGTTGAAGGTCGGTTCGGTGTTCTGCGAGTATACGTGGCGCCTCGAAGCGATGGACCGATTGCGTGCAAACAACTCGAATTCCCCATTCGCCCGCTTTCGATACATCGCCGGACACACACATTCCCCCAAGACTCCGAGAGGTAAGCTTAACAGAAGAATGCCTGGACCTGGATTTTCTCACTTGGTTATTTGTTTTTGCAGGCAGAAAACGGTGGTAACTCATCTGTCGGTTGGTCTATCGCCGTATTTATTGAAGGGTAAAGCGCCGTACAAAAAGATTAAGATGATTTTTGGTAATGATCGTTCACTTTCAATAAGAGCCTACTCTGCTTTCCATTGAAATTGAAACAGCCATGGCAACACTCACATTTCTCCCACTAAAACTGTCGTGCCAACTCAGTGGTATGTTTTACGAATCTCTAAAGGTGAACGTTCTACTTCTGGTACAGTCAGCCGTTTGGCGAATGAGAAGGGAAATGCACACAAGGGATAAAAATCCGCCTGTGAAATATGGTGGACAGTATGATGGATTAAGTAGTGTATACTAATGAAAATTCGGCGGAACCCACTCACAAACCAGTCATTATCATTAAAACAAAAAATTGATGAATCCGTTTTTAGATAATATTTCACCTACATGGAAATCCAGACAGACAATAACTAGAAAAAAATAGTCCTGGTACTGGGTGCAAGCAAGTGGCTGTTATTCGGGAAAAATCAAAGCACAAAGGTCGACCAAATCATAACCCCTGATGGAAACATGATGTTCATTTTCACATACCTGATTTCTTCAGTTGAGCAACGTTTCTTTTATTCGGACTCATCAGGTAAACACCCACGAGAAAATGAACCTATACGTTGTCTTAATTCACAGAACAAACGTGGAAAACGTATGATTGATGCAAGCGATCTGTCACTCACAGTACAGTTAACAGTCAGTTTAAGGTCTGTCCAATACGCGCGAATGAAATAAGTTAGCTCCCATGCAGCCGTACTGTAAAACAACTAGACAATCCTTATTCTTCAAGAGAACGTCTATGTTTTGATATTCTTGAACTTTCCAATCTCACGGTAATTGTAGTAAACTAATGAGACGTAGCTGTGAAAATTCGGGGCTTCGGCTGAATTTAAACCAACGATAGGAACAGCATGCTCAGATGTGGTACGTGCTCTATCAGCTGAGCCAAGAAGCCTTGCCGGAAGATCTGAAATTTCACCTTTGGATTCATTTACCCATCCATTTCACCTTGTCATATGCAGTCCACCAAATGATCCAGCGAAGTGACTGTCCATGAAAGATTTACCTTGTAAACCGTGCTGGATTTCATCAGCGCCACTGTTGAGCGCTGTGTATTAGTAATGTGGCAGATTTGTTAGGTTACAGTGGGAATCCTTTAACTATGTCCGGTGGATGTGCCTACCATGTTCACTCAGACCTATGCTCTTCTGGAAAAGTCGATGTTCAATGGAATATGCATTACATTCCAATGTTAAAGGTGCGCATTTGCGGATTGTTTGTTTTATGAAGTAATCTCATGAATCTTGATGAGGGTCGTGGAGTTATAACAGCCACTATCGTTTAAGTAATTACATACTGGGTACGGCGTATTTAATACTGTTTACTTTGTGTCCAATAACTGTTTGACACCAGTAAGCATCATGCGACTACATTCAGTCAACACTTAAATTTGACTGGGATGTTTCATGTGTGTGTCATATCCTGATGTTGAAGTGTAGGGAAACAAAACAGTGAACCGGATTTTCGAGGAGCTGTTTGTGGGAAGCTGTTATATGCAGCATAACGTATTGAACAAAGGAATCGAAGTTCACTTTACACTATCTTACCTGAAGACTTTTTGTGTAGAAGTCAAGCTGTTCAGCCTTCGTAATGCACTTCACACAACGATACGCGCGTAGCAAACTGTGGCCTCAATTCAGACATCCGATCTTGTGTACTACTTTTTATGTTATGCTTGCATACTGTGTTCAAAATACCAGTCTGATTGGTTATTGATAGTAGTTTAACAGAGCATTTACTTACATTGTCTGATGTACATATTTCATTAGCATTGGTTCTGTAGAAAGTGATAGAATCATTTGAATCATTCACTTGTTGTCAATTTAGTCTGAGGCGTCCATAACCTAGCCACGCGGAAATCCGTAGACGAAGTTTAACGCGCTGTCCTGGTTATAATCCTTTAGGTCTGCGCTCTTTATGGAGTGTATCTGAAGGAAACTACAACGGAATTAATGCAAACTATCACTAGCGGTATGTGTACCTAAGCATTTTTTAATTTTGCCACATTTGCAGACAAATCCAATAGTAGATATTGCCAATTCACTTCACTTCGCTATATACCTGATACATCAAAACTGTTGAGTCACTGATCAAGGTTTATATATTCTCTCAGGCCAGGTATCAGAGTTGAGATCCATGAACGAGCTAGTCTTTTATATCAAAATGAATCAACAAGAAATATCTCCATGAACGTGACATCTGACGATACAAATAAGTACTAACCAAACGGTAATCATTCAACTGCTACATTCCTGTTCGTTTGACGCTGGTCAGTTACTGACACTTACCTGACAGACTTACAGTTCGTTTTTCCTATACTAAACTCATATCACCGGAAGTTTTTCGATTGCAGCTTCATAGAAATGTAGCCAAAAGTTAAATGAACTACAATGACTTGTAAATGAACCGACGATTCAGGCTGGTGTGCTTGGTGAAGATTTGTAAAAAGAGATCTGCCTTAAAAATATTCTTCCTTATGTTTATTGATCTCCTAGACCCTTGAATCGGTTAACGCTATCCGGAAGATTTTCTCTGGCCGAAATGCATCAATGGGTTCAATTCTGCTTGCCAGAAACACCAGATAAACCACCGATCGAGACGAAAGAAACGACTGGAGTCAAAGGGGCAGTAGAGTCTGGTGACGAGGAGCATGTTCGATTGATTTATGAATCAACATTTATCGGAAGCAAACTAGAATGCTGCTACAAAAAGCAACAAGCCACATTTCGGTCAGACAATATTTCCACCATTGCCATTGTGAAAGATGTGTTGACAAAGGAAGCTACAAGACGGAAGATTATTTTATCACTTGATATTGGTAATTCATCAACCAGTGTACACGCATCTCGATAACTCATGTCTCCTAATTAACTTTAAGTAGTATTTCTCGTCTTTGTGACCCAAAAGTCTCACTGTGCAACCGCGGGACTTCAGGATGACAAAGAAATCTGATTGCTAGCATAAGTGAACCTACTACCGACCAGATTAGCGTAATATCAATAGAAATTTTATTTTATTTTCTCATTCATTTTTACCCTAAGCATACGTGTTAGGCATCGACGTTTTAAGTACATAAGTGTGTATTCTATCAAGATGTTACCCGTAGACTCCAATAAGATAGATCTGAGTAAGTCGTTTAAAATAGTTTATGAGAAAGGCAATCCCATACCAAGCGTGCATTTGATTTTAGTGCTGTATCATTTCAAGCACTATGATTAATCACTTATGACAGTGAACCCTTAGGTTCCAACCTGTAGTCCGTAACACTCTACTGTGGCAAGGCTTTGCAGTAAGCCTTTGATTCCTTGAATACACGTCACACTCTCCACTTGGCTGCTCTGTACAGTCTTTTTCAGGTCATACTGACAATGCCTCACGCAGCAAACGATGGACTGGCTTCAAAGAAACGTGTTTGGGCAGTTGATGTAATTGTGCTTACTTTTGCCTAAACATTTGATTCGCCTGCGAGTTTTTGAGATCCGTTTCCATCTTCGGATTATGCTGTACGTCTTTGATGACCTGCGGTGTCGCAGTGACACCATCATCTAAATTACCAAACGCATTCTCGGTCTGTCCTATTCAGGGACAATTTAATAGGATTATGTGAGCGTTTGCCTCCTTTCGAATACATTTAATGATTCAGTCACCTCTTGTTCAACACAGTTTCTGTCACGTAAGTTGGTTAGGAGGGAAAAGGCGAGTGTCTGAAGAATGTATGGCATGACGTCAGTGTTTGTTTCAATTATATATTCTCGGTTGGCTTGCCTGATTCCGAAAATGAATGCTTGCCTATATGTCAATACTCTCCTGAAACTTGAACGGAATTGAATTTGCTAAGCTTCTCAATGTGAACTATTTTTTTATGTTAATCCTTTCATCGGCATCTTTATATTTTTTGCATACCTAACGAATTTCCCTCTAGATTGGCGCAATCACTGATGCACATAATCTCACCCGGAATTTCTAAGTGAGAGTTACTGATTCCATAAATGCTGCAGATAACGTTGAATATGTCCAATATGACTATGGTACACTTTTATTTAATTGAGGTCGCCGACCTCAATTAAGGATTTTTGAATAACAGTACTACTCTTGTTTTCAATTTTGCAGTGATGCCTACTCAGACCAAAAAACTAAACCAAACATTCGCATTGTTTTTACATTTTAACACCCCCACCAAGTTGATTAGTCATAATTCTATTCAGGTTTCCAATCTGATTTGCGTACCGTACACGTTTGGCTTTGCCGATTTACATCTCCTAAAAGGAGTGATCCTCGCTATCGAATGACTATTCCAGTTATGTGGTCTAACAAACATGCATCCCAAAATGGATTCATCAACCTTGAGGAATTGTGCACGAGCTCCGCGTCATCGATTGTACTACCTTTCTCCTCATACGTTGCGTCTTCCCCTTCTGTTTGACTAGGCGATTATGACATCAAAGGTAGCCCTCAGTTTGATATTATGTGGGCATCCCGCCTGCAACTTGTTATCCGGCACGTCCGCACTTGGAATTCAATCAATAATTCGTCAGGAGGTTTCGGAGGATATTACTTCGGGCTTCTCTACCCTGGCCTTCAGCAACGCTTGCTCGAAAGTGTTGTCGAACCTTCCAGCTGGTCTGTCCGATTGAGGGTGGCACATCGAAGATTTCGTCTGATGGATGTCCAGCAAATGGCAGTGGTTTCGAACGACGGGAGAAGTAAACTGAGAACCAGTGTCCGTGACTAACTTCTCCAGCAATTCGAAACAGTACTTTCCGTATTCAGTTGTCGTAGGTTGTGGACTTGTGACCAGTTGGTGTAGACGTCGACGGTGACTAGGTGGGCTCGACCACAGAGTGGGTCCGCGAATCCTTGTGAAGGCTTTGCCTGGGTCTTCCATCTGTTGTCCAAGAGTGTAATTTCCATTCCATGTGTTTTTTCGCATCCAGGCAAAACGATTTGCAGTTGTGTTAGTGTTATTTAGTCGGTAGGCTCTTACGTGACCAGAAGGCAAAACCGCGTTCTAAGGACTTCCTTCGGTTGGTTCCTGAATACTCATTGTGAAGTTGTTTAAGCACCTACAGATGGACAGCTTATATGCTTCTACCCTGTCGGCAAACATGATGCATTCGTCCACGGTAGTTAAAGCTCAGAAATATACCCGCAAGTAGCCACTGACTTTTGCACATAGCGAAGTTGTATGAATGAACGCTGTAACTTGCTTCTAAATTAGGTCTAGTTTTGTCGCCCTCTTGAGCAAATCTACCGTGATTGGAGGTTCTCTGACTACTTTGCTGATGACGGGGTGCACACCAGGTTTGATGCTGACCGGTGTGATTATTGTGTTCTCGTTATGCCTTGTTTGTGAACTGATGAGTCCGGTCAAAACGTCAGCCTGACCGAAGCTGACTGTGAACTGGTATTGTGTTGAGACGTCGTATGTTAATGATTGGTTATGCAAGCCGTCAATGGTAATTTAAGTCGAACACTGCAGGCAACGGCTTGTGATCCATCAGCAATGAGAAATATTGTCCGCAAACCTTTTGTGAAACCTTTTTACCAGGAAGGTAATGATGAGGGATTCCCTTTCGATCTCATTATAGTTCCATTCACTCATTCCTCTGAAAACATTACAATCGAACAGGGACTCGTAACTCATTTATACTCAGTCTACCCAGAGTAATATTACAGACAATCAATCTTCTATAAGTGGCTTCAGTCCGACATAAATACTCAACTTTGACTACTTTCACTCTTACTTAGATTCATCAGCTACAGAGTAATTCGAATAGAAAACTTTCCCCTTGCGAACCAAAAATAGTCCAATTAGTATCGCTCCACAAAGTCATTATGGTTATTGAAATTGTCTGTTGACGTCGACTTGTTTGGATGAATGAGGTCCATCTGATAACCAGTTTGCATTGATAATGACCACCAGGGTGGAATTTTCTAACGTGACTAAGCATCAGTGCGTATTCTTAAATCAGTACTCCGCAATCGGCTCTATCAATGTATAACGCCAAAGTGAATACTATCAGTTCGAACTTAGTCTATGTCTTTTTCAGTTGAACTGTTTTTCTTCAACTAAAGCTCGATAACTTTCATTGCAATCATCAGCGCGTAGCAGACAGCGAAAAGAATGAAAACAGAAGTTATTTTTTAGATAGGCTCTGGTTTGAAGACTGCTCTACCCGAAAATGAAGTCATACGCTTTTGAAAACTGAGCACTGAACCATTTATTTCTTACCCAATACATGTTCCTATCTATAACCACTTTCAGATATTCATCCAGATAGCGTAGAATATATGCTGAGGGCAATTCATCCGAAATTGGAATCCTTAATAATATTGGCCCGAAAAGTTGGCCTAATTGCGCCACTCCAAGAGCTCGTATCCTCTCAGTCATATAAGTTTTCATCCTCTGGAACCAAAATGGAAAGAAACACAACACGCTGTGATAATCCTCTCCCTGGCAGCCTACCTGCAGATTATGCTGCAATCTGGCGTGAAGCTTCAAGTCTGCGGGCCCTTTATAAACAACATCCGTGTACCTTGGAGCGACTGTATGGTGAGTTTAGTTGTTACGGTATATCACATGAGTGCATTTTGAAACCGAATTGGCCCAAATAATGGTTTGTAGTGCACATGTCTGAAAATAGCAACACAACTTCAGTTCACTTCAAGTGAACATGTACTGTATGGCCAATTTGATTGTTATAATAATGGTCTATTTTACCTCGAATCCCTTAAGTTTATGTACAAGGAATTGTTATTGATGAGCCGCGGGGAGTTTAATTTTCCCGGACTGAACGTCATTTACACCTGACCCAAGTTTTCCCCATCGGCGAGGTTTTCAGTGAGCTCTTTTTAAAGGAGGACACTAAATGCGGAGTCCTCGGTTGCTAAATTCAGTCAGTAGTGCATAGTTGAGGTTTGAAATCCGGTCACTTTCCCGTGTGCCCTACCCTTCTGTTTAATGCGCATGTGACCTCACGTTGGCCGGATTTCCTGGCTTACTGGGAAGGTTGGTCCAAGTTAAGATTCCAGTCGTGATGGATATGCAATATCGACGAGCTCTATCAAACGCAAAACACTGATCTAGTGTTTTTTTTTTCAATAGAACCTGGTTGCACAATCTTCCTGGGTGTGATAGTCGCGGTTTTGTTAATGATGAGATTCTTTTGCCAGTATGCGACAGCCTAATCTACTTCTAAACAGTTCGTCCAACCATAAGAGAAGACGAACTCCACACCTTACTTGGAATTTCCTGAGAGGAAAGCACATTGCCTGTCGGCTTTTTTACGTTAAGGAAATCCGAATAACCTAAACCAGCCTATGAATTTGCTTAGATATGTTCATGTAGAGCAAAGGTAAATTATACATTTCAATACAGCCCGTGAGTTTTCCAACGGTTAATGGAAAGCAGCATCAACTAGTTAGACCGCGATCGCATTTCTCTCTCTACGGTATCACGTATAGGGTGAACTCATCTTATATGATATCTGAATACATGTCACTCAGTCTAGAAACATTATCAAATGCTGTTGATGATGGCTATATCAGGTAAACATGTAATGTGGTCGTTTACTTCTGCAAATGACGGTTTCGTAAACACTTCCAGATTAGAAAACATGGATATGGAATACTAAACTGGTTGTTAAGCATGAAGTTTTCACTTGTAAGTAGTAGCTTTCCTACCGCTGCCGGTTATTTTTCACCTGCAAACTTTATAAACTTTCTCAAGTTGGAAGAAAGTACATGATTTGCTTTTTTTATCTTACCAGTTCTTATTTGGTCATCTGAAGCAACTGGTAACTAGTTGGGTGAAAACCAGAAGCGGGTGTCACCATAAATCTAACTGGACAGACTCAGATGAACCTCTTGTCAACCACATCATAGTAACTGTATGCGTAGCATTAGTCGATCGCATTCATTACTTCATACTTTTATCAACCATTATTGTACTCGCACTGACTTGTATTCTTCCGTTATTCTGCTGTTTTCTTTTATTTCTGATTGGTCGACCAGCTTTCGCTTAACTAATGCCGACTTGTGAGGTGATAACCAGACGCACAACTTAAATAGACTTTCAATTTTCACTTGGTCATCAGGTCTCCTGCATTTAAATTCCTTGGATAAAACTAGTATAAATGAGGCTCAATACAACAGATTTGTACGAATATGATAGTTGATTGTCTTAAAAAGTTTGAGCATGTCTTGTGTAGCTCAACTGACGTTTACTGAAATAAAAATACAAACTGAAACATTGCGTAATCAGTCCGCTGATGATAAAAACGGGGCTCATTAGAAGACTTTCTGAGTAGTAATGAAAGAAAAAGAACTTAACACCATTTCTGTGTCCAGAATATTCGCGATTTAAATGGTAACAAAATCATCATTTAGGTATGGTCAATTAGTATTAGTGATGTGAGTGAAACTTGTAGAAAATTAAGCAGTTTGTAACTTCATATTAAGACAATACCAACATTGTACATTGAGTAGTAAATTGTAACTGGAGAGGTAATTATTTTTGCAAAGTATACATTACATAGTTTGTTAGATACAATACGAAGTGTGTTTACCTGGCGGTCTGCTTTCTTGCTAACATATTAAAGATCAGTGATGTTTGACAGACATATTGAAGAACATACAATCATGACGTCGTCAAAAGATTCGGTTGACCGCCTATATATGGTCACAACCTCTGGCAAATTTGATTTCCTTTCGATGGTCTTTATCACGTAAATTTAGCACCTACACTGGTCAACCCACCCTCACCGGTCAACACCAAAATATTGCTCCTATTGGTTACCTCACAATATTTCACTGACGGTTCTTCAAAGTACCATAGAATCTTTTGTGAACAGATAGAACTAGCTGCAAATCAAGCGTATTAAAATAACGTCCATCATACAATAGATTGCGTTATCAGATTACAGAAGTTCCTTATATATCACTATTACGTGTGTAGCCAGTTAACCGGTCCAGTTATGCAGCCTACAAGATTGTATTAAGTAGCGTTCAGTGGCTGATTCAAAGACGAAACAACTTGATCACTTAGCTGCACTCACTTAGTCATTTACCACTGAACCATGTTCCTTGAGCAACAAAATATCGACAAAATCAACTGAAGTATTACCGCCAACAATGGGTGATTATGGAATGAACCAGCGTTAACCCTCTGTCAAGTATGACGCTACTAGAGGGCAGATTCATGACTTGTAAATACTCCCCCCCTGTTTTACAGTGTAGTGAGCTTCCGAACCGTAAATTAGAGACTTCATAGCATTACGTATTTGGCTACAATGGCCCAATTATATATACAACATTTATTAGTGAGGGGCGATTGCTGAATGACACAAAAATCACTACGATGAATGTAACGAAACCAATTTCATGTGTACCTGTGTCTGGGCGTGTGTATGCTGAAGAGTTTATTTTCAAGAGAGACTAAAGGATGTATTCTGGACTTTAGGTGGTGACTGGGATGGAGTTATCACTTAATTACGTTGGCACATGGTTTTTGCACCACTTTCGAGAACGCGGAAAAATTTCACCCCTGTATATTTTAATCCTACTCTTTCTTATATTTGCAGGGTGCATTATTGATTTATACATTGACAAATACCGTTTCCAAGGCATTGATGTCAAGGCGCGTGTCCCTGGTCTACTGAAGCTATTGAATCACTACGATTTTGATCACATGTTACAATATTTTAACGAGCATTGATCGGTTACTATTAAACTCCTTGTAAAGAGTTGTTCTTGAACTGTTCATTTTCCATTCGTGCCTAGTCTGCTATTAGCGAACGCTTATGGTTTGTTTTGTTTTTCCAAACGTGTCTACACGGTAACCATTCAGACACACAAACGGTATGATACTCCAGTGATGTTTACTGTGAAGTCCATATCGTATTAATTGTCAGTGTAGGCTCAGTTAACGCTTGCCATTGTCATAGTTCATCTTTCGGTTTGTATCGGCATTCATGAAGCTGATGAACTTGAACCAGATGGGGGCTGGAAATGAGTTACCTCAACACGTGCAATGCATTCAGGTGCGTGTGGCAGATATTTGTGAATAGTTTCACTAAGACCAAAATCAGGCACAAACTATTGGCTTGAAAGTGAAGAATGTGGCTGATCAGCACTTTTAGGCGTGTAGAATGCTGAGCTCATATTCGGTAGAACTAGCAACGGTGTTCTGGAGTTAAATTACAAAAATATATGAACGATTCGTCTAGATAACAGTTACTGTCCGTTTTTGTCCGTTTCACCC
>JTDE01000542.1:119031-155395 GCA_014338405.1 Paragonimus skrjabini miyazakii | reverse complement strand
TGTCTCTTGTCCCGAACTCCATTTCTGCTTTACCACGTAACCCCAACTCGTTTTGCTGTTCTACGGAGCTTAACTGCCAAACAATAGTGTGCTTTAAAACTCGGCTGTGCTCCTCACCACCGTATGACACTTTAACTCAAGTAGCTTTATGTGTTTTTTGTTCACACGCATTTCCGTCTACAAATTCACCTACTTCATATTGCGTCATACTCACTTCTGTCAATAAATATTACCCGTTTTAAACTTTCGTCTTCTCTGCCACACTTATTCAGTTTTTACTGATTGAATGTTTTAAGATAATATTACACGAACAAAATTTCACTCGGTGGAATTAACTTTTCACGAATTTACTTCCAGTTTCTAGTTACTATTCACTGTCTTGTGAGCTGTCAGCCTTTTGGGAAATTTCCCTTATTTTCATACCGTTTGCAAATAATACTTTGTATTTTGTCAATTTACGGGAATACAAACCGATGTCTAATTAACCTGACGGAAAAATAGATGTCGTGATTCACACAAAGGGTTTAGTTTTCTGGAGAGAGGTGGAGGATTTCTGGATATGTTCTCTTAACTTAAGCTCACTTCACCCTTCGGGGGTTCGAAGTCGTTTGAGCATAAAATGTTTCCGGCAAATAATCTGAATTTCCCAAACAAAAGCAACTAAAGCGGATTTCACTCACTCAAGCATATCTAAAAATCAGTCAACGGAGATACCGAAACCACCTTGTACCCAGTGCGAAAGAAGCTCACCAGTTCGTTTTGTCATTTTCAGACCAGCAACACCTTTGCGCGCGTGCGCTAGAGTGGTTACAAGGTGGCGGCTTAACGAAAGGTGATGCGTGTTTCCATTTGTTCTTCTTCTGTTTCATGAATCGAAAGAATCACCGGAATGTGGGAACAGGTTAACGACTAACTGCGTAATTTCACTATAGTCTATCGCCTCACAGCTAGAGGCCACAGGGAACGGAACCTCTACTCATCAATCTGTAGTTTTTGAATTAAACCCACATTGACTTGATTTAATAGCAGGCCGATCCTAATAGAATACCCTAATATGACTGTGGTCGATTTAAGGTGCACTTGCTTGAACATACACTCTATGGTCTTAGATTATCACCCACGAATTACACTCAAAGGAAACCTAGTGAACAGTTCATAAAAAGCGGTGCTCAAACGCGTATATCTTGTGATCGATTAACGTCTCAACGCCTCTTTAATCTCATGTCGTGGAGCCTTAATATACTTAAATTTACGCAGAATTGTTAAACCAGATTGACTACAAGAAGATTCACTTCCGCTGTGTGTGCCAGAAACAAGGCGGTCTCAGCGGCACGATGACTGACGCCTGAGCGCAATTGGGCAAGTGAACCAAAGCGAGCAGGACTTCAGCGAACCTCAGCAATCGATAACTTTACCTGTTCCTAATTACAGTCAACTGTGATTTTGGTTTTAGGCGATTATCTATGTGTAACACTTGCGCAGCAACCTGCGGGAAGGCTTTGCAATAATACTGGTGTAAAATGCAGGTAGGTATAGTGTCAGCTATTCATTTAAATTTCACCAAAATAGGTCTGCACAAAGAAACACCAGGCAAAGACACAAATGTGGTCTTCATTCTATGCTTCAATTGTGAACAATTGTCGCCGTACACCCACCGTAAACCGAGGATAAGTTATCCAAGATCCCTCTGTTCCAATATGAAATGTCAGGCTAACCAGACCCTGGTCCAACTTAGATCGGTTGCCAACATTTTGGAGACCTATCGTGTGTACAAGCAATTCGCTTTAAAAGATACAGTAATAGTAGGTTACAACTTCAACTAAGGCAAAGAATAATTTTCGCTGATAGGTGTTTCCTTTTACTCCTATAATTCATGGGAAATTTAGAGATGAATGGAAGCCAAGGATGTTCATATACAATTGGACCCGTGTTAGACGGTTTGAAAAAAAACGTCGGAAGGTTGTTTCCTTCCGCGTTGTAGTATACAACAGACAATAGTTGGTTAGCATCAGTAGTCAAATATCGATAATGTCTTCATTCCACTACAATAATTATAGTGATCAAGTTAGCCGAATAGGTGCGTCAAGTCCGCAATTGAACCCAACTACCAACGGTTTGATGATGACAGATTCATGTAGGTTGTACTAGATATGTTAGCTGCCCGAGTTGTACTGCTAATCCCGTTTTCCAAAATGATCCAGATTTCATATTAATTTGATGTGCATAAGTTTCGAACCGAACATCCTTTAATGCACTACTACTATCATTCCGTGCTATTTTAATGCAAACCAGTACTGTGATCCAGGAACGCGGATGATGTAAGGGTTACTTACTCGGAAAATCGATACATGGGTTATGCATTTCAACACAACATACAAATCCCTTCACTCGCATACAGCTCTGATCCCAGAACGTCCAGGTTTTCACGGTTGTCAATGCTCAGTTCTTGTATGTGTGTCGAGAACCATTTCCGGCCACGCTGCACGCCAGTGTTTTCCCGCGGTTACTCTAATGTCAAAATCAATGCTCCTGCCTCACTACTGAATGGTAACGGTGAGAGTAGTACAGTGCGATCGCTCGTCCTCACTACAGTAGATAAAGGTCAGATTTATATAGGCATGATTTGCCTCTTTCAACCTGCTCAATACCAACTAGCTTACTGACAGCCATGTCAGCTGAACCACAAGCTGGTTGCTGGAAACACCCATTGAAGTGCACTATACACGCATCTGAATATCAGTTGATACTAAACGTTTATGACAACCTTAGTTATAAAGTCACACTTTTCAACCTCTAAAAGCTAGTGGAAAGCTTGTTAATCAAGTGAGTTAATCGTGTTGCCAAGCTCAGACCGCTTACCTGTGTTTGTGTTAGGCCCAGCGAAGCAGCCAGTTCTGCTCTTTCTGGCAGACTTAAGTACTGTGTAAGATGAAACCGTTTGGCCAAGTGTTGCAGTTGCATACTCGAGTAAATTGTACGTGGCTTTCTCAACTTCTTACTGCCCTTGGTCTGGGGCATAGAATGAAGTAAGTTTCCGTTTCGGATGAGCGTTCCGGGCTTGTTCCTTGCTGTTGATGCGAGTTTGGGTATGTCCAGGTTGTTTGACATGACGTAAACGGAACCAGCATGACCCGTCGTCGATCCCACAGAATGTCGAGCCTGCGCTGGTGTTTCGTACGACTGGCTGCATATGTTATCAGTGTTGTTACTGGATTTTACTATGTCAGCATTGTTCTCGGACACCGATGTGTGGAAATCGTCAAGCGGCGCAGTTGAACGACTGGAATTTGAATAAGAGGGATGGCGTGCAAAGTGCATTGAAGACTGCTCCTGTCGATTTAGCCACCATTCCGCTGAAAAGGGGTGGAATTTTTCTTCACAGACTGTTGATCTACCTGATGGAGTCGTTGGTTTACCAGATGGATGTCGTAACGCATCCTGAATGTAAGATATGTTGTTCTGTGTTGGATATCCATATTCTATTGAGTGATTCACGTTAGAACAGTGGACACTGGGTTCAGTCAGACTAGCAGAGCTCGTTTGATGAGTGGCATGGAAAAACAAAGGTCTTGGAAGCAGAGTTGATTGTAAATCAGTTCCCAGTGATCCACGAAAGGGGAGATTGTCCAGTTCTTCGCAACCGATTTCCTCCGGACGAGGTAAACCGTCTGTTTCAGGATGGGTAAAATATTGTTAGGATGAAAGTTGTGGTCAATTCTTAGTTTATCGTAAGCATTGCATGACTATATATGTGTTCGTTTCAAGCAAATAGATGAAGTAGGTAAACAACAAAATTGGGAGGTATTCGGAAGTTAAATGTATCAAAAAACTGATGACAATTGTGAGAATTTTGATGGAATGGAACAAGAAAAGGTTTAATATCGGGTAGATTGTCAAGCAATGATTAAAGTTGATTTTATGTTTTATTCCTGTCACCATAAGGGCTACTGATGTTTCGAAATAGCTACCTCTTTCCGTTCGGGTTTCTTGACACTTCTTTCGAAAAAGCCCTGATAATTTCGAATGGTTATATTTCAATCCCTTTGTGAAAAACGCGAAAACAGTTTGTTTCCTTCAGCTGAAACAACAGACTCTGTGTGACCACTAAGGTGTATATTAAAACACAGATCGACTGAGTGAGCATTTTTGTAAATGTAAAGTTTATTCGTGTGAGAAAATATTTACCCAGTTCGTCTTTGTCTTTGATCTTTTTTTCTTTTGACTAGGTTTAACAACAAAGCAGATAGTTCATGTTCCATTTTTGAACCCATTTCTTTGTGTGTTGTTTGGTTGATTCGCCAGATTGATTTCATAGGTTTGTTACAAATCTATCGATTCGAACAGAATTGTAAGCAAGCGCCGATGAATTGTGGTAACATTTGAAACTGCATGTTATTTGATGCGGCCAGTAAGGCATTCTGCTGAAACTTTAATCGGATGCTGAACGTAGATAGGCTAATTAAACTTGATTCCTATAATATGCAGTACGATCAGCACAGAGAAACGTGGCATGTGAATTTCTCTGTTAGATTTTGAATGGCGATAGAAACCTCTCGTTCAGTTCACTTATTCAACCAGCTGTGCTACACGAGTTAAAGAGTTTGCACTGGAGTAGTTTCCACACGAGACAACATGTAGTTAATCAAAGCTCAGTCACAAGCTACTGTAAGTGGAACAAGAATTGATTAGCACCAGTGGACCAACACGGTGATCAGAAGCCACACGGCATTTGTTTTCATGAGGTGGCGGCCAGGATACTTCAGCTGAACTAGTATGGGATTTAAACGACCCAAGTGTTTGAAGTGAGGTTAAGAAAAGCGACAGCGAACTGGCCAGTCATAGTGTAACATGATTACCGCTCAGTAACAACTGCTAATGCAAATGCTGTTATTTCTTTTTGATTGAATACCGTTCCTTTAATAAATCGAGTCTGCTTCATGCCATTCAGACTTTGTCGTGTTGTCTACTTTTCGCATCAACCAAGTCCCGCACACACCAGGTGTATCAATCCAGCTACTCAAGTACATTTTTGCAAGTCTGTCTAATTATTCACTAGTATGAAATGGTTATATCGGCAGTCTCTAGAATGGTTGTGTGAGAAGAAGGTTCCAAATGCCATAGTTTCAACAGACACTACTTTATTCAGAACAGCCGATAAAACCACTCCCTTTCTGCATACTAGCAGTTCGTATTTTTATCAAAATTTGTAATGGTTTTCACTCTTACTTTACAATGTTTGTTTGTTCAATCAAGAGATCACAGAAATTTATTTTTAGTAATAAGGATGTGTAAACACTGACGAACCCTAAAGGTGACTCGGCATTTTCCGTATAAAAGTTTGAATATTTGTCTAACACAAATTTTGCAATGAGTTCGCATCACAATCCTACCGGTCACATCGTTGATTTTGGGGGACACACGGTCGGTTCGTTCCGCTTGTTCATCCGGCTAGCCGCTCACACATGAACTGCTGAAGCAGGCAAATCTGGCAGACGATTCTCAATTTCATATAGAGTGAACGTCATCATCATCATCATCATCATCATCATCATCATCATCATAGACAGCAATACATCAGTGGTTCACACTGGTGCTTAACTGCCCGCAAATGATCGCAGCTGACGCATTCCTATAGGCTTTCCAGCTGGCCCCTCTCTCAATTTGCCTCTTCAAAAGTGCACACGAACCTCACACTTACAGATAGATAATGCAAGTTCATTTATTCAAAGCGATGAACCTATAAGCCATAACACTTTTTACGGCCCATACCGATTAAAGATGTCTGCATCCATCAGCAAACGACGGAACTACAAGCAGACGTTTTCTGTTCAGCCCAGACTCGTAGTCTCCGCAATGCAATTCTTAGGGGCAAACTGCTCAACGTTATAAATCTATTAGAACTGGTTGACTTTTATATTTTCAGCTTATACGGCAAAAATTCTTGCACCAGAAATAATTGTTTTCAAATATACTAACGACTTGTTGAGCGTTTCTTGTTCTTACAGTTCTGAATCAATACCACTGTTAAATCGTTTGCTTGTCTTGAACGAGTTGTCAGAAGACTGTTAATTGCTTGTGAACGCCTCAAACTACAAAGTTTCGTTTTCAGCGGCTAATTTGTAACACTTATCAGCACTACGTGAAGTGACTTCTGCAGTTACATAATCAGAATATGACCAGTTCTATGTAAGTAGTACTGAAATACTTTGGAGTAAATGCATTTTATGACATGCGCCGTTCCTTTGCCACCATTGCTATTTTCAGGACAATCACTCAAGCGATTCCTGGTTAGTCTGAACACATTTACCTTCACTCGTCGCCTCATTTACTGACGCTCACGTGTCTCCTCATCGTTTATACCGTTTTCCCATTAAACTGATCTTCCTCAATTTTTATTCAATCTCGTAACGGGATTTGCAATTATTCTACCGCATGTCTGCACCGGGATGAAGCATTCTTTGTGATTCTTTACTTGGCCTGAATTTTAATGAAACGATTCCATTGGTTTAATTACATTGGGAACAAGTTTGTTTTCTCGTTCTTACATCATGGGTTTTTAGCGTTACGTATTTTCACTTAATCATTTTACGTCACACATTACAGTAAACGTGACTTCACTAATAAATGTTAATCTGCCTCCAAGAGTATGCAGGGCAATTTCTCGGCTTGGCTTCGCATCCTTAGCATAGTAGAATATGTTCATACTCATTGACCAGTTTTACACGCGTATTACCATTCAAACCGTAACTTAGTGTTGTGCGCCAAGAACACAGATGGCGCAAAGGTTGTCTGTTTAGGAAACCAACACGCGTTAGGTGTTCAAACAGGACAAGAAACCAAAACACTTGTCTGTATATGGCAATCGTCCCCGAAGGTCCCGGTTGTCACAGACGCTAATGCTCAGCTTCTTTGCGTAGCCAGGACTATTCCATGGCACACTGCACTGTTGTGTTGGTGAGATGTTTCTGCCCGTGTTTTTCCTGCCGCTAATTTGTCGCAACATCACCACTACTGAATAGTTGTGGTGTGAGCAGTATGGGGCGATCGCTCTTCCTCATCACATTAGAACATAACGATATGAGCTACATATCAATGAAATATCATGTGTTAAGATACGAGCTCGAACGATTAGGTCTACCTTGTAGATATTCGTATGATATATACTACCTTCAATGAACGTCAAACATGTTCATCAGTTTTCCAGGACGAATGTAGGCAGTTCCACAGACAAGAGTAATTTAGTTTTAGCCCGTAAAGCATCAATGCATCATATCAACTAGGAGTGGTATTCTTCGCAATTCTACTACTTTTTCTTTCGGCATGTTATCAAACGCCTCATTAGTCAACACCAGCTTAACTGCTAACAATTTCTAATTCTCAGTGAGCGTGTTGATTTGGGAAAACACGACCAGTTTATGTTCTCTAGAGAAACAACAGTTGACAGTAGTTCGACCGATCCCATATTAAGCGTATTCGAGTTATCGAATCTCGAAGAAAGATTGCAAATGCAGACTGATCCTGACGAGTTTGACCTTCGCTTAAAAAGAAGTAAAAGCTAATCTGACAGTGATGATAAACGTGTTGAAAGCATATTACATCCTCAGGTAAATGAAACTGTTGAACGTTTTTATGTTTCTCAGAAAGACTCATCATTCAGTTTAATCTACTGAATGGGGGTGTAACGCGGCTTGTGAATGCTTACGCTTTTTCAGATGTATGAATAACCTACTCATTCGTGAATTGAAGGTTGTTGATGATCAGGACTGAACGATGACGAAGAATAAGCTAAAGCTCGACCAGTGTAATAATATGTAGAGCAACGAATTGAGAGATGAGCAGATGACAAGGTCAGCAATAGAATGGAACCAAAATTATTGCAGTTGGCCCAACACTTATGAGCTTCGTAAGGCCACTTTGTCAATTTTTTAGTGCTATGTGCGAACGACTGAAATCGTCTTGCGCGGTAACTGAACAAAACATGTAGGAACTGCAGAAAGGAGAATCGTTCTACCTATAAGGAGTTGTTCTAACAATTGAAGAATGGTGTTCGAGATGCTCGTGAATCAAGAAGGATCATCGACATAACAGAAAAACGTTAGCGAAGCCGACTGGGCTGTTAACGTCACACTGGCATCCACTGCAGTCCTTCGTTGCTGAACTATGAATGCGAAGAAGAGAAAACGCTAGTGTTAGAAAGGATAATCCTGTCGACCAGCAGTCCGAATGGCGGCAAGTCCTAAACAATTATTGCCATGGTGAATGGGGACTGACACTGTCAATTCGAATGTTATTCAAACCAGAGGGTTGCTATATTTATTTACAATAATGTTTTTGTGCATTGTGGAATTTGGGTATTTCCCGACCAGCACTCCCACGACCCCAATTCCGTTTTGGTTCAAAATTCTGATATAAATGGTTCGCATATAAGCAGCGAAGTCGTACTGGTAGCGTTATTTCCTACGGGAAGTTCTGTTAACCATCCGGCAAAAAAGATAGGTGACCGACTGATTGGGTTGATCGTAACGATACAATTGTGTCAGTCGTGTCGTCATGTTGTCGAAAAAATCTGATGGTGTTCCCGTGTGTGTACACTTCACGCAGCTGAATTACGTGCTGAGCAGTAACCAACACCCAACCCTGGATCAACATTAAATCTTATCAGACAAAACGTGGTCCTCGATGAAAAATTTGGTTATATATCCACTTGCGGTACTCACTTTGGTCGGTTCCGGTGGCTATGCTTAATTATCAGATTAAGGGTGTTGAGGAAAATCTTTCAGAATACGTTTATGCAAACAGCGCACAATTTACGAGAGTCACAGTCAATCGAGGATAATGTACGGATTTATTAAAGCACGATCGCAAGGCATGGCAAAATCGTGGGCCTTTCTACCGACGTGTGAGTTATTTGGAATTACAGACATGACTTTCGGATGACAAAATTGGCTGTTCGAGGTCATCTAGTCACACCTGAGCGAAGGCTGTGCAGAATGTGTAGGTCTCCGAAGATTCAAAATCAGTTTGTTGTTTCCGAGTGGAATAAACAGCTATCTGAAGTGGTTTGCCCTAAAGTTGGCTGATATCATGTGTTCAACTCAACATCGCGGCACTCAACAGTCGGCGTGTGATAAAATGAAGCGGCTGATTTCAGTAGCTCCGATACTGGCACATTAAACTTTTGAACTCCATTTGGTCATTCAGTATGACATGTCAGTCCGACATTGAAGTAGAAGGACTACGAGAGCTGAGGTCGATAGTCCACAGAAACAAGTCTATCGACGTTCAAGCAAAGTCATTTGTAAAGTGAGGAGGAATTGTTAGCAGTGGTTTTTACCATCCGACGTTTCAACTCATAACTGTTTGGCACATATGTACTACAAATATTTGTGCGCCACACCCGGTCGTCTAATTGATACAACAATTGATGTTAAAGAGTCTGTCAACCACAAGATCAAAAAAACCGTGGGGTTGTATGAGGCAGATGAATGTAAGGAAGTATGAGATAAGTTAACCGACATGATAAATGGTTGTTGGCCGCTTGATGAACTCCGTAAGGACTGTGAACAGTTTGTTTATGGGGAGTTATCTCAAAAGTTTAAAAACGGATGGTAATCGAGTACGTTAGTATGGTAGACATTGAGGATATCCAGCTGTGTTTGGAGAGCAAACAGATATTGTCGGAGACTGACAGCAACATATAAGGGGTTTACAGAAGGCACAACTTAAAACGACCGAAGGAGAGGATGATGCTGAAACAGCTTTTAGAAAAGTCCATGAAACCAACATCTTTGCACGCAACGATTAGCAGTACTTGTGTACTGCTGACCAGCACACAGAATTTTTGAAGTCAGTCGGTTATATTGTGTTGCCCTACCAGAAGCAATCTCACCAATGATAGAACTGGGTTTATATGAGCCGAATTCAAGTTGCTTGCAGAACTCTGTTGTTCTATTATCGGTCAAGTAGATCCTATCATAGTCTATCAAACGGAAAAGTAGAATCTGGAATCAAAACTGCAAGTGTTATTGCAACTTGCTAAAGAGTTGAGAGAATCTCCTAATTTAATGCTACAAAAAACAGAAACATATCACGTTTGACAACCGATTACAGTGCGGTACAAAGAATGTTTAGGAAGTGGATAAGTAAAAAGTTACCAGTGGTAAACAAAGTGTTGCGCTACGACCTACCAAGTTAATCTAACGTTCAAAAGTTCTTACATTAAACACAGAGTGCAACAAAAGTGCCGAGAGCACTGAACGAACAACAGAGCAAGAAGTAAGGCGCGGATCCAGTATGTAACTGAGAACCCGGGAAGGTGGGAATATGTACTAGGGATCAAAGATCGAGGATCCAGGCCACGTGCCGTTGGTATATGCAGATTAGTGACAGGAAAAATCAGGTACGTTCGAAGGTACGGTTTCCTCGGAAATGGAAGCACGTGCAACAATCAAAAATTAACAAGAAATAAGAATAAACAAACATAACAAGTTGTAGTTGATATAATTGAATGGGAACAAGTGTTTTTGGTGAAAATCTACTCGGTTCACCTTTTATCCAGACGCCGAGACAATAGAAGATTTAAAAGAGTGTCAATCCAAACATCGCGTTAAAGATGCTGCATCATGACTGGATCAACAGTCTTAATGTTATGCCTTCCGTTATTCCTCAATTTCTTTGTTCTGTACTGCACCAACTAACTTACAGTTTGCCACCTTGTATATGCCAATACGATCAGCCAATGACAGACTGTGATTTCCTTACTAATGTCGTACACCGTAACTTAGGGTTCTTGTTTTACGAATAAGAACTGCTTACTGCAACAAGTATGAGATTTTCACCTTATTACTTGCATGGGATGTTTCAAGTCGAGTACGATTTCTGGGCTACTTGAAGTCCCTAGTTCACTACCGGAGAGCGTTCAGCTAATCAAGGCTCAAAGCGTAAGCCTTTACAAGCTGAAAGGAGTCTGATCAGCGCTGACCAATCAGAAGAGCGACCTTCTGCTAAGTCACGACTGTTACTATAAGGACGGTGGCTAGAACAAATTAGTTGAATGTGTGTCAGATTTAAACAGCGGATGTCCTTGAAACAAATCCGTGGAGTACAAGTAAAAATCAAAATGGTTAGAAAGTAATAGCAATCGCCATTCGCATACACAAGTTTTCGGCATTCAAGGCTTTTCAACCTCAGTGTTGTATTGACTGAACATTAAATCAGTGATGATTCTTATTTTAAAGGAATAAAGCCAATTTAGAAAATTTCTGACACTGTAAAACAAAACAATCTTTTCCCGCAATAACTTTGAACAGAGAAGTCAGAAACAGTTTTTGCACAATGTATCTCTCGAGCACATTTCGCTGCACCTTATCAGGTACATGCTGCAATCTGTGGGTTTACATAGCGAAGTTCAATGGGCATTGTGAAGCTAGACAACAAAATTAACAACCACACAAACACACACATCCATACACATCAATTACCAAGGCAATTTGGTACTGACGAACAAGTCTTTTTGTACACAGAGAGGTGGCTTCCATATGGTAATTGCTACCGCCGCCGCGAACCGGAGAACAGGCAAATTTATTTAGTTGGAGGGCGAGAACCAGAGGAACTTTATTGAGTAGGCAGATCGCTGATTTAATTCTGTAGTAGATCTTCCCAGAAAGCCATTTACTAAATGCTTGAAAGTAACTTTATACCGCAATATGCACTGTTCCATTCACGTCAATGATTAGTTCATAAAAGTCAGCAGATTCATTTTCACGCGGTTTGTTTTAATTCGTTGTCCCTCGTCACCGTAACGGTTTATGAACGTCTGCATATTCCCCCAACTACTCCGTAACATTGTCAAAAAATTTGAAGTTCGTAAACATTTCCACAGAGATTTTTTCTCTACGCATCCACGTCGTGTGCAAAAATGTCAGCAATGGTATCACATTTAAAAGGTCGTCAGAAGTTTGTTGAATATGAATTGCAGAATATTAATTGAATATCACTCACAATTGACCATAGCTTCCGAAACCCCATTGAGTTTCGCTTCTGAATGGAGGTCACTTTCTATTCCCAGTCATAACATTTGTTGTCCATTCCTGTAATTATTTCAACACTTGGGGTCTTGTGCACTCCCATTCAGGATTACAAGTATGCAGCGACCCCTTAGCTAGACAGACCTTTGGTCGCCTCTAAAGTTATTGCAGTGATGCTTGCTGAACGATTCAATAAACAGCACTGTGCAACAATACATTCATAGCCCTGCTGTTCCATGGTTATTTCAATCACTGCTTTTACCCCCCATTACTGCCGAATATTTGATAGCTATACCGACTAAAATTTCATTTTTCGAAACGTTCAAAGCAACGTGCCGATTTTGCTCAAGACGAACGCTAGACTACTGTTGCAATGTAGTTGTCACTCTCACGCTCAATTCAGACTACGGTCTGCAATGAAGCTGCAAGTTGAAATAAGTCGCTTGAAATGTGAAAAACATTCTTTTATTTTTAAGGTACCAAATCTGGTTTAAACCGTTTATCTCTGTTGTAACAGCGTCATCATTAGATGACTTTAGGCGAACAATTGATCCATACATTCTTGATGACAATCCGTGTGGTTGACTCGGATGCGCAGCTGAACAAATATAAAACAATGTATAACAACTGATGCAAGTCCGTGTTTGTCTAAAACGGCTTGTGTTACAACTAAGTGCATAGGTCTAAATTTTGTTTCCCTATTTACAATTTTTACTCTGCTCTGTAGTGTCACATTTTTTCACGAGTCATTTCACTGATGAAACGAATATTTTCACATACATATTTTTCCTGAATTGTTCTACGCGTTTTGTCCACCGCAGAGTCACATGTACAGAAATATTTTAGAATTCCCATATCCTATAACGTTTCAGTGAAACTGTACTGAAACATTCAGCTTATCGAGAACCAGCACTCCTACACTGCCAGGCTGGTTTAGAGAATTCCACTTGAACAAGTCACCGCTGAGATAGCTTTGATAATCATCCAATGACAACCACATTCATCATCAGCAAATTTGTCTGGTTTGCCATGTGTCATCAAAATTTGGAGAAAATGCCTGTGAATCTCTTTGTCGAAGACAGTAGCCGGCATTTGTCGTATAAAGTAGCAGAATACAATATCACCGCCATGTATACATCACGTACTCGACGGCTTAGCTACCAAACGTCACTCTGTAGGACAAGTCCATCTGTTAGCAGTTCCGTTTAATAAGCATACTGCACACATACGTACACATAAACGAGCTTTTGTGATGGACGCTTTTCTTGGTGGTGACTTTAGGAACGCACTATCTGTCAACACCCACAGACCAAACAAATCACCTTTGTTATTTAAAAAGTATGCCCGCGAGAAATGCTTAAAGAAATGTGTGTTCATATGATGTACAGTGCTGCTATATGTCTAAACGGCTTAGCATGTCCCACCAGTGAAGGTAGAAGTGGTTTATCTGCACAGGTACATTCACATGTAGGGCTTCCAGTTGAAGTTCAGACGCATATAATGAATCATTTAGACTACCGGTAGATCACATTAAACGTGCTCAGGGATATACGTGTTTACATCCTTATGCAACAGAGCATTGTGCAAAGAAGCATCCGGCACACGACGTATAAGTTTTCCTCAAGACAGAAGAGGGGAGCTGGCACTGCTAAAAAGATTTACTGAGTGACAAAACGAGAACCGAGGACCGCATGCTGAGTGCGTACCTACTGAGGAAAACAGCAGCAAAACGGACAGGATGCATCAGCGCGGATCGGTTTCTGTTAGTAAGCTTTCCAGAACTACATTCTCCTCTTGATTCTAGTCTTTATATCTGTTTCCTCCCACTTAATCAAGCTAAGATATTCGATAAAAATGAGCCTATTGAGTAACGTGTTGGAATGACGCAAAACCATTGGTGAACATAAGATTTGACTAGCTTTCACGATCTCCTTCAAACAGAGAGTAAAGTTAATCCAAGAAGGTGTCAATCTAGTTCGGTTGCATTCACTTTCAAGCACACACTTCACTATGTTGGGTTCTGATTTGTTTTTGGTCTATTTAATAATGTTGGTCGGCCTGAAGATAACGTACACTAGTTTCAACCACTAGACTAAAGACAGTGTCGAGATATAACATCCCTTCGTAAAATCTAGCTCATAATAGGCTACTAAATCCTCATTTGTTACAACAGGTTATAAAATCTATTGTCAAATTCATAGGACCTATTGGAATCAACCATTTTCTTCTATCTTGCAACATTTCTTTCACTGAAATATTATTTATTAACACTCTAATTGGATATACTCTCTCGTAAAGACCCTAATGACCAATGCCTTGATGGCAAACTTCTATGCTTTATTATCCCTGTTTACGGTTTTATTAGTTTGCTCAATCGTGAAAATGTCCGTCCTTGGTCCCTGGCTGTACTCAATTCATGTAACTGTGCATTGCCAGGTCACTAAAACTGTTCTACATCGACAGAATAGAATTCTGGGTAGTCGTGAATTGTTCTCGGAACATGGGAACCCTACAGGAAAATTTAAATTGTTTTAACCAATATTTCCATAAATAATAAATTATACTACTTACATATATGGTGGCGGCCGGATAGACCGGCACAAATTGGAGAGAAAACCGGTACAGCTGTTCATTCTCCCAGATCATTTCCGTAGGTCGCCAACTATCCTTGTCTGTTGGAACATTGTGTAGGTGTTTGGTGCTAACACAGCTGGACGAAAGTGGTCTTCTCTACACTTCTAATCATTTTTCAGTCAGTTTCACAAACTGCTCGACACCATTTAGTCTTGGCAAGTAATATTGAGTTTGATTACGAAATGGATGGTGCTCAAAAGTTGACCACAATTTTTGCAGTTTCTATTAACTTTTCAATCATCTCCTGAAGAAAATGAACATTAGCCTCCATTTTCGGTCTTGCCAGAGCTTGCCAGTGGCGCAAATCCTCTTTCCAGTCGGGATTTTAATCCTCACTACTCTTTCACAAAGCAATTGTGTTGACAACAGTGTCGGTGACTTCACACTTGGCAAGATAGAATTATAATATCTGAACGTTCAATCTCTTTCGGTTACGAGTGCTACTACTTTGTTGTTAACCAAACACTCCTGTTACTCATCAGTGAGCAAATTATCACTCAGCAAGGTTTATGATTCCTTCAACCCTAAGTTGATGGAAAGTTTTAGTCGTGAAGTCACAGAATGAAGTTGAAACCACGGCCATCTTTGTGGCTTAGCTTCTATAAACAAGTTGATTCAGTCATTTATAATCTGAGATCTTGGAGATACAGGAAATATAGTTGTCTCACAAGCACGAATACCGGGTTTCAGTCCGCAGTAGTGGCGAAAAATATGCCTTACTGATGAGTTGTAGTCACACCGAGACATGACTTGTACTAGTGACCAACCGGAAGTCAATCTAAACGCGAGCACAGAAATCAACCACTTATAGTGTTCATTTTGTATCGATTGAAATCCCAAACTAGCCATAATTAACTCCAAACTGTCGGATATATGAGAACTTTCTGAATAGACTTCACAATTCCACTGGAGTTCAGCCCCTATTTAATCCGTCACCTCATAACTGCATTCAAGTAGGTAGCCTAAAACAACGCAAAAATATTTTCATTGCAAATATATTTAACAATTTTGTTTAATTTATCTATCAGAAATGTTTTTTTTTTAACGAACCCACTTGAATTCCCCATGCCTACCACCTCACTGTCCAGGATTTCTACAACTATTCATTAATCTCGGTGAATCACAGAATGCAAAGTAGGTAATCGACTTGTCAGATAGAGCAGTACAGATCTGCTCATAAGTCGATAGCACAAATCTGTCCATCACTTTACTCAACAGACATAACCGGTTATTTGAGTTACTATGACACAACTCTTGATGTGAGTTTAACGGGCTTATTTATGTCCTCTTACAAGCATATTCTGATGACTCAAAGGGACAGGCCCTTATACAGTGGCCAAAAACTAAAAAATGTAGAAAATTCGATATTTTGTTTACAGTTCTTTACATCGGTTTTTTCAATAATAAACACATTACGAAGGCAACTTACCTGAAAGAATGGCTTGAACGTCATCGATATCCGACAGATGGTTTGCAGAACAAAGTGACGTCTGAACAGCACTCTGGACTGGACCTACAATTGACCGAGTATGACAGTCCTCGTATGGCATGGAATCGAAATTGTGGTTTGAACTATCATAGTCCAAGTAGGACGGAATTATGGAACAAGTTGATCTAGCCGTCTGAGTTTCTTCCGGCCATTTAGACATTGTTTAGTCAATAACTGTTGACAATCTCAAGTTATGTTTATGTACCAGTGAAGAATTCCAAACAAGCGCTGCTCGACTGAAACGACGGTTGATGCATATCCATGGTATGCAGATTCGTCGTTCCGCATTAAAATCGACTCACAGCAGGCCCTGCAACACCTGTCGCCTGTGGTTGGTCCGCGTGTCAATCCAACTTGGACACGGACACACACTCACACTCACGTGCCGACGCACAAACACTATCCACGTGGGCCCTGCCCAGGCGAAAAACCGGTACTTGCTTTACCGCTTCTGTGTGTCTACCATATGGTTGAAGTACCTGTCACCCCCTCCAACGACCGCAAGTAGCCCAGAGTAGGTCAGACAGACAATATACCCCTTGCAGTCACAAATGCACCAGCTTGTCCAATAGGAGTTGAACAGGGGAAACGGTTGCTTCAGAAACAGAGAGGGAGAGTGTGCGAATATTTCCGAACTGTGGCTATTTTTCTTACTAGCACTGCTAACCGAAGGAGAGGGGCATATTCGTTCAAGTGTTGCAATCGGCAAACACGTCAGTATTGTGTCAAAATCACAGGACGTGAATCGCTATGTTCCTAGCTAAGCAGTGCACACATCATTTGTATTAAAATCAATCCCGTTCCGGTTTCAGTGAAAGACAGGGAGGGGAGACATGTGGTTCATTAGTTGTCACTTCAAATTTCAGACTACAAACTACCGTATCAATAACTTGAAAACCAATCATACTTAATAGTAGCATTGCCATTGCAATATGTGTCTAGAATATTCAATAGTGGACACCCAGTTCACCGTCAGCGGCAGGTGTGTGTTCGGATTTGTTGTTTCAGTCACGTCCACTGTGCTTGAGCAATTGCATAAAAGTCAGAGTACTATTATCATAACAGCGAGTCTTGGAGTTCGATACCAAGCGTAGACCCAGACGTCCAACAACGGTGGACGTAAGGTTGAACAGACCAACCAAAACTTTGAGCTGGGAGACTTTCGTTAAAACATGCCTAAGTACATATTAATTGTCATCCAGAAAATCGGCTTCTACTCAAGCGTATTAAAAAAATGGACATATCAGCCTAAAACTGTTGTGCGTCAGTCATTTAGTTTTAGACAGTATACGCATTATCACCAGAAGACGTTACTCACAATGTGTTTGCCCTTTTAATACCTTATATATATATATATATATATATCAAATGATTACTGGCACGCTTACCTCATAACTGCATTGGTTAAACCACAGCACTGTAAAAATGTCTGTAGCTTCTGTCGTCTACAAAGTATGATTGATGCACCTCTGTAAACTGGCGCATATCACCGTCATAATTTTTTTACTAACGCGCTAACCAATGTATGATAATATAGTACAAAGAATAAACCTACTGGATGGTGTAACGACAACCAGTTCACTATGTGTTCAAGTCGTTAACAAATAGTATTGGCATTGTATTATTGATATGTAGCCTGATAAATGGCTTGTTACTATAAATAGCCATCCTTTGCTATTGTAGGCTAGATTCACGATCCCCAAGATAAGATTTAGTAGAGAATTAACTACGAGTACAAATTACTTTAAAAAGATGATAATAACAGTCTTAAAAAAGTCAAAGTACTTACCATGAACCTATATTGTTTTCGATTGTTCAGACGAAATTAGGTTGTTCCACTTATCATGTCGTAATCATACTGATGGAACTCTAAAAGAGCAGACTGGCCTTCTGTACGAATAAAAAATTCCGTTTGGCTACGTGGCGCTTTTCAAAAGAGGTTTCTATGGCTCAATAGTAAATGTGGTTAATTTTCTTGCGGGTTCAACACTGATTGAAAATGAAATGATGTGGTTGAGTAAAAATGAACATCTAGAAGCAGGCTGTGTAAATTTAAAAAAACACTTACTGGTTGCAGATAAGGAATTTGAATTAATTGCAAATAACTAGTCGGCGAACCGGATGACCTAAATTGAACATCAGTTGGAGTATTTTTCAAGTTCCTTAAGCCAGTGAGACTTTTAAGTGAATATTTTCTGAAAAAGTGCTCTGTATGAATTTTTTCTTAGAGCTAGACAATAAAACGTACCCTTGCCAACATTAGGGTTTCCACTCTTAGTTCTTCATCGAAGCTCTTCATCGAAAGTGATTTCGGCCACAGGCTCGCAGTGAGTTAAGATGTTCTTATCTAAGCTCGCGTTCCTCAACATCCATGGAATAAATCGCCATCCTTCGTGAAAGCGCATCCTTAGACCGAGGTGGTTATTGGTCTATGTTTACCTAAACACATCTGACACATGAACCTCGTTGTTGGTGTTTTTGTTCACCCCGATATCTTGATATGCAAGCACCCATTCTGTTCGCAATTTATAATCTTCAGTTTTCACCCCATTTTCTCGACAGCAATCCGGTTTTACAGAATCCTCTCAGTCATCTTGTAATTTCTTCCTTCGCACTACTCATATTCTGACGGGAACGTTGCACTTTTTGTCTTGCTAGCTGAACATGTGAACAATATCATTAGTAGAATCAATCAACTGATTGCACTGTCTCTCAGATAGCGCCTGATTCTGCTCAGGTTCACTTTTAAAGTAACCACTTGCTGTCCTCTTCGACCTTTCGTTTGTATCTATGTTCTGTCCTGCTGTTCGGGAAAGGTTTGCCCGTCACTGTACCAGGATGTTCCTACATCCGAGACAACACATGACCACGCCCTCAATTTTGAAATTCTCATGTTGCTCTGAGTAAAGTTCAATGATCTGATGCAATCTAATGCACTCATTGTTTTTTTGATAAAGTAGACGCACAACCTTGAAACAAAGGGCTTTCGGCATCGTTATTATCAGATTGGATGATAGCCTTCATATGGAACACGTTTTGTCGACTTTTTACTAGTCTTGTCTCCCAAAACATACTGCCTGCCTATGTTTCTCGGCCTCATTGTCTCAGAACATACGCTCATTGTATTAACCGCAACGTACTGCAACCTATTCTGATCACTGCGTGCCAGTGCACGTAGACAGAGTCACTACTACAGAGCGACTCTACTAGGCAATGCTGCAACTTTTCATACTGGTCATGTCACTTTCCCTATCTCTGCCATAGGATTGACGGCATCTGCTTCCAAACTGGCTCATCACACCTACACGTAAAAGTACCCACATATAGCTTGCGCTGCACCGCTTGCGGTTCCACTCTTACATTCCTCATCCACTTCAAACCCGAAGGGGTAAACTCAGGAGACGTGTGAACGGAGGCTGTGTAGTAACAGAATCAGTGGAGACTGACTGGACAGATTGTAGACTAGTGTGAAAGTCAAATCTTTGGTTGCCCGAGACTCCAATGGTAAGATGTAAGCTAGGAGGAAAGTTATTGAAATTGGAACTAAAGGAGACGGCTCATATGGAACTGTGTATTAGCACGTTCTTTATGTGATTAGGATACCTAACAACTTTAGGTTTGAACTAGAAGAACATAAAATAACCAAGATCGAGCGCATAATCAAAAGTGATGACAATAAAAGATAGAAAACCAAAGTGGCTGAATTTTCTGAAACCGAGAACGAACATATATATATATATATATATATATATATATATAACGCTATAAAACGCATATCAAAGGCGGTCAGTACGTTCGTGGCTGCACTCTGCTTAGCATCACATCATCACCTCAGCAGGAGGTAAAGCGCCTAATGTTCTCTTTCCTTAATCACGCGTCTGAATTGATGGCCACTCGACTACCACTCATCGAACTGTCGGAACCTCACTCGAATCACGTTCATCTAGGCAGTCCAGTTCAAGGCTACGTCCTCCTACGAACGAATGCCTATAATAAAACTTCGGTATTGTCTTAGTATCGCGAGTTTCGTCCATCAGGATTTCTATTCACCTATTTTGGCTATCCGTACAGAAGCTGCCTCTGTTCCTGTCACCATATATCCCATGTAAGTGTCCTAGCCAAAGAAGCTGGTCGAGCACCAGAGTGCATACATTCCCGTCCTCGTCTACTCTGAGAAGTACTTGAGGGTGCGGTAACATGTTTGATTATATTACTTCCATGGTGCGCTTCAGATCAAAGAAGCCCAAGGATCGCATATTTAATTGATATAATGTTTACGTCTAGCTGTCGTACAATAGCATGAAAGGTACCATAGCTTTTATCGGTAGAGATGACAAGCATACACGTGGAATTCATATAAGCGATTACCTTATAAATGGCTGCACGGATTTCCACTACTTCGATTACATCGTGTCGACGAATCTATCGGTAGATTTAGAGAACCTAGTTGGCAGGATCAAAACCAAAGCTGTTTTTCGAAGTTTTGCAAGGAGCGCCTAGAAAATTGCCGGTCTGAAGTTGCAAATAAAACTACTTATCTCTACCGTACTCTACCATGTCGACAGACTGTTGTCACAAAGCCAGAGAAATTTGATAGGAAATTCTGGGAAAGAGGCAGTATTACGCATCTGCAAAGGCATCCCACTTTCACTCAGCCGAAACTTGAACACGTCAGCTGTCACTGTCCTACAACTGAGGAACAACTTGTCCGGAATTGTTTCATTGGTGGTTTTGGAAATCGCTCGATTTTTGAATGAAATGCTTTGTTCTTCCAATTTAACAACTGTAGTGTTTGAGCCGCATGACGGTACAACCTAAAACTCATCCAATACTCTTTGGTTTATACGGCTATCAATTAAAGTTATACTTAAAGGCTAATGAAATCAATTCAGGCGCCTAGGAGAATTGAAGTTATATATATATATATATATATATGTATATATGGCGAAACGTACATACAACACAGGCTGAAAGAAATACCAGATTAATGTCAATATCTACAACACACAGCGTCACCTGATTTCAACTTTCTTAAAATTATAAGTTGCAATTCAACACTTAATCTACAATAAGCATCACTTTTGACGATTTTTCAAAAATCGGTCTTATACACTTCGTTTACATTTCGATCAGCAGCTGGTCCATTACTGTCCACCTGATTTGGTGAGCAGCTGGCCAAAGAGAAATTGTCTATTCGTGTCCTATCTTTTCTAACTCAGTTCTTTCTTGTTGCGCCATGGTTTGCCCACTATCGAAAGCACACACGTATTTGATGTGTGGGATGAGAAATCTGAAACGCACGAGCAGTAGATATAGGGAGATAGAGAAGAAACAAACGAACAAGAACACCGACGGACAAGAGTAGCATGTGCAGAAAAACGCAAAGTTATAATTAGCCTTTCACGGCATCCGCGGTCAAAAAATCGGTGCTCGCCTACTGCTTGTTTGACATTTCGATTCACCTGGCATTCGGAGTTTCATTCACCCCTCCACTCATACATAGACAAGCGAACGTAAACATACACCATCTCTTTCGATAGAACAACCGGTTTTGTGGTCCAGTAGGTAGGGATGAGTCACATGCTTCCTAATGTCGTTCGTGCATGCTTCCCTTGCTGCAAGTCTTCTACGACCTGTTTTTCGTGTTTCTCATAATTAAAACCTGGTACCGTGATCCGACGCATAACATTAAGGTTTTTCTTGGCCCACCCTTTATGCCAAACAGCCACTCACAAGAGATTTCAAGACTCCTAGTTTTGAATGGTTACTTAATCCGTGTGGTTTGAATAACTTCTTCTCCCAAGATGTTGTTTACACCACATTTGGCGATGAAGTAGTATCAAGAAAAAAATAACGTCTGGTAAAAAAGACTCATCGTAGATCAGATTATACGAAGCAGATTGTACGAAATATGAGTAATTCATCCCGGGATACATGGTAGAATTGGATCCAGTATATACTGTATAATGTCTTACGATGTTCAAACCTCACCACAGAAAATTAACGTGTTGTAGCCCGTTGTTTTGATGGTGTGAACAAATTAACCATAAAATCGAGTGTGTCCGTCTAGCATATCTTTCTGAGACAGTAATGAAAACAGTGCGTTAAACTAACAATCGTCTCTGTGAGTAGAAGGAACCGACTCCACATACAGACAAGTTGGGCCTGTTTAACACTGAGTCATTCGTTTGGAACTTTTGCTTGTCCCGCTATCACATCTCCGTGAATCAAAGTCAGTCTAAGTTATCTCAAGGAGATTTGCCTTGCATTTTTACTTATTCCTGAAGATTTATCTAAGACAGACGAAATGCACTGATGCAGTTGGACACCAAAGTTTTAACAATGACCAAGAACACACACTGGCAGGTCGAATCATCAAACGCACAATGTACAGGAGTGAAACACGTTTAAAAAAAAGTTGATGTGGGCACTTTCTACGAGTCATATTCATTCTACTCATGACTCCCGTGCGTTCCTGCCGTATTAGTCCACTGGCGCGTGCTGACCGGACTCGGTTAGACAGCAAGCTGGTACGGGTCTTAGCCCACTGTTGAGTTTCCAGTGTGATAGTCCCATATTCGCTCGTGATTTCAAGGTGCAATCATGGACATACGAAAGTGGTATCAGGACACCTGATGACGGAAATAAGATAGGATTCTGTCTTTGTTCTTATGGGCGCAACTGGTCAACGGCTGAGAATGATTATCGCATCTGCTGGCCGGGGTTTCTATTCAGAAACTGAAAGTTAAAAGATACACCAGTGATATAAGCTAATATTCCTCGCTTCAACAGTACCATCCTCAATCCGGTTAAACAGAACGCTCACGAGACTAATTGATAACCGGTGATATGCATTGTGGAACAGGTTTCAACGGAACCGATAAGCAAATAGTAATCACTGTGTATTGCGGAATATGACAGCGTGACAGCCACAATTATTACCAAGAGCGATTTGTTTCAAATGCACATTTTATACGCAACTAAATTCATTGTTCACTTTAGTTTAAACATATTGCATAATAACACCATGCTACTCACTTTCCGGTAAAGCGAGTTATAGTTCAGGAGAGAATACGGTTTTAGGCTCGTATACGGGTGTCTTGGACGCGTTCACACAGTCAGAGATCATAGTCCGTTTCTGGGTTGTGTGTGTGTGGCATGGATGAATATATTACTTTCTTCAATGCACGAAGAAACCAATTAGGTGAGGTGACTGGTAATTGGCTGATCTGTAAATGATTCATATTTGATGCGTATATCGATCGATCAAGAAGTGGAGTGAGAAATGCACGGGGAACGCACCCAGGCTAACTAAGGGCAAGGGTAACATGATACTGTAGAAAGGCGTGGAAGATAACAAAATTTCGTACCAAAGAAACGAAGGATTATTTTTATAGTACCCAGGTAGGAAGATAGTATAACACTCGCTATTTTAGAATAAGACAGCGCTGCAAGTAATAGCCATGGTTCACTGTTTATTCGTACAATATACTAATATTCAGCCGTGTACAAACTGGGGAACTATTGATCAAACAAGTTTAATAATTTTACGGAACGTTAACTCTCAATATTGAAAGGCGTTTACTTAATTCTCAAATGAATTCGAAATCATAATTCTGTAGATATTTGTCCAGATGCAAGCGTGTGTCCAAAGTTGACCTAATGAAATATGTTATAGTATTATGTTACAAATTTTGTTGCATCATTACTCACAAGTGAAAGTGGCTGAGCGTTCACATATGGTAGTTCGGTCGTGCCTAATGTGAGGTCACTGGCGCAATGGTCAACAGAGTTGCCTTACGAACGCATGGCCAGAGTTATAGTCCCGGCTTTGGCTTCTTTTCGAAGGGGGTCGACTGGAATATCTACGTAAATGCGAGAGCTGCGATCAATTAACGGTGATGTTAAACTTGAAAATAACAGGTTTGTTATTACACACTTCGTATGTAAAGTGAGCTAACTTTCTCAAAAACGCGAGGGTGATTTCTATATCCATCGAACTGTTTGTGATTTTGATGAGTAACTGAGAGGGAGTAAACGGACTGGCAACTCATGTAATTTGTCAACATGATTCAGTCATTCTATTGTACCACAACGAAATGACAACCATTTGCTATGTAAACTAACAATGTTATTTGGTTCCATGATGCCAGTAAGATGGCAGGTACGCCGGTTTAACATGTATGCTAGCAGCTGCAGCGATACAACTCCATTCTGGCAAAAGCTAGTGCAGTGTAAATCTTCATTCGGTTTTGTAAGCTTGTGCCTGGCAAGTCTGTTGGAGACCGATAGACCTTCAGCTGATCAGTGGTTAGCCATCCAACAACTTAAGGATGTGACCTTTTGATTTCCTATATGTGGTGAGGAAATCTGAAGATTCGACAACAGTTTATTCGGTCAAAGTTGCAATTCCTCTTCCAAACTGGAGAAGAACTCTATTTGACGTCGCTGTAAAACATACTGTCAGCTCTCAGTCTGCTGACCTCATGCACTGTAAAATTGTGAATGTGATCATTTTTCTTAAGGCTATAGTTTTACCGTGGTACTGTTTGCATCTCTTTGGCTGACTCGTGTGAATCGTGTCAGCACAGGACGAGGGGAGACAGTTCTGCAGAAATAGTTGCTAGGACATGTGCTTGAAAATTTACCGGTGACTGCACACTGAGGTTGTGTGTCTGTGTGTGGGATATGCCTGTAGGGCATTCAACGTTCACTCTCTAATTGTCAAGAGCATCTGGCCCGCAGCAGTTAACCCTAAACAGAGTTGAGGAAACGCTTACCAGAGTGTGTTTCGAATTTCAAGCAGCACGAATTATTTCAATGTTTTCGAATATCTGTTAAGGTCATTCAGACCTGCGAGCGCATGTAAGAATATATAGTTACATATGCAAGAAGTTTCTCATACTTAGTGTACGATAAAACGCAGAGGGATAATTCGCTAAACATATAATATGGTCAGATACAAGCTGTCACACCAGATTACATAGCAGAGTGCATCCTACTGTGCTTCCGCAAATGAAACAAGTGCATAGCAAAATTGTGTGTTCTTAATGAGCAGAAAACAGAAGGTCAAATAAAAATGGTACAATAAACTTATGTAGCAGCTTAGGTGTGTACTGTTCTGGAGGAAGTTAGTGGGGCGTACTGTCCTCTTCCGTTTCACAACCTTCAGTGACTCTGTGCCTGTTAGGTGCGAGGCTGATAATCAAAGTTCCTCAGGTCGGTACTAGCTTTCTTCTGACTTCACGTGGACATCAACTCTCCGGATAGATAATTATGCTGCTATAAAACCGTTATTTTCGAACACAGTAAGAGTATGAAACAATAGGATATGGGAAAAATTATGGTCGGATTATTTACCATCTAACTGTGCGAAGCGGATGAGTGTCTAACAACGCCCTATGTTGTCTTACATGAAGAACTAAATACAACTGACAGTAAGCTATTCCAGTGGGCCATCACTGTGTGATGGGGAAATATTTATTTAAAAAGTCTAATCTATAGTTTCTGAAACTGTTTGCCTTAACCTCACAGCCAACTGGTATTTGTGAGCATATAGAACTCTGTCAGCCATTCACAGAAAAGAACAATGGAAAGAATGAAGTCTTTCTAATGTATTCGATATCCAACATGTACATATCGAGAATTTCGAGAGAAGATTCACATGAAAGGTTCCGAAGTCCTATGACAATTTTTATCGCGGCTAGCTGTGCGCACTCCAGAACATATGTGTATTTCTGACGATTGTAATGAACTGCTGAATTGAAGCGCTGAATGAATGGTCAGACACAAATCTCACAAACACGTTGTACATTTTTTTGTTAGTTTCAGAAAACATGCCTCATATATGCTTAGCACAAGGGATCCATTTTTACTGGGTGAGATGAAAATAACAAGTTACACGAAAGTCACATACCGTGACCAGTTTTATGACTCACTAATTAAGTACACAGCTGTTTGTGCATATTGTGTTAGGACGATATTGCTACAGTCACCACCAAGAGGTATGTGTAAACACTTATCGTCTTCGGGGGGAAGAAACTAATCCAATACTGAACTGCTTTGAGGTCAGTTTTGCAAAATGCTGGTTTACCCAGATTTTCAATTCAGCAACATAGAGAGAAGAGTGGTTAGAGTTTATGTCCGATGAATCGTTAGGCTGAAAATATTGGTGGCCCTAGAAATGACTTTTGAGTCATTTTCGACGAGGCAGGAACGATAAAATTGAGACAAGATCAAACTCTGACCCAAAAGGTTCTGCCGTTAAGGAATAAGGTCAACTAGCAGCATCTATCACCTTTATTTACGCACGACCTCGTTTGTTACACACGTCGATCGAGCGAAGCTCCATCAAACGCTTTGCCACGTCGAGGAAACTAATGTCTGCTATACGACCGCGTTCTCTGGCTTCGGTCAAAATGTCTGTAGTGAGAAGCAGATTCGTTTAGCAGAACACACGAATCAAACATTTGTACCCAGGTACAAAAATGAGCAAGTCGTTATGTTATGCTCTAAGAAAGTTCGTTTTAGAACATATTCTAAGGTCTTGCACTAGACGCTAAGCGAGCTGGTTTGTTTATATCTGAAAAATATCGGACATATAAATAGGCGTGGAGGTGGCCATTTTCCATTCTGTAGGAATGATACCAGCGGTAAACTCATACAAAATGTAGCCACGAACTGGCATATTGAATACAAAAGAGGTTTCTTTCACTAAATTTAAATGAAATGTTTCACGAACTAAGATGTTTGGGGTTGGAAAATAGTGCATACACCATACGCCAACAACACTGCAAATAAAACGGACTACCGATGTATCCGAGAAAACAGCCACTGAGAAGAATGTGCCCGAGTTGTACAGGAAATTTGGACGATCCTTAAGAAACTCAGGTAGGACGTTGGGTGTTGAGGTAATTTCACATTCTGACTGGCGCTACGAAGATGCCAAAAGTGGATTCTTACAATGCAGCCCGAAATATATGAACAGTTTTGTTTGCAGGCGCTCTTTGAGAGCAATTCTGTTGGTAGTGAAATACATTTGCGGCAGATTTCCGCTTTGTGCTAATTGTGAATTTTGCAAAAGGAATTGATATCTCCGTGCATACAGAATTATCTCTACTCATCGAACAGTTGCGCATAGTGTTAAGAAGTCTTTTTGAGGAAGGAGAGTCAGAAAAGCTCATGGTCAACATTCAAGGTACGTATGACGAAACATGCACGTTAAGTGTTGGTAGTCACAAGGAACTGTATGCCGTCCACGTAAAACATCGTTAGATGATTTCCTTTATTATCATATTAGGTGTCATTAAAATTTCGTGTAAGTTGCTTCTTTACATTCTCCTGGCTCCAGTATCCGTGGCAACGAAAGACAAGAATCAAACGATCACTATGGCTGGTCAACGAAGCGGCTTCCGTATAGATTGAGCATCATCCATAAATGATCACAGCTGTCGCATTCTCATAGAATTTCTAGCCGACTCCTTACGAAAAGAAGCACTAGATTCGAGCTTCGCTCCCATTAGGCCTCGTCAGCAGTGCATATCCATGCCGTAAATAATAATCAAAAAACTACTCAACAAGTTAATGAATTCTGTGATTTCAACTTGGAGAGAAGTCCTAGTCGAGGGGTCATCGATTGGAGTTAACAGACAGTAACTGTGTCTCCTCTGGATCAGATCGGGCAACCTGATCATTACTCACAAGCGAAAGTGGTTGAGTGTTCACGTATGATAATTCGGTCGTGCCGAATGTGAGGTCAAAGGCGCAGTGGCAAACACGGTTGCCTCATGAACAGCGTGTCCGTGGTTCTAGTCCCGGCCGTGGAGAGGATATGCACTACTGGCGAGCTCTAATGAGAGCGAAACTCGAGTCTAGTGCTTCTGCTGTTCGAAAGGGGCCGACTGGAAAGTTCATGGGAGCGCGACAACTGCGATCAATTGTGGGTGATGTTCAATCTTTATGAAAATCAAAATCTCCTACTACTCATCAGTAATTACGTTAGGCTTGACTAGAATGCGTCTCTCTTGTGTACGTTTTCGTTTACATCAAACAACGAACATCGTCGCTTGGCAAACCATTCGCTCTTCCTTGAGAATCCTGGACTGCTGTGACATTCTATCTTACCTTTTCTTCAGTTTCGTTGGTGCATTGAATGATGAACAATTCTTTTGATTTCAATTTAATCTTGAACTTCGTTTTTCTTCTTCATTCGTTCGAAATTGTAATAAGTTTTACTTCCATACTGGACTAATTCTCGCCTTATATTTTCGGCATTGCCAGTAGGCTCTCAAAGGCTGCCAGTGCATATCGGATTCCCATAAACTTTAGTTTAACCACACTGCCGTACAAATTGCACAACATGGTGTAGCCTACTAGTATGGAGCCAGTGAGACTAGTCTCAACGAGGGGCCTCACCTGATGCCGGCTGAAATTCAACCTGAAAAGTTATGAAGCATCTACCTTGACTGGATCTGAAATGTTGTTTGAGAGCGCAAGTCAACGAACAGCGGATTAATAATGCACGATAGCTTGAAATAAGTCACCGCAAGATCCAGAAGATATACTCTTTCCTCAGGTGATATACACACATTACCAACGATATATTTCGTCCTTCTCCAATTAACAACCTGCAAAATAAACACGACTTGTGGCCACATGGTTAGCAGCATTGCCGTAAACACTGGAAGTGCCTGAGGACAATCAACACAAATAACCATACACAGTCATTGATAACAATCAACATTATGGATTCAGTGTTTTTAATAGTGTGGTTGATGCTCACCAGCCTACCCAATTTGGAACAAACAAGATTAGAGTGAACATGACTCTCGAGGTTGTTGAAGAACTCAACCCTCTGAAAGGCAGCGTAAAAAGACTGTGAGGTGTGATCAGCTTTTTAACGACTGACAGTGATGGGGAACGGGGTAAGAGCCATTTCCTTTTAGTTTACAGGGATCTGAAAATATGCTCCAGTTGAAGGCAGGCAATGAGGAAATTTTAGCGAAGTAGTCAACCAAATGGCTAAATAAACAACCGACTGTTAATTACAAATTTAATATCAGTCACACTTGATCGCCTTCAGACAGACCTTCCGGCCAGCCTCTTTCGAAAAGAACCATTAGACCTGACCTGTCTAGAAAGTTCTAATCGTGGGCTATTGATTGGAGCTAACAGACAGAACTGTGTTTCCTCTCGAAGCAATCGGGCAACCTGATCTTTACTCAAAAGCGGAAGTGACTGAGCTTTCACCCATGGTGATTTAATCGTGCCTAATGTGTGGTCAATGACACAGTGATCAACACGGTTGCCTCATGAAAGCGTGGTCGGAGTTCTAGTTCCGGTATTGGCAAGGATATGCACTACTGACGAGCTCTAATGAGAGTGAAACTCGAGTGTAGTGCTTCTTTTTGAAAGGGGCCAACTGGACAATCTATGGGAATTCTACACCTGTGATCAATTGTGGTTGATATGCAATCCATATGAAAACTAAAATTCTCTACTGCCCATCAGTAATGACTCTTGTTATTACTTCCCAAATCCAATGAAATGAACTATATCGAGAGCAGTACCTTGATGAATTTTTCTCGTGTTTTGTCCAGATTTTCACTAATATTGCAAATGGAAGAGCTGAGTTAATGCAATCTTCTACAGCTTATTGAGATCAGTTAATCCAAGATGCTTTGGGACGATAAATTCAGTCGCGACAATTATGTGAACTGATTGCGAATTGGTACCACGTTTCTACAAATGAGGCAGATGAACCTCACCTTTTAAAGCATGCTCAAAGTTCAGCAGCAAGGTACTCCAGATGATAATGAATCTTAACTACAGAATTGGTTTCAATGTCAAACTCACCCAGGAGATAGGAGATGCTGCCGCTGCGTAAAAATGGCACAGGTTAATCAAAACTAGAGCAGATAGTCATAATTCATTCGTCCTTTCTTCCACTTATCCACGCTAATCGGTGAGGTCATCCGTTCTCTATTCGGTAGCTTGGTTGCGTGTTACCATACTGTAGGAAGCCTGGTAACATGGGGACGTGGTCACTGGAGTTGCCAAAATGGAGGTTTTCACCAGTTTACTCGTGGATCCTCTCTCTGTGTTATCGGAGGGCTGTTGTCGGGTACCAACACCGAGGATATATGATACAGGTGCTTTCTAGTTGCCTCCATTTATACATATGGCCATGCATGCTTTTTAACTGTCAAATGTACGTCCAGGTTCTAGATGATTCTTATTCATTTTTATTATGCAATATTTAGGTACTTCTCGGCTGCCTTGCAGATGTGGTTGATAATTTTGTTGATTATTTTTCAATAGTTTATTTCAGAGTTCTTATCACGTAATAATTTATTGTATGCGGTGACTTCAGTCAGTTTCATATCACCTTGTTAAACACCCCCGTTATACTCAACACTGACCTTAATGCACCATTGAGAACATATATTAACTTAGGCGAACTTGAAAACAGGCAAAACTTTACTGTTCAAAAGTGTCTCCCACGTGATAATCTGATCCACTCAGTCGTGATACCTCATCCAGTGGTTTTCAGGTAGACACACTACAAACTCTTCACCACCTTGGAGATCGTGGAAGTAAACGTCGACAATCTCTTCCCGACAACTACAGCAGGTTTGGGGAGCTGATATTTTCCTCCAAGTCCAGCCTACTTGTTCCGATTACCCATCTGTTAACTGATCTACGTATGTGCTATCTTTGGGGGGGAAATCTCCGTACGTGCTAACAGATTTTCATTCCTATACCTCAAAAGAATAGGAAGAAAAAAGATTGACATGCAAAATAAAACCAGTCACCGGCGCAACGCATTTCAGATTCGATCAAATGTAGCGTAAACTGTTTGATTTCGAGGTACAACCACAACTTACAAAGTGACAAAAGTTATCGCGAGTTTCAGTAAGTCACAAAGAGGTTGAGTGAATAAAACTCTGTTGCTAGAAAACTTGTTTTCGACGAATAATTCTTCTCCATTTCCGACAGACATTTCGTTTTCCGCAGTCTCATTTACTCCCACTGAGAAAGCAGTCGTCTGTGATAATCTGTGCGGTTGAATTTCAGCATTCCAGATTGAACCGGTGCCTTATTCTCCAACACTAATGAGTAATTACACAGTTTTATGACGATTTCTAGTTGAGTTATTCAGTCGGGGTTTCACACAGAATAAAACTGCTGACCGTTAGTGAACGACAAGTATCAATCTCGCCAAATTACTAATCCCTTGAATGCAATATCACAGATATATAATGGAGATCATGGATTTATAACTTGTCACCTTAACTACACTCAAACATTTAACCTTGAACATGTGACGCAATATTCAGTCGGCGTCCTGTTCAGATCTAACCAACGGTGTGGACACTAACGGCTGCTTATTATACCTCGCTTATTAGGAATCACTTCGTGGATTTTGCATTTTGTCTTGTAACACGTTTAACAGAACCACCGTAACTCTATCCGTCTGAGGAAGAATTTTGGAGAACATTTGTTCGACACAATCTCATTTGTGTTTTGCTGGTTTTCACACATAAACAGGTACCAGCACGAGGAGGAACGTTCGGATACATGTGCATCCGTTCGTGCATAAAGTAACTTTCATTGTTCGCTACTTTCTTTTGGAGATTAATTCGGGTGAAAATGTGATATGACTACTTCAAGATATTACTGGTTTGGTTAATGTCAGAAAGCTACAAGTTTATAACCGCTGTTTAAAATTTTTCTGCCTTCTACGTAAACTAGTCAGCCGATTTACCAGTATCGGTGTCCTCTCACACAACTCGTCTTCCCTGGTCCACTCTCAAACTAATACTATATGTTCGCAAAGTCCCTTAAATTTCTAACAGGTTTTAATGACATTCTCCCCAAACAGTTTTTGATCTGCGCCACTTTGTAATATGGGAGAATTTTGCCACAAATATCCTATCTGATAAAACTAACCTCCTATTCAGGGTGGTTTAAAAATATTTCCATTCTCCCATTACATCCCAGTACAAGCATTTATTAGCACTCAACTGTTCTTGTTTTTCTTTGGCCATTCCTTAACTAGCTACATTTTTGAGTGAACTTAGTTTGCTGGCTCCTTTTTAAATCACGAAAATGGATGAACAGTTTTTCATTCGATATCGATTATAGCTGATTGCCGAATTTTCCATGGAGTTTATGTTGACTATCGCCGTGCGAGTTAAGTTCTTTGAATCAACTCTCTTTCATTCGTTGAATATACTTGTAAGTGAACAACTGAAAACTCACCTCTCGTGGTGTATGCAGTGTACCAACGATCGAATCATCTTTTCAGAAGCATCCAGACAACTCATTTTGGTGATGACTGAAGGACAGAAGTAATCACATATTCATAAAATCAAATGTTGGAAAGCAGAGATGCACAAGAGTGCACGATGCGGATTAATAATACAGACTGTCATCAGTATTTGCGCATCGCCAAAAGTTTTGAAGCATAACCTTTCAGTAGTATTAATAAAAAATCACGAATGCAAACAGTGTAAATCAAGCTAAGATAAAACTCGAACTATATGGAGGAAAATATGAAAACAAGTTCAGACATAAAGTTTATACCAAAAAGGATATAGAAATGAAGCATACTTGTATAAACAAAACAACGTGGACTAAAAAAACTTCAGAGAAGAAGAAAAAGTCTCGAGCGCCAGAACGTAACACTACTGCATTTCTAGGTTAATTACAAAGTGCGTTATATACAAAGAACCGGGTTATCTCCAAGTGTATCCCAAAGGTTTTGGAAAAAACAATTGTTGCGTATTACTTGCAAAGCACATCAAACGAACAGCGTTTCAGATTTGGATAACAAAATGTTACATGAATGACGTAATATCCGTTTTAGTGTTGAGCAACTGCAGACGTGTTCCAGGCGATCTACTGGCTCATTCGTTTTGTTGTAATCTCAGGTTGGTTTTTTAGTTCAAGTTATTCTTTTAACAGTGTTGCCTCTTACCGTTTTCTTCTTCTGAGCATGCACACTTCTGACTTCTTTTTGGTCATCATATACTCCATATTTTGTTTATTTTGAGTCGATATCATTTGCACTGAGAATCCCGAATATCATCCGTTTAGTACTTGTATTTTGGACGCTAGGTCAACCTAATATTAGCCGCTTGAAGCAAGCATTTTTTCTTCAACCCCTTCGGGAACAACAACGATATCTGGTTTTTCATTAAGTCAGTTTGCGAGTGTTTACAGTTCATTAGTTGTGAAGTGCAAATATTTGGACAGATAGAACTTTAGGATCAGGGAACTTTTGACGTAACTCCACCGAGATGCTGCAAATCTATGCTAAATTCAATACATATGTTTAATGATCGCGTAACAGCGAATATTTTTCATCAATAAGTTAATCACGGATAGTCTGGCGATAACTCTGAAGATTCTTTCAACCTTGGTGAAATATTTTATTTTTAAGATAACAGACGTAGGCTTTTGCTGGTGTCTTGTTTGAATATAGTTACATGTGTCCTTTTCTACTGTTGCCAACGAAACGACAGATGGTACTTGCAGTTTGAACTAATTTAGCCATCTCTAGTAGATTCAGGTGGTTTGGTTAAAATTCAGACTATTGACTTTCTGAATTCGTTGAATGTTACACCGCAGTTTTTGTGGGATTTCTGTTAGTTCACTTTTATCAATTGCTTGGGGGGAAGAAGAGCACTGCTGAACACTGGTTGCAAAAGTCACTTATCAAAGCAGTACTGACGTTCTAGTGTGGATAGTTTACTTGGCTAACCATCTGTCACGAGATGGACTTTCCAGTAAGAAATTAATTCAAACAGTTTATGAGGAAGAAAAACTGTTTTTCTTGACCCGACGTAAAATAACCTTTCAATATTAGGACTTTCACCAATTATGTTCAGCAAGACACGAGGTGTGTTCATTCTGAGAGCTAACATAACCTCTGTGTAAAACATCGAGTGATTTTATCGTTTCATCATGAGGCGTATGTTCGATGTCAAGTGTCATTGAAATTAAGCGCACTCAGTTCACTGAAGTAGTAACCTTTTTTTGATGACATGTTGAGTTCCTTACAGGATGGCAAGTAGGCACGCATTGACTTTTTTCACACCACTGAGTTACACGTGATGGTCAGTTTTAAAGAGTCTGTTCATTATATGGCTTACAGTACGCTCCGGATAATAAAAACCTTCCAGAGAGCACAAGAGTGTTCCATACGCGGAATAATTTCGCCTTGGAAGGAAGTACATTTTGTTCTTAAGGAGACCTACCAACGCAAGCGGAACAGTTTAGGTACAACAAACTCGCTGTGTAAGAATCAGCAATGCACACCCAAAATGGTAATACCTTCTGCAGTCACGTCGAGAGTGCTCCTGATATCATACAGTGTTATAGTCATACACAAGGAAATATACTGCCAATTGTATCTGGCTTTCGCTCCCTTCGAACAGTTACGTAATCGCAACGTGATTGCGAATGAGTGCACGTTAAGGTAAACAATTACACGTACAAGTGCTGCTCAGATTGAAGTATGGAACTAAATAACAAACCAGTCGATGTTATATTGTCCAGTATTTGCTACCTTGCAACATCATGTGCTCCTAGTCAATGCCAGGCTGATCAAGCTTAGGTAGATGCCAACTAAGGATGATTCCAACCCAAGAGATCTTGACTAGTAGAACAACAATATAACCACCATTATGGCTGACATTAGTGAATGAAACCAAATAGTAAGTGGACTAGTTTCTTTCGCTAGCTTCACTCAAGCTCACTGTCGATTGCTGTAAGTGACAAATTGTGATGATTTGTTTTGAAAAATATCACTGCCGAAGATTATCACACAGTTTTCGGTGACTACTCGATGAGCACGGATTTTTGCGTGAGTTTTATGAGTCAACCTGAATGGAAACGGCTTAAAGCTGGTTGACATCTAACCCAGTGAGACTGGTATATCGTTGGCTTGGTTCAACATATAAGACCACGTGGAATCAAGAAAAGGTTAAATGTCAATGTCACTTGTAGATCATATGTTAGCCTCTGGGGGCAAATTGTGATGTTTATTATCTAACAGTTTCATGTGTTATGATGAACCATCCTAGAGGTCATTGCATAAACAACAGTTCAATCTATTCCTGGACCGGTCACTGGGTTCATGTCAGTCCCAAAATTATTTTACTTTAAAGCAAAAAGTCTGACATCCACAGAATTCGTATTTTGTAAGGTTTCACTTGAAACGGATCCTTTGCTTGGGAGTTTATTTCAGGGAGAATAACACTGTAATCTGAATGAAATTACCTCCGGAAATTAACGGTGCAGAACATAGTAAACGGCAGGCTGTCAGTAGCTTTATTAATAAACAAACTAAGCACCTTAATATTCTTGCAGCACAAACAAATTTGAAGCAAAATAATAAACCAAAAGCTTGCGTGCAGTTGGATGTTGTAGCGGTGGTCATACATAAGTAAGTAAGTCGGCGCGCTGGACCACCTCCTCGTGGTGCCGACTGGGCGGTCTCGGTGCAAACCTTGACTGGCTAAGAGTTCAGCAACTCTAGATAGGGCCAACCACTCTACCTGGTTTTAATCGTACTGGTTACAATCGATCAAGACAATGGAATTACCGCCGGCACCTCCGTGCAGGCAACTACCAGTACACAGGTTGGGCGAGCGGAGTACACCTGTTCAGAATGTGGTCAGATTTGCAAATCGAATGCTGGCTTGTCGGCGCATAGTCGTATGCATCGACGCGGGAATGGTCCAGAGCAGGAAGTGAACACCCAGCCTGCCACAGTCTTTGACTGTGCCAACTGTGACCGCACCTTTCCCACCAAAATCGGTCTCAGTCAACACAGAAGGCATGCACATCCCGTCGAACGCAATAATGAGAAACTCAAGTCCATGAAAACTGCCGGGTCCAATTGGTCTCAGCAAGAATCGGCTTCTCTTATCAGATGTGCCGATGCTCTGGCTCCGTCGTGCACTACTCGGCACGAACTTCACCATCGGCTCTTGTCGCATTTCCCAGGTCATACTTTCGAGAGCATTCGGACTCGTCTGTATGCGCTGGATTGGCAGAGGAATGCTGTCCCTGCTGCTGATCCAACCACCGTCTCACAGACTAACACGACATTGGATATTGGGTCCAAAGCCGCTGATCACTCTGAGTGGTTTACCTGTTTGATACAAACAGTGATTACCCAACTGGAGTCCAATAGCGAGGCTTT
>JTDE01000542.1:52284-99598 GCA_014338405.1 Paragonimus skrjabini miyazakii | reverse complement strand
TTTACTCAAAAGCGGAAGTGGCTGAGCTTTCACCCATGGTGATTTAATCGTGCCTAATGCGTGGTCAATAGCACAGTGATCAACAGGGTTGCCTCATGAAAGCGTGGTCAGAGTTCTAGTTCCGGTATTGGCAAAGATATGCACTACTGACGAGCTCTAATGAGAGTCAAACTCGAGTCTAGTGCTTCTTTTCGAAATAAACTGGCCGGAAAGTCTATCTGAATGCGAAAGCTGCAATCAAATATGAGTGATGTTCGACTTAAAACCAGCCACTTACCATTAAACTAACTGTTAGTCGAGCTTCCTTATTGCAAGTAGTGAACGTGTGAAGAGAAGACAACTCCGACGATGAATAGTTCGAAGAATTTCCAGTGACGTGAACATCATTTATACATAACGTGAAAATATATACGTGCCAGCAGGAAGGCACAAATTACATCCAAGAACAACAAATCATGGGATAAGAACAAGGCTGGGTCAGTATATAACAGAGTGACCGGATGAAAATAGTAGAACTGGTGTCATATGGCAACAGTATCAACGTCATTGGTGTTAATGATAACTCACGACCTGGACAAGCAAGCGCGAAGAAAAGCATCAAAATGCCTGAAATATACTTGAGTCCAGGTTTTTGTTGGATGCGAAAAATGGTCGATTGTTTGGGGTGGAGTCCAAAAGTATGTATATACACAGCGGTCAAAGTCAAACTGAAGAAACAGAAATAAAATGAAGGCAATGAAGGCACGTCAATAACGAGAGTTTCGTAGCCATATTCGATGCGCTCCGAAAGGCTTGCGATCCCGAAAATATTCGGAAAACGACGGAATTTATTGGGTCTTTAGAAGGTCGATTTTGTCACATCCTGTGGACTAAAGTAGGTCCGTGGACACCGAGTTGTTTGGTGTTCAATCCGAGTGAGAACTGTTGGACTAAGATTGGCAGAAGAACGAAAAAAAGACAAATGAAAAATGTGTAAATTAACACCATTCAAGTTCTGGAGACAATGCAGGGTGAATTGTGCGTTACCGATGGATGTGAAATAGACGGATAGAGAGAAATAGCATCCACAACAAAGTGGAGCAGAGGTGCTTACTGCATGTATCAGACGTGCACATCAATAAGCCACACAGAGGTTTGATTTCAGGTATATAGACAAAAAGATCAAGGTTCATCGGTGGGGATGGGGGGCATTCGGAGGATCGGACGCGTGATAGCACAACCGTGAGCTTGGCCATTATTACATATTACCCATAATGAACTCAAACAGAAAAAGTCGTGGGTAGACGAATTTCCTTTAATCATAGCCACCAACCATCCTTGTGTTTGCTGAATCGACAGGGAAAAACAGAGCTGTGCCTATTAGTCTAACCACAAATAAAACTGCATGGGATGAAATACGCAATGAGATGACGCGAAATTATGCATCGTTACACAGGAAAGGCGATATGCATTGCTCAGGTATACACTAAGCCGGATAACACACTGTCTGTGGCGAAGTAGAACGGGGAAAACACAGCTGCAATCGTATTAATCCGATCTGATTAATAAAGCGCTTAGCTGGTCTATCAACCTCCCACTTTTTTCCCATCAAAATAATTTGACTGACATAAATTGATCCAGCCCGGTTAAAATTACTAACACATATAGAGAACTACACAAATCAACACCGGCTGCCCCAGTTAACCAGTGGCACTAAAACGATCCAGTTAAGATGCTCACGAAACCAAATTTATTTACCATCGCAAACATACGATCAGTTTAAACACATTGGGAATTCATGTGTGATTGCTGCACACGCCCTATTCCATAGAAAGGCAATATCATTGCCATATAACGAAAATTCTCTATACTGTTTCCAAATTTGAATGTTCGAATCCCACCTCTTCAGAGCACAAAACAATGAGTCCGATTGAGTGATAGTCACCGCACATGACAGAAGATAAAGTAATGGGTTCTTTACGTTTGCGCAAGAATAACAGAACGGTGAATGCGCCGTAGGCAGGTTGAATATTAACGGTCATAGTCGATCGGTCTAACAGAAATTGAAGAATTAGGGTGGATTGTGTTAAAATGAGCAAACGATTATCTTTACATAAGCGTCGGGTATTCAATGCACCAGAATGAAATATGCGAATTGAACAGACCATAAAATAAACTGCCAAGAAGGGCGTGCTGTCAGCAGAAGTTGTAATTACTCTGCTGTTGAGCTGGTAAGCTGGTTGTGTCCACAGAACCATTCAAATAAACGCGTACTTTATTTCACAGTTGCGTAGTTTGTGCACGCGTGTGTGTTTGCACGTGTGTACGACCGCGTATTCAACATTCGCTTCCAACCGCGAGACCGGAAGCAGAACGAAGTTAGAGAGGCGGGTGGTGGGGAAGTAAGCCTAAGCTCATGACAGTGACAAAGCCGAGAGAGGAAGGCAGGCGAGTTAGGCCAAGCGAACCGACATAGATATAAAACAAATTCCAGTGCATTCGACAGGGGATGAATAGATGGGCTGCGAAACGGCAGACTGCTGGGCAGGGTTGACACCACACCGATGCATTCAAAGACGCCTACGCTCACGCTGTTGAGCCTACGGTTCAGTGAGTTGGGTTTCTTCGTACACAAACACGCTGTATATAAAACAAGCAAGAAGCTCCCACAAAACCACCTCAGACACACACAAATGCAAATCAACACAAAGATATGATGCCAAGCGTGCGTATCAACAAGACTTGTTCAGTGAACGGTTTTGATAGAATTGTAGGCCGGAAGTGAGATTGAAGTGAAAAATCTGAGCAACATTTGTTTAGTTTATCCTTTGGAGGTCGTCTTGTGCACACGTTTATTTGAGTAAGAACGTATGCGTGCACACACAAACACACACACACACATTCGTGAGCGCGCTCCACGAACATAATCAATGTGGAGATTTGAGACACGACCTGTGGAAATTCGACCCATAAATAACTGAATAATAAAAGAGATTAGATCAGCAATCACATATTTGATCGCACGAGAATTTGAAACGAAAAACATGTTAAACAGAAACAACGATATGATGGTACTAAAAAGACAATGACGTAACCGTTAAAGAATGGAATACGTTCATAACGATTAACTTCAATAACACGCGGAATAAAACAATAGTCCATTGTCATACAATGTTGTGCGACGCTAAACTGACGAGCGGTTATAATCATATTAAATTCACAATAAGAAAAACAATTGCATTGTACCGTTGGAATTGACAGGATGAAGATAGGTGTTGATTTTATTACTCCACTAGTCAAAGCCGAGGGAATGCGCCGAAAAATACTTAGACAGGGAGAGCAAAAATGAACATGAACGAGAGAGAAACTGGCTATGGAGTAAATTAGGCAGATGCGACGAAGAGGAAAGGGATTGTGCACTATGTCGGCCGGCATCGTTAAATCTTCCTCACATTTATGGTACATGCATTTATGAGTTAATTCGTAGCACAAACCCTTCCATAACAGTAGTTGAAACTACAAGCGAATTAGTGATAGTACCAGAACGAGCTTATTTCATGATTAATGTTAGTAATACCCAATCAAGGCTGTATTACGTAACCAGTATGTGACAATGCGCCTTTGTCTCTGTGGAGAAAAACGGACAATTTAAGTGCCGTAAACACTAGCTTCCTGTGTTTATCAAACAGGATTGTTTCGGAAGAGTTGACTGGCACTTTAAAATCTTTGACAGCTTCTATAGAAAGGACTTCTGAAATAATAAACAGATAACGAGGCCTATAAACAGCAGCTGAATAACTGGTATATACAAAACAAAGTCTGCAAAAGTACACGAACTGCTCATTCTCTCAATAAATGTCATCAAATATCCTTTGCAGGCTTAATCGCCTTAGAGGCTAAATTGTGACATTGGCATTGTGTATCTTTTAATCGTATATCTCATTGCATCCAGCAATGAGGTAGCGTGAAAAAATGTATTTTTTAAGGCAATTCTTTATCTTGGATGTACCCCTAGTCAAGGGAAAGTGTAGATGAGAAATAAAAGAGATCAAAATTGCATCCGGAAGAGTCCCGCTGCACTCAGCAGAGGAATATTGAGCTGCATAGAACTATTTGACAGCCCCAAAAAACTGATGTATAAGTAAAAGCCAAAGGAAAAAAACATTGGAGAACAAATATGATGACTTGCGCAAACAGCTCCTCCCCAATTCATAAAGAATTATCTGTTTCGTTCAAAACAGGAGGGTAAGTGAGACGAAACTGACTTCCTATGCGTGGACGTTAGAGTAATAAGAGATTTGGGAATCTGGCGATTTTTAATAACAAAATGACACACAGAACAAACGCAGCAAGTGGGTGAAAACAACCATAAAATCTCTTATGATAAATTTCGTCACAAGCTGCGATATATCCAGATACGACGTGTACTTCGTTACCTACGGGGAAACCATCGTAAGTAGGTAAACGCTTCGTAGGAGGCCTATAAGAACATTTTCTTTAAGAGGAAAAGAGGCAAACAAAACTAGAAGGCAATAAAATGAGTGTGTAGGTGAATGATAAAGCAGTTGGTACAACCGATAAGTATACGATAAGTAGTGTACGGTAAATAATAACTGAAATAGTGCGAAAGAATTATAAGACCACTAACACTTCGTAATACCTTGAACGATTTTCGACTTACAAAGTTCAGTCTTAATAGAAATATTCACAAAACCACAAAACCACTTGGCGCTGTCGGCGTTTACGCTGCTCGCCGTTATTTCACCGGCTGTCCCCAGGAGTGACGCTGCTTGTGCTGAGTGTACGTTTTACTACGTGGGTCCAGATGAGTTCGACTCACTAATTACTCTACACTCAATGTCAGTACAGATATACCACCGAGGTGACTGAAACCATGTCATGTGAAGTGGGGCAGTTAGGACAAGAGTAGGAAAAAGTACTGACTTAAAACGATGCCAGAACCCGACAGAGAGCGTCAGGCTTTAGATCGAAGGGGATTTTCAACATGTTCCTCACCAACCTCATTTTATAGTGCGCAATCGAGTGGACAGAAAGGTGGGCAATTTTACTTAAACATGATACAAGACTGCGCGTTTCTTCTGTTTAAAATAACGAAACTTCACTCAAGTACAGACAGTGTAGAAACTACTCACAGTAGCACATAATATCCTACTCATTGTAAGCCGGTGTACACGGCCTTTCCATACTCAACTTGTTGATAAATAATGTAGAAGTCGGTTAATTCCAAGTTGAACATCACACAATTATTTGCAGCCTTCGCATCCAGATAGACTGTCCAGTCAGTTTGCTTTGAAAAGAAGTGCTAGACCACAGTTTCGCTTTCATTAGAGCTTGTCAGTAATGTCTACACTTGCCATGGAGGGCATTCGAACTGCGATCACGCCTTTACGGAGCAATCAAATCTTTCGCTGTGCAGCTGACCTCACATGGTAAGGATATGTACTGCTGGTGACCTCTGTAAGACGGCACCAAAAAAACATCTGATGCCATCTTACAGCCGTTTCCATTATCATTATTTTTAGATCACTGACTGATGGTTGCTCACACTGAAACTTTTGTCGGTAGGCTCCCACACGTCCAAATGTTTGTATTTCATTTCGCGCATGTAACTGAAAAAAGCGAATGAAATTATGCTTAAGCATACTTCTCACATGACGATCTTTGTTTCTCCACTGTTGTTTCAATTAATTAATTAATCAGTTATACGGAAGCAGACCTACCGTTGTGTTTCGTATGTGATCGTGTTTATGCAAATGAGCTTTCGAAAGTGAAAAAAAACGAACCAAGACGATGCACAAGGTAGCTTTAAAATTCTTCTACGAGGCGTGATAAAATACTACACCGTAGAACATACTGTCAGGCATAGAAAATCTGTATGCACAAATAGGTCAATATTGCGTGAGTTAATTGGAGAAACGCCTGACATTTGAAAGAATACAGTTTAAAGTCTCCGGAGGATGATTATCACACTAATACACTAGCTTAATTCATATTGCCTCAGGCGTCAGGTAGACCTGCGGTACTTAGAATGTCATCAGCGTATTTGAAGCGAAATTTCTCCTCAGATACGGACAGATCTTGATCATACAAGGCAACCACAACATATAGATCATATCTGTTACTACGCGACGACGATTTTTGATAGGGCATAAATTCGAAATGCTTTCGAGCACTGGGACAGCTCCCGACTAGTCTGAAGCAGACGTCACGAAGCTTAGATTGAGGAAGACGATGAAGGTTGATGGTATCACGTGCACTGATAAAAACGGCGCATGGTGTCCGTTGTTATCACCTGAGCTCGATGGGCATGCGTCAAAACGGTGAGGTATTACCGATCATTACACAGTCTTTAGTCTCAACAGTCTAATTTCACTAAGTTTTGTTCAGTAGATATTAAGTTTAGTGAGACGCAAACTAAGTTTCACACTGTTATTGAACAACCTGGAAATGAAAGAGCCCCCGCAGCATACTGACAACAGAAACGACAGCATATTTTTGACAAAATTCTTAAGCCGAGAGCACGTCAACAATTAACAAAGTTGTGCGATTTGAGGGATCGAAGTATAAACGAATGTAAAAGCACATTCGAGCATTGTACAACTCAACAGCGATAAAACTCCGATAAACAAATAAACAACAGAAACGGACGTGTACATCACTGACTCGATAGGCTGTATACACGACAATCAAATAGAACAGTGATTACATACTAACCGCTTAGCACACAACTTGCATATAAATGTAGTTAAATCTGCAAAACAGTGGAACGTTATACTTAGTTAACTCTAGGGAGTTCAAACGTAACGACGCTGACTATTAAGCACAGCATCGTGGGTACCAACCTATTTCACCCAGATGCCCCTCTCCACGTTTTTAGAAACATGACGGCATTTAAACTCCAGCATATACATTATCTGTAGAGTTTGCATCGTAAATTCTATTGACAGAATAAAAAGTCCATTCGTCATCCACTGCTTTTTCCGAGTGTTGCAATGCCGGGAGTGAAGCGACTGTACTCAAGTGGTAATCAGTTCAGTCACTTACGCTGTGCAGAACGTGGACAATACGTGATGAACACTACCTCAAAGTTACCGACGTCTCGCGGAAACAAGCACTGAACCAACATTCGTAATCTCTCGAAAAAACTGTTTGTAGTCTATACCAGATGGCGTGGAAGGTGCATACTATGGTAAGTCACTAGTTGGTTTTCGTAAAACGCGACCCTGGTTAGTATGTTGAACAGGCCTAGGTCAAATGCATGCGAGCAGACCGGGAAATCGAATACAGGGTGATCAACATTCGTGGGCAGATTAACGTTCACTTACTCCAATACATCCAGCAACAGACTGTGTAGCCACAAGGTCTCCAGCCAGTCAGCCAATCGATAACGGTCTTCGTTTATCTATGTCGTTTCACCATTTGCTCTTCTCACACTGGCCATCTCAGAAAACTCTCGAGCAAACGAACTAAAGCTCACGGTTGTGCTAAATGTATATAGGTAGAACAAATTGAGAGCACCAATAATATTCCGCTTATGCACCGCGTATGAAGTGGTTATTATAACTTCATACCCGGCCACGTCTGCTAACCACGACTTGCAGGTGTAAGTCTTAAGAAGATCAGGTTAGAGTTACAAATTCAGATGCGAGCTTATCATTGAGTAGCTTTTCACTCATCCCTGTCCCTACTCACTGTGCTACTTAGGTTGTTCGTTTAACAATTCCTGTGGAAATACACACAAAGTTGAAAACTAACCAAGCACTACTCTCACTCGCGCTCTCTCAGTTTGCTTGCTCAGTCTAAATGACCCATCTGTTGACTAAATTCCTGAATATGGATGAGGTTGTGAGCATGAAGTCCTATTCAAGTCCGTTTGTATGTGGTTGTTTGTGGGAAAACAAGACACTGTTGATTGACTGTTGGATGGACCAAGCATGGAAAAAACGCCATCTGCGAATGCAGCCGTAGGAAGCCATTAATGCACAATCAGACGAAAATTATGTTTCCATACTCAGACGGGTAACAGGGGAAACTCACACTCGAACAGAGTTATTTTCGGCGTTTTCAACTTCAAGCACATAGAGGTACACACAAAAATACAGAACAAACAATGAAAAGCACATGCTGTTTTCAGTACAATCGAGGGCCATATGGCACGGGTTGTAAAAACCATAAAGTGTAGCTTCCAATACTTTACAGCACAACGATTCCTAATATGACAAATATCAGCACTGCGGATTCATCAAACGAAAACAGATCCCAAAGAAACACAGGTGGCTTTCAGTGAGAGTAAGCCCATCGATTCACTGAGACAGACACGGTTTAGTAGTTAATCAAGTAGCACTCCATTTAAAATGATGATCAGACAAATTTAGTCAGCTATTTGTGCTTGGCCGATGAGACCTGTCAAAATGACTTCTGGCCGGTGCGCTAAAGTGAATATTTTTAACGTTCTATCACTAAAAAGCATGCACACTTTCCAAGAGTAAGTGTGTCATCATCATCATAGACAGCAGCACATCAGTGTTACTCTCTGATGAATAACTGTCATACAACCACCACCAAAAAAGTAAGCCCTAGCAAAAAGAAAAGAGAGAAGACCTAACTGCAAAAAACAACTAGGTCTACACTCAACACCAAGGTGCTTACGCCTCGCAAGTTGTGTGGTGAATACATATAGGATGAATGGTTGCTTGTTAGCCATTTGGAGGTCACAGGTTTGCATAGGGGTAAATCAGGATGAAGTAAGATTGATGAGAAAGTATTTCGTCTATCACCCAATTATGAAAGAAGACAAAACAGAGGCAAACCGCCCAAAATCTCGAGCTAAAAGTATAGAAGAACGAAGGAACTGTAGTAGATTCGCATTTTGAATTTACTAGAACTTAAAACTATTTCGGAGTGAACTTCGGTGCAACCTACTCAGAAATGCAGTCCATTCTTAGAGCTAAGTGAAGTAGGGCCAGTGAAGAAATCAGTCAAGAATCGTTAATAGAAGGTGGACTTTTGACAAACAAGATCAAACAAATTAGACCATACAAATTATGTAAATGTATGGAAGGAAAACCTAATACCATACGGTGAGAACGTGAATCCGTCAGTTACCGTATTACATCGAGTTGTCAATTGACTAGAACGAGGTGGAAAATTGATGACTTACCACCCTCTGTACTTGTTCAGATACGTCATTCTTTTCACGTGGACATCTTAGTTAAGCGCCAGTAGTAACGTGGACGTTGAAAATAATGACATAATGAACGGATCTAACAAAACTGTTGTGTCAGGGAACCCGGATAGTCAGAAAAATGCTTACATGTCTGAAGTTCAAGAAGATAGACAAAGAAAGCTTCAAGCGAAATGGAAATTTGATATCAATACTCGGAGTTTTGGGCAGTTCCTATAGAAAACGAGAGCCGCATTTTTGGATGCAACTTTCCCAGAATTAACCCTACTCCCTACAACAGTTCATGAAACGACCCTATTCACCGTTATGCTACCACAAATCCAGAATGCCAGTAGGATAATGTACTGATAACGACAACAGCAACAATTGCAACAGCAACAACCTATGTTGCAACGATATAATCCCATAATTCAAACAGACTCCAGAAACTAGTGTGTATATGGTTTTCTTTTGCAGCGACAAATATTCTATAATTTAACAAGATACTACATAATTATCAGGGAACAAAAGTCGCAACGTAAGCCATACCAACACCTGCGGATTCCTCTGTAGCTTCTCCACTAAGCACTGTGAATCTCGTAGTTGACTTACTAATTCTCAGGCGTACACAGATTACTCTAGACTAATTGTAAAAACTAATGGAATGGAAGAAACCCTATTGTAGTGGGCGCTTGCAGTATAAACCTCTCCTGTTCTTAACAAGATTGTGACCTGTCTCATAGTTTGCCGACCAGTGTGACCTGTTCTGATTTTCACAGCTAATTTACACACAGGATTTGGGGAAAAGAACGCACAGGGTGGATTGGAATGTTAAACCGTTGTGGATCGCACACGAATGCAAAATACGCTGTCCTCGATCCAAATTTGTTGCGGATCATTCAATCAGGTAGAATGAATACAACATTTTCTAGCTTGCTTCCATAAAGTTACTCCATGGATGTGTTACAAACAATTCGCTAGGGTGTGGGATATAACTGTGCAAACGGACATATACGAACGCCTGAGCAAAAGCGGAGGAGAGAAGGAAACTCGTGTCCATCGCAACACTGGGTACAGGTCAGCGTGATAAGAACTACCGTGACTGATGACCTGATTCAATGTTGGTCTTCGGTCCGCCCGGCAGTGGACACATGCTGTGAGCTGAGACGTCACACTGGTGTAAGTTTCAGTTGTCGGCGTGTTTTACGGCTGGTAGTGCCAGTCCCATTGTCAAGTTTAATTTTTACACAGCGGGTTAAATTCTGTTTGTAGGTCGACAGATAACAGTATCGGAATTCTGGAGCAGACGGGCATCTATGAGACAGATTGTCTATGCTAAATTCTTCAGGTTAGAACTTATAAAGAACCTGAATTCAAGCGCCTCCATCGAGGAAAGTGGAAACAGACAGCTATGACAATAATGCATTTAAAGTAGCGGTCCTTTGAAACTAGTTGCTTGAGTAAAAGACATCGGCTATCTGCGTCAAGGATGGTAACAATAAAAGAGACGTTGAAGAATATAACACTGGTTGTGTAATCAAATCTTCAAGCATACACACGTAAACTAGCTGGATAGCTTTCAACAAGTGCATGATTGATTCAGCAGATATTAAGTGATTTAGACCTAAATCCCCACAACTTTTCCTACTTTACTCATTTAAGCTAAGGTAATTGAGCAATTGGGGTTAGAAGTCCAAACACATTAGCAAAACACAAGCGGTTATGAAATGGGGTTGCAGACTGTAAACCCAGGAATTCCGTTTGACCGACGGAAAAGAAACGAACGGATTTAAATCTGCAGTTGTTGCGACCGCAAGCGACGCTTGTCCTAGAAGGTTGTTTATGGCACGAAATCCCTTGCAATTTATGTGAAAACACAGAGCAACCAACGGATACACTAAGTTACATGATTGACGTGGATCAGCATCCGCTGGGTAGGAGTGTGTCATCATTCGCCTTGGTGACACAGTCCACATAGTGTAGACACACGGTTTCAATAATCGCTTCTGATGCTGGGTCTTCTTGGAGTTGAGATCTGCTTTGTAAACCTCGAGCGTACCCACTATACTACTCACAGACGAATGTGTTTTTTATACTACCGGACAAATTGGGCATGAAATGAAGTTCTATCCCGCTAAAAGCAAACTCGACTTCGTCACTCAGGATCCAAATTGTGAGCATATTGACAGAGTACCAAACAGTATTATCCTGACAAGTGACGTTAATGGAAAATGTCACGTTTATTAATGTAGTTGCTTCTTAACTCCATGATAGCGAAATTACAATAAACTTAAGTTCAACGGGCTTAGGAAAGATTATATATAACAAAGAAAGTACATAGCCGCTTCAGTCGCAAAGTTTTGTTTGTTTCAGGATATACATCAGCCTGCTGCGGCCTCACTTTTTCGACAGCGTGTGAAACGTCGCAGTGTACGTGGGACTTCTTTTTGCAGTCCCTTGTCAATGCTTTCTATTCGTATAGTTTATGTACAAGGAAAGCCCCGTGCAAACTACATATCGAATTGGATCACGTTAATCCGTAAGCACGATGTCAAAAAAGAGTGCCCTAAATCGAAGATCGGAACTGAACCGGCACGTTAGCTACGAAGGTGTTAAAAGACAGATATTTGATGGCGAACAACTTCGACGGTTCTGACTTTAAGGATATTCAACCTACAATGGTTGGGTTGCACACTGAGAATATTAACTAGTTGATCGTAACTTCGGGCACCCCTGACTGACAGTATAGCTGGGGTCAAGAAGCTATTATTTGATTAAGAGAGTAGACAGCTGTTATCGACAGGTTAGGTATGGTAGATCGCGTTCATCCGGAAATCTGACACCTTCATGACTCTCAGTCCGCAACAGTATAGGTTAAGAGAGATGGCTGCTTACTGGGTGTAGTGATACGAATGCTTCCGTGGAATGACTAACTTGTATACGAAGTGAAAAAATGTAGAAGATAGAAAGGGAAGCTGTCTTGTTAGTTAAATCTAACTTGCAATTTAGTTACTTGTACGCTTGTACCTTGATGTTGTCCACATAATTTTGTGCATACGGACTTCAGCGAGCAAGTTTCACAGTTTCTCCTTTTCCGTTTCTAATCTGTGACCGATATTTTGCACATCTTTGCCAGCCTACTAACAGTATCAACCAGGGTCATCACGGATGACGAATAGCTATGATGATACGTGATAAGGGTTGCAAAACAAGCAAAATACTTTTTCGGAAATGTTTCTGCAATCAGGATAACTCGAAACAGTTCTAAAAGCAATCAGGATGTCTACCAACCGTACTGACGTAGACCTAGTACCAATCACACAGAATGCTTGTAGCTAGGTTCGGCCAGCCAAACAGAATCACTAAGGCTACAGATGAAACGCGACAGTGAACATTTGGCCTCGAGTGTAATACATTCAGTGACACTAGACAAACCCATAAGAAAGCCTTAATATGACAAATGAAGGGGTTATGGGAAAAGGTTGCTTTGTTGAAATAAATAGGAAAGTAAAAACAGGAATCAGACCGGATAAGCTGTTTGGTGAACATACCAAAATTTACAGGTCGGTTTCGCGGAGTTCCGAAGGCTATGAAAAAAGAAGCGGTGAACATGAAATGATTGGTGAAAAAAAAAACACTTAGATGATGAGAGCATATCAAAGCCAGAATATAGCGCACATAATGAAATTGTGTTATAATGATCAGTAAGTAGTATTATCGGTTACTTTCAGTGAAGAGTAGTTTCGATTCCGGGATAAATTCATAGGATGAAATAACAATTTCTATTCGGAATAAAAGTTGAGCTTATAAAATTTGCACACATCACATGCGCAGGTCATGAACGAACTACACTGGGAAAACTTTCGAAACATTGGCTTCAACTAACCTGCAAACTTGTATTATCCGATTGTGTAACGTCAGAAAAGGTAGCATCTATATTCTAAAATTCAATCAGAAAATGCACAAGTAAGCCGAGTAAAATTCAAAAAACACCAACAATCCGGTCAACGTGAAACAGTGAGAGGAAGACAAGAACGCATAAAAGTATGGTTCATTCACTATAATAACTCACGAGAATATCATCAGGTGTGTCAATATCCAGGGGACAAACTAATTCCTCCTCGACCTCGGAACCTTTTCGCTTCCAGTAGGAACGGAATAAGCGACGTTTCCGTGAACACTAAAGAACAAGATGGTTCAACAATAGAGAACGTTTAACGATTTACCGAAGAGTTAAGCAACAATCGATTATGGATAAATTACTTAGACAGCCTAATACACGTTGAGGCGACCGATTCACGTATGAAAAACGAGTCAGAATAGTACACCTCCGAACTATTCAAACCGAGTATACGAAGCCCAATTAACGATTTCCCCCACCACAAGAAAATGTCACATGCTGCTCGAACTGAGTGTGACAGCCGAAAAACGCTATCAACTGAAACTACTCGTCAGTAATATAGTGAGAACTTAAAAACTGATCCAGACGCCAATCATAATCAGTAAAACAAACGGGCTGCCAGCTTCCAACTTTGAACAAAATAACAGCTCGTGCAAAGTAATAGTGAATACAAAAGATTGGAAGGTGACAGTTATCTTGGAACACCGGAGGAACAAAAGGGAGTGAAAATATTTGCACGTTTGGACCGAATAAAGTGATTTGGAAGCAAGCCGGATGCGTAATGTGCACACATTGGACAAGGTTCGTACAGTATTTCATCAATTAAAAGTTGTCGGCGACACAATTCAGTTTGAAATTTGGATAAACATCGATGAGACAGCAGCTTTACCACAATCACTGATATCTGATGTCTGTCGGTAGAATGCTGGCAAATATTTTCCACGAAATTCACTTGAAGCATTGTGAAAGTGGATGGGTGGTCAGCAAAAGATTCGTGTCGTCAAACAAGAAAACAGTTTACAACAAAACCGGTGGTTGAGTACGACACCATACTCGAAGAGCCTGCGGAAATTTATTTAACCAAATGGCCACCTCAATAATATGGTCTTTGGTTTATAACGCAGTTTTATTCAGCCCTCAAACCTTACAGACTGACGGTGTCAGTGTAACTACGTCTTGGCGTAAGTGTCCAAAACCAAGGCAATACTAGGCAGTCTCTAATTTTTGACTCAACGTCAAGGTCATTCAGTAAAACGTGCACAGTTTCATATTCTTACTAATATAATGCGAGATAGCTGAAAACCATTACATTAATTTCAATAACAATAAATTTGATTCTTCATCGAGGTCATGTCGTAATTTTCTGTGTATAATGCCTAAATGTCAATCTTGTTCAGGTGTTGTGTCAAATAAACCAAATTATGGATGTGTGGACTTTAAAATGGGGATTGTTCTAGGCATTTCAACATTAGGCTTGGGTAGCCCTTAAAACAACGAAGACCCAAAAGAGAAGAGTTTATCTAAAAAAATCAAATTAATGCGAACAAAAACATGTTTCACTGAAGTCCAACAAAACGTATGATGCAAAGAGAAAGTGTCCTCTGACCTTGATTCTTGAATGTTGGGTCAACGCGACTACATCCGGATCATTCATCACGGCCTGTTTTCTTTGCCAAATTTCCTCTCCAACCAATTCAGCAAATTTACTAGTCAAGTGCCTTCTGACCAGCGTTTTACTCGATGGAATGTGTAAAATGTTTGCCAAAAGATCGGGAGTGACACGATCTTCCAGAACCTGTATGGATAAGGAGGTCAATATAGCTTCGGGAGTTAAGAAAACGGAGGCCTAGCGTTTTCAAATAAAAACGAGCGACGCATATGGCACTAATAGGTATGATACATATGCTTAACGGTAATGGTTGGAAATGAAGACAGTAAACTGAACGTACGTAATCACTGACTAAAATTGTGTAGCTACTACAAGATACAGTACACAATTACGTGTAATAACATGAACGAAATGTTAACAAAATATATTTGAAAGAACAACCAGAATACGTGATTTCGTTGAGATTCTATGATCTGGCTGTTAGCCAACACATTTTTACAGTAAATGGTGAGTTTAATCAGTTTGTTTACATCGAAGTCCACTTAGAGGGCAGTCAGCTAACAAAGATGACACCAAACGTCAAATGGATTAGTGTGCTGATTTAGTAAAAATCACTTTCCACAAAAACACGGCAGATATCTCGTATGTGAATCGGAGTCCAAAAAATCATACGACGTATGATTTGTTGGAAAACGAATATTCAGACAAAGACCGAAGAGAAGCATACTATTTCGGTGTCAGAATAAACATCGTTATTTATTTGCACCAAAAAGACCACGTGCTAACAATTAGACGTAAAAGAAAGCACGCGATTAAAATGGAAAATGTGCTTGAATCAACAGTTAAACATTTCAACTGCAGCGAAGCTGAGATCGAAGTAGTACACTCACAATTAAGGCACCATGAACCCCGCTGCCTGCTAGATCCGGTGCATATTCTGGCAATTCGATGAAATTCAACCAAGCCATTACACGATATTGTGTCCAACGGCAAATATCACAAACGTTCAAGTTAGTGAAATTAATCTGTGACTTTGGGTGGACTGATGTGGTTGAATCGTCCTGGTTGCAGGCTTCAGTGATGGAAGTTGTAAATGACTGCGTCATGATATTACTCTGTAAAGTTGAACCGGCGAACACACCAGACGTTACATCATCTTGATCAATACCGTCAAGGTCATCTAGTCGAGCGAGGAGAAAAAAGTGTACATGCATGCTGAAAAAGAATTAGTTTATACGACTGAACTCAGAGGTAAGTTGAATATTACCCAACCAGTCTAGTTGCTGAGCGTGAAGCACCATATTAAGCTTGAGCGGGAGTGTTCGAAATAATTTGAATTTGGTAATTAACGTCATTTAGGCTGGAATATTAAAAGCTGAAAACGTTGAGTTACGTGTAACACAACTTGCGAGTAGCGCTACTAAATGATCCGTTAGAGAGATGAAATTCTGTGTCCGAGTTTGATGTAGGATTCGCATTTGTTAAACAGTAGACTGTGTAAAACAGCATTGTCACGTTCACAGTTTGTAACTGAGTAATCAATGGGACATATAAGCGCGTTGTCAACTAACCATGAGATTGAGTTAATGAACGACGATAGGAAAGATTTAACACCAAGTGCGGACATTAAGAAAGGATAAAATATTTACATATACAAACAAGAAACATAGCCGAAGTTGTCACAATCAAAATTAGAAACCGTTTTCCACGTTCGATATTTAACATTACAGAACGGAGCACTGTACAATGCTGATGCTGTTGCTATCCAGAGTAAAAAACAACGATTAGAAAAAAACAGTGGGCAGGCATGTCGTTACCATGTTGACGAAAACGATACTGATCTGGGACGGTTTGACCTCTCGAGTTTTTGCTGTTCCATTTCGCTTGTCCATATCCCTATACAAGCGATCTATTGTACGACCTCGTAAAGAAGCAACACACTTTTTCCGGGCCTACACAGTGCAACGTGAACCTTTTTATTTTCAGCAAAAACCACGAACTGACGATGTAAAGAGAGCGGGGTTCAATATATCTGAACATTTGCAATATACTTTTAATCACTATAGGGAACAGCAATCAGTCTCAAAATAGAAAAAAACGATGCGCATACCAGCATTTAGCCAATTCGAATTTGTCACAATTGGCGGGCCACGAAATAACGCTTTGAGGTCAAAGTTGACTCGTCGCAAAATTTGAATTCCCCGTCGTAAACTTAGCAGATGGAGTTCACTGGTGATCTTCAACGCCTCCAAGTCATCCTAGTTGAGATAGAAAACGAAAGCGGTGAATACTGCTGTAGGAAAACATTCCAAATCTGGACAAGTAAAGACTATAGGACAAAACGAAAACAAAACTATATGGGCTGTGGAAACTTGATTTTAAACTCATATCTAACAGAGATACTTTCATAAAACGGTTACGTTTCGTAATCAAACTTTCTGATGCCCTAAGTTTTAGCCATTTCAGTTCACCCGAAAATTACCCGTTTGAGAATTAACCAAAATCTATTACCAGTAGGTCTATTCTGTGTAACAATTACGCACTTTGACCGAACCATTTTTAGCATAATGTTACTGCATTTGAAGGAGTAAGAACTATTTATATCAACTGCTCGCTAGATGTTCGACACTAATAAACAAGTAATGTGTGCAGAAGAACAATGACCTTTATTCATATGAGTATGGTGTTACTAGTACAAGCTTGTTACCTGTTCATAGGTCAACAGCGAAGCAAACCTTGTGGTACTACGTATGGGTGAACTGGTTTCTTTAAAATACAGTTGGTTTTTGGCGCATTAGCGCCTAAGATAATTGCTAACTGGAATGTCTAGGAATATTTCCTCATACATTTATTAAGTGATTTAATCTTAGCTGTGATTGCCTCAAGATTATAAAAACATCTTGCACACCGTGGACTTCCATAGCTCCAGTAGGTCACACAGCATTCGCAGTCACTAAAACCAGACTTGTCAGAAAGGTCAGATAACTGACACTGATGACAGTGAACAATAAGTTCAACCCAAATGCTGGATAACGTAATCGAACGCAAAATCAGTTGGAATTTTCATGCTCTTTGACGCAGACATAAGGAAAGGTCATGACATTTAGATAAACTTTTTCTAGCGTGAAGCAGTCAGTTGTGCTATGACAGAACGAGACTGTTATTAATCATTATAGATAAAATGCCAATAAAGGAGGACGCCCGTGTATTCTGATCGCAGTAAATGTTGCAATGGAGTCGGTATTATTTCCAGAAATTCATTTGATACTTGTATCTGCTACTTTGATGAGGGGCATACAAAGGATACAATGAAAACCTTTCGATGATGCACTAGAAGGTGAATTTCTGTCTAACGCATCTAGAAATTTAATCACGTTGAGGGCGGAGAGATGTTTCAACACTGTATTGGAGAGGAAATTGGACAGGTTCTGATGGATTTGATCATAGCTGACCATGAAGAGACAAACGATCTGAGTATGGTGATAAGTCACTTCGAATTGAATTTTCAAATGCTTGAGATATTTCAAAAGGAACTGTCGTCAAGAGAAATCAATCGACCAGTATTTGACAGTATGGAAGAAGACGGGGAGACGTAGAACTTTTTCCAAATGTATCAAGAGCAGTCTAGTGGGTGACCGAGTGGTTTCTGATGTCCGACACACTGCAAGAGCGAAGAGACTGCAAAAGGTGGGATAACTGACGTCTGTTGAATGCACTGGCACTTGTGGCAGCGAGGTGGAAGCGGAGCAGAAAACGAAAGGCCAGGTCAGTGGAAGTGGAGTATGAACGTGTTTCGGTATGCATCCCTTTCACTTTGCAGCGGCAAGCATGAACTACAGGAAAAAAAAGCCCGGCGTTCGAAAAGACTTGCACAAAATGCACTTTCGTGCCTGTTGAGGGATCCACGCCGAGCTTCATACCAAAGGTAAATGCCGACAATACCAGTTAGACCTCAGCAGAATGCTACACCGAAAAGTTATCTTTAACCTTCGGCCATAGATTCTTCTGACGGATACCAGGCTTCTAGAAATTCACTTGCGTATTTGGTGTTTGTTTTAGTAATGACTCCTGCAGTGTTCACATTGAACGTGTGTCGAGCTTAGACCTTGTGAACGGGGATCAACGAGAATTGCTAGTGTCTCATGACGGCTAATACATGTTCATGAAGCCGCTTGATTTGGCCAGCGTAAAATTTTTCGCAGTCACTGCATTTGATTTAGTATATGGTTTTGACAGCATTTTGTGTACGACTGTCGCTGGTATGTGTTTCTGTGATGCCATGTGGTTGCAAGAGTATTGTATTCATTTCTGATATTTTTGATATATGGTAGAACAGTCCGTTTTGTTGATTGTTCCATGAAGTTCAAGTATGTTAGCTTTTGCAGCAGGCTACATCTGTTGAGAATTTGCGGATATCCGTTGTAAAGAAATACCTGGTAGATGTGTTCTTCATCCATAATTCTGAATACTGTGGTGCTGCAATGTATATCTGCTGTTCCGAACAGATTTCGGCTGCAGCCGAAGTTTGGTGGATGCAGCAAAAACTGAGAAGCTCGTCTGTATGTGTTTTTTCCCCAGCAAAACGCGATCTGTAATGCTCAGTCAGGTTTTCGGCTGAGTAAAACGTCTAAGAAATGCAGCTTGTCTTCGCTCTCCTTCTTCTTGGTGAAGTTCATGTCACTGGAAATATTGTTGAAAAACCTGCGTATTCTAGATATCGGGACGTTTGAGTATTACAAATGTCCCATCCACATGTCTTACCCGCAGTTTGGGATTAACCTTCGGCAGTTCTAGTCTGCATGATTGCCTCAGCGGTGAATTCAGATACGAGAGATTCTTTAGGAGTTCATTTCAGTTGAAGTATGCTTATGGACATAATTCAATGCGGTTGTAGGTACTTATGCATTAATGATGACATCTTGTTTGGTGATCAAACACCTGCAATCTAACGGCCAATCTCGTAAAACAATCGAAGACGAAAAGATCAGTCCGAGCTACCAACTCCATCATTATTCCCAACGATGACAATGACAAATCTTATGACTACAAAATCAACACCAATCCAGGGTTTGGATGCCATTCTGACAACAGATTTTATGGTCTGGTGTCATGGCAATTTCCTTCACGTGGTATGGAAGCCTCGATCGTACGATCAGTGCTCTTTTGTGGTTGGTTCTGTTTTGGGTCCCTGCCAAACGCCGTTAGTGTATCCATACCCAAGACTATCACACCAGTTGTGCAACAAGGTATAGGAGTTCAGCTAGCCATCACAGAGGAATTTAAAAACGGGTTAATTTTACCAGGGCTGGAAGTATTAACTCTAATAAGCAGAGTCAGTGAGGTGGCAATGACGTTGAGACAGTGGGTGACATTCGCATATAAACTGACCCTAGGTCGGTCAACTTCCTAGGGAACAATAAAACTGTCGGCTTTAGGAGATAATTTGCAGGAGGGTTGATTCGTATTCCGCGTTAGACTACATTTGCTACATCCACTGGGTACTTCCAGTAAATGCGTCTAAATTCCAGATTAGAGACATCACGTCAAGTTCTTCAGAAACGTCTAATCCAGGCCCCTGACAAACTCGAAGGATCATAGACGATGTATTAATGCACGAAAGGACAAGTACGGAAAAGGACAGGGGTCTCAAACCGTTTCGGTGGAGGTGCGCATCATAAGATAGGGTTTCTACGATATTTCGGGCCATAAAACTGACAGCTCACGGTCAACTGCTCGTGGATAACGGACCGGCTGTCGAGCTAGACAAAATAAGGGTGATTCAGAACACGCAGGTCCTCGAGAATGATAAAGCAACTTCGCGTCTAACTGGCATGAAGAACTACCTGGATCAACTTTTCCAAGGGCCGCCCGAAAACATGAATTTAATTCGGCGAGTAATATACAAAACAGACATATTGATACGGCGCGAGGTAATCGACAGCCAGTGCTTGAAAAATCAAGAGGCTAACTTAGGCAGTTCCACTTGATAGCGATCAGTATACACCTGCAGCAGTAACCCTGCCACAAGGGTGGCCAACAGATTGGAACGACAGAAGCCTGTTGACTGTGGAACAACACAATGTTCAAAATGAAAGAGAAATTTCAATGGTAATTTTTCCACTGGGACTTTGTAAAACACACTTATGGGAGAGAGGCAGTAATACATACAGACCACAAACTTCTATAGAAAAATGGAAGGGTTCCCTGAACGTCGCGTTACGAAGTTTACAAGGAATGCAGCTGAAAATGCAAAAATATGACTGGGGGCTAGTCCACCAGCCAGGAGATCATTGTTGTTACTCATTTTAGAGCTTGTGTTTCTGGTCGTGAGACGGACTATTCTGGGATCAAAACCAGTGTCAATACATAACATAGGAAAGTAACAGTGTACAGAAGAGTGGAGCCGCAGGACGACAATGAAAAGGAAAAACTACTTACAACGCCAAATGGTGTAATAAAAAAATGGTTTGTCGCAGGATGTGAAGAGTCGCCCGGCGGACTCATGGTATTCGTCAAAGACCGTGAGCAGCCTGTTCTAGCACAGAAAATAATTTTTAAAATAGGATGAACAGTCATCCATCAATTTCTGCAGGGAAGACTAATTGAACAAGTCCAGTTGGTACACGCTGGGGCAAATTGTGTTCGGAGGAAAAAAAGAACTTTATTGTAGGCCAAGCATCTTACATCGAAGTGTGACATTCAAGGAAGGTACTACCATGTCAACATAACTTTCGAAAAGGCCCTGGCATATAGTCACAGCTGAAATATCTGTACATGATGGTAAACTGTACTTGGTCAGCATCGACAGATTTTATGAAACTTATTGGCCGAGCAGTACTACCAAGACTGTGGTCACCAGTAAGCCACGTTCTCAATTTGCTGGCTACGGTATACCGGAGGTTCTGTTTTCTACTAATGGACCTTATGTGCACGAAGTTCAAGATGATTGTAGGAAAATGAGACCTCAATATCGAACAAACAGCCTGTACCAAAAACAGTGGAATGAGAAGACTGAAACTCCGGTTAAGGATGTTAAAATGTTTTGTAGTTCTCTCAAGGAATATGAGAAGATGCAGCCCTAATACCTCTAGAATGAATAAATATACCGAATGAGACCAATGGCTATAATGCGGAGCAAAGAATGTTTGAAGAAGGGACACAATCAAAGCTGCCGTTGGCACTCCAACCTATTGGATGAGTCAACTATTCGACAGATCCTACATCGACTCAGACTGCAACACAAAATGTAGTAAGATAATGGAGCTCAGAAACTAGCAAACCTTAAGCCAGGAGAAAACAGGTGGGTTCAGTGCATCCCTGAGAATCCGACGTAATGGATGTGGTGTGATTTTCAAAATCGATGGCATAGGTCACACGATGCTGACAGACGGAGTAATATAAGAAAATCAAGTACACTTGAGAGTACGAATTTCACGGGAAAGCAAGACACATGCTACAAACCCAAAAGGACAGCGAAGAACGAAAAGTTGTCATGTGTAACAAAGATAAAGATTGTAATGAGAGAGGACTGAATCCGTTTTCTCATTGGAGAATGTGCAGCCAATCAAAGCTGATGCACAGGCTGTTGCAAGCGGAAATGTGGTCGATGAATGCCAGCTAAGCAACAGAATGATCATCTGCTATGCTGAATTTGTTTATAATAGATGGTGACTAAAACAAATTGACTGAACTTCTGTCGGACCTAAACGAACGAACAGTTTCACTCGAGACGGTGAAAAGCACCAATGCAGAAGCTAGTCAATATGCAACAAAACTGTCGGCAAACAGCAACCACCAATGTAAAGACTGTTGTTTCCCTATAAAAAAAGAGGATGTTTCTTGAATAAAGTAATAATGTTTCGTTTCGCTCAGACCCTCGTTGATTTGATATTTTTTTTAAGAGAAGAACAATGGCCAAGTACATAGCAAAGATCAAGTTGGATGGATCGGCCGTGTGGATCTATCGTATGGTTTACGACCAGTCAATCAGCCTATTTTCGGAGTTTAGTTAGTAAAACGGATGTGGTCTTTTAGAAAAAAGCTATTAATGCACGATACCCATTCCGGCCCTGTGGGCTAGCCGGATTGAGAGGTTATAAATGCAAGAATACAGCTCATTAGATTCTCAAGCGTATGTCAAAAGTAGACTTTGAATTTAAATACCCTGAAGATGACAGATTTAGTCACGTGAAGAAACGTGTAGCAAAGAAGCCTATTTTTGGTGTTTCATTATCCGACTGAATACAACACATTTACAGTAGTCGTATCAAAATGTTTTTTCCATGTGTGCCGATAACGTGTCTGACCTCACCGAAACTTGCTACTTGTTTTTGTTCGTTTCGCCCTGGCAACTCTGCTTCATATAAATTATTGTGTAATTAGCCTGATGATGAATGACCGAAAAAGAGCTTGCTGGCTACACTATTATTCACATTTACAGAGGTTCGATGGGGGTAGTAGGTAACATCACTCGGTCACTGGAGAGAATCTAGTCAATAATGTCTGTCCGATAGTTATGAACAGTGGTGGTGTTCTTCGTAGCTCGGGTTGGTGGTTTTGGTATTGGTATGTTCGCCGAGCTTGGCATTTAGGTTGCAAACGTTTCATCACCAAGCGAAGTGACATCGTCAGTGCGTAGGTGCTTTGGCGTATAGTTTTTGAGCGTGGGGTCACCTCGCTTGGTGATGAAACGTTTGTAACCTAAATGCCAAGCTCCGCGAACAAACCAATACCAAAAGTGTCCGTCCGATCTGAGTCACAGGACTTAGTTACATAACATTCTCGCGGACCATAATTACCGCTGATACGACCAATACAATGATATAAAGTATGGTTCAGTGAGCAAGCCAGAGATAAAAGCTGGTTGATTGATCAGGTTGCGTTAAATGCATTGACAATCTTATGTGAAGATCAACATTCGACAACCAACGCTAACAATATGGAGAGTTTTTTGTCACTCACTGCGTCATAAATAAATGAGGCTGACACGTTTTGAAAAGATGATGTAATAACACACACATTCGTGAAACTCAAGTCCTTTACTGGCCTGCATGGTAATACAGATTTCAACCCACCCAAAAACTTCTGAGGACAGCGAGCCTAGTGGTTACACGAGGATAGCGAGGTCTTTCATTCAAGGACAGAGCTATAAAATCCTCTGAAATAAGGATGGAATAGTGCAAACTTTACCACCTGTTATTCAGTAATCAGAAACATGCTTGGAAGACAAAAAGGTTTTCAAACTAAACAAAAGGGATATATTTTATTAGTTCCTTCGAAAACCACACCATCGTGAGTAGAACGTTCAGAATAAAAAAGTAACGGACCATTCCGGAGTGTTCTGATTAGTGACGGCTCTCAGTATGAATACTGATCGTCTGTGCAGTAGGTCGACTAGCCCAGCACTTAAGGTTTCTTAGTAGTGTTCTAACGGTGTGTATAAATTAACGGAAAGATTCAACATAAATAACTTTTCATATTTACGCGCGAGTAAACAGATGGTTGTAATATGAAATATAAAGCAGCACTTTGACACGCATTACAATTGAAAAATACAGACGATGACGATAGCACGTACCAGGGTTAGATTGTTGAGTACTAACGCGTTGACAGCAGCTACATCAAAGGCGGTCGTGTAGGTCCCCAGGCCCATATCGTCTAGCCATGCTAAAAACAAAAGACATCGTGTATCGATACGATTGGTTCGAACGAAGTACACAGAGTGCTGGTAGACAAAATGTACACCTAGATGAAGGCAACACGTGACACGAGGAAAACTGATTTTCTGCTGTTTGCTAAACTAGTAATCGACCTTCAGACACACAAACAAGGAACAGAGAAATATCACATGATGATTTGATCAAATACAAGATTTTAGTTACAACAGTGAAGTTTCCAGCGCTGCTACCTTGGTAGCGGAATCGCAGAGCAACACGTGAACCGATGAGCATAATTAAATACGCAATCTTTGAACAGCGTGACAGCACACAGACGCTGTCTACAAAGTTTGGTAATTAAAGTGGTATCATTTAGGGGCGTCCGCTTTCTACACATCTATTCATTTATGCCAAAATGTCCATTCTATAAGGTGTGCATGAGGATTCCAGTTACCTTGGTTTGGAGGTTTTTCATCATGCTGAACTGAGTAAAGTGTGTATACAAAATCCGACCATCTGAAGCGTCTGCCAAAATCATGTGTACTATGTCGAAAAGGTTGATCACAAGGGCTCAGTAGTCGGGAATGCGTTTGGATTCCAGCTGCGAGATATGGGTGATACCACACCCATTAATGTATGCTGGAGAGTTCCGTCTTGAACCGTAGGTTTTTCATATAGTTCAGCAGTTCCACTTCTTTATAATTTTGTCCAAACATCAACCACAATAGCGAAAGCACATTGTTTCCCTTAATTTTCGTTGTCTATAACACCGAAAAGACAGTCAGTTTTTACCGAAGAGGATACCAAATAATGTCGGCGTGCCATCCCTTTCATTCCAAGAATCAGAAAAGTGGACCGCATGTGAAGGAGACAACAGGAGTCTTGCCGTGCTTAAACATCGGTATCACCGTCACTCACTCGCCTAAAGTGAGAAGACCCCGTGATCAACAGAAATGTTTGCTAGTACATATTTCCAGCAATTTTTTAATACATGATTCACTGGTTTGGTCGTGCTATTGCTTCGCACTTCAGCAGTGTTTAGAACATATAGCACTTTTATTTCAGAGCAGAGGCGGGTGGAAAATACCTCGAGGTGGCAATCAATTGTGAAGATCCCCACTGTTCTGTCAGATAAGGTCAGCAGGAGCTGCCAGTTGGGTTGCAGATTTTATAAGCACTCGGTTAGAAACGTTGTTAAACAGTGTAGGCCTCAGTGATTGACTACTTCTGGTTGGCATCTTCTTCCGGAAAACGTATCAGTTCTGGTACACTGCCACCCACCTGCTGCCTTGCGGTATAGGCTTTTGAGCCAAAGGCTTTGGTTGAGAACCCTAATCGTTCTCCTGTCTAGGTCTGGGCGCCCTGGCAGTATCTCAGCCCACACACAACCATGAATAGTCACAATTCCAGTAATTCCATACTGCATCGGCCGTCTCGCAGTATAAACCGGGTCGCCCTATCTGCTGCATACAGCAGGGTGGATAGGCGAAAACATGCTACTGCTGACCCCTCCTCCACTGTCCTATCAAATTTAGTTCTCAGGACCCTCCCAAACTTCATTTCTGATAGTTACTCCACAGGTCCCACAACAGATATAGCTACCCCTGGTAACACTGAGCCGGTAAGTTCCGTCTGTTGCCATTTAGCGTCAGGCCTCCCTAGTCCCTTGCTTAGACCTAGAATGCGAATTAATATAGGTGCCTTTATTCGAACTGCCATTCAGAAATGTTCTTCTTCTGGAACAATTACCATGACGATGAGCAGCAGATCTACCAAGATGTGGTTAGGTTTATGGCCGCTTATGCATGTAATTGTGATCACAACCAGTGATCTACATGCACACATTGTACACCAAATGTAATAGACTGTCAAATGGAGTAAACAACAAGTTATGAAGCTGATAGGTTAGTTGATGACAGTCCGGCGAGTAGTTTAGGTTATAAACTAAAATCGATATTACGAAAATTGAAATCAAACATTACACATAGATCAGTGTATTGTTTGTTTCATCCAACTGCAAACGCGTGTCTCAGTGACGGTGTAAACAAGTCGAATGGCTCATTCAACACAAAAGATGCAAGCATTCCTGCTGTGTAATGCACTTTAAAAGGAAAAGGATGCTATAGACAAAGTTCGTTTATAAGTGTGATAAATTAGTCGGATGTGGGAGAATAAACAGAACAATCATCGTCCATATCATCATCAATGACAGTAATGCATCAGTGGTTTGTGTTGACGCTCAACCTCCATAGAACGACGGAGAAATAAACAAGCCATATTCAGGAAAAAAGAAGAGAGGGGACCTAACCACTGAACAGCTGGGTTAATACGCAAACAATCAACATCAAGGCGTCTACATCGCGCAAGCAAACAACCGAATTATAAGTAAAAGAAAGGCGTCATCAGCGGCTTTCACTGTCTCGAGTCATTAGGTGCACTTACTTTACAAACAACTCGCCTAAACAACGACAACATTCAAGCTATTGAGCTCAACTAACCGCCCTTTCATCTAAACTGTCTAGTGATTGTTTCTGAGTAGCCACTAAGACAAATATTAATAGCCAGGCAATATTCATGTAGGGTAAGGAATTTCATGGCATCCCACACAGATGGTGTATTACTAAAGTAAAGGTATATGCCATGTATGGGTTTGTTCGAAAATACCCACTGAAGTAATGAGAACAGCAAAGTAGCGGACAAGACTTGCTTTCTGTTGGACCATCAGGCTAATTTCAGCGCGATAAATACGAAACATAGTAATTAGGGTGAATCAGAAAAACGGTCAACAGAAGTTATTTACGACGAGTGGGACACCATAGTAGAGAGATGGAGCGGATCTTAGCCCAATGTGAAGGTATATTTGATGAGTTGTCGGAAAACGATCCTTCAGAGTTCGAGATATATGCTAATAGTACTGCAACTAAGCGAGTGGATATCAGAATGAACAACTTGTCCAATCAGTTGAATCCTGTGAAACCGTGCGCCAAATTTCCAAATAATCCCCAGCTGTATGTTCATAACTTCTCATCCTTGAATTTGAACAGAATTCTATTTGAGGCACGGTAATTAGGACCCAATTTTTGTTGTCCACATTGTAAGAAGAGCTAACTTGATTTAGAAGTTCAATGTGAAAATTCCTATGATCAGTTAGCTACCCTAACTCCATCATCACCTTTAAACGAGGAAAGACTGAAGTCAACGTTGGTGAACTCGTGCTATCAGTATCTTGACTACACACCGCAAGTAAAACAGCTGTTGACCAAACAGCACTTAGATGAATTGAAGCATTTACAAAATAACGAGCTTATAACGCTTTCCAGACCGGGTAAAAAAACAGGATTGGTTTAGTGAATATGACTGATTACGTTACTAAAATGAATGATATACTAGCCGTTAGGTTAAAATTCATGAAAGTGAATACGGAGAAAGACAAAACACCAGCTATAGAAAAGGCGATACCTTAAACGTTGAGTGGAATGAAACAGGAGATAACTGATCCAGCCACTTTCGAACGCATCCGTCCAACTGGAACAATAATCCCTAGATTATAAGGTCTGTCCAAAGTGCACAAAGCAAGTTTGCTTTTGAGATCCAATTTAGGTATGCGCAATTCGCCTTACTATGTTCTGGCCAAACGGCTTGCAGGTCTGCTCGAACCCATCAGGTTGGAGCTAGCGAAGCACAGTCTCGGGGACACGTTTGAGTTCATTTGGGTAATGCAAGACCTGGAACTAATCAATCAAAGAGTGTTCTCAACGGATGTCATCTCATTATTTACGAACGTGCCTCTATAAGAGACAACTGATTAGTTGTGCGATTATATCGAACATAACAACAAAGACGTGGTTAACCCAAAAGATGAACTAAGGTAACTACTGGTGATTTGTACTAGTAACGTTTAACTTCTGTTCAACAATGAGGTCTACCAACAAAGAGATGGAGTGGCAATGGGCTGGCCTCTAGGACCCTGGAGACTAACCCACTAAGTGCAGCCAGTGGACAGTGGACATTTTATAAACGCTATGTTGATATTTTTACGTAGCCAATGAAAATCTTAACATGAACAGATTTATGGCAGCCTATAACAGTATTAAATTCACCAAAGAGTCAGACAACAACAGCCAAATATATTTAGATTTTGGCATAGGAAGAAGAGAATATGGTTTAATCCAACGAAGAGTTTGCGGAAAACAGACTTAGAGTGGCCAGTACATCCACGCCGACAGTTTCGTTCCGCTAAATCGAAAGCAAAACCTCATAAGATGTCCGACTGGTAGGGATCTGCACCCCCTCACACTTTACAAGCTGAGCTAGATTTTCTACAAGAAGTATTCATGCAGAACGGCTACCCAATGCGTTTCATTCAGAAGACGAGGCGGGCGGTAGAGGTGAAACTTAAGTCACCTTCTATGAATTAGAATTTTGCGTTTACTGGTCTTCCTTTCATGCGAGATCCCATGACCTAAGTTATCTCAAGAAGGTTCGGAAAATCAGTCGAAACAACCTACCCTGCCGCTCAATTGTGCACGAGTTTTCGTTTAACATTCGTTATCATGTCACAACTGAAAGAGAAACTTCCATGTTCTACAACCAGCTGTTGTGCGTACTCAGTTGTTTGCTCGTGTCGAGCATCATATATTGGTCGTACTATAGGGCGACCATAATCTCACCTGATCCACAAGCAAGCAAGCCCACAATTTGCAACAGTGACTGCGCAATCGATGACAACCACGTCGTCCATAACTTATACTGGACATGCATGGGTGTTGATATTTTCGATGACCGTGATTCCCCTATGTGTTTCTGTGGCAACGGCTTAATATGCTTCAGCGACTGACAGTTTGTTGAGCCAGACACCTACTTAGCCTATTTTTATCTCGTATTTACTCAGTTACCCGTTAACTGAATCATTCTAAACTATTTCTAATGCAATATATTTTGAGGAGATGCCACAGAATTTGTATCCGTTACCAATACAGCATTGTCGACATTGTATATTTTGGTTACAGTTCATCACGGAGAACGAATGATTTATTAACCGACTACATACAAACAGTATACACTGCTTATGCCACCCTGATACGTATACAGGCGCAATCGACGTTGAGCCTAACGAACTGACCATTCGGTCCAAGAGGCCGTCCGACACATAAGTTTCTAGAAAAAAAACCCAGTGAAAAATTCACCAAAACATTCCACAAGATTCCAAAGTTAGAAATCAGCTAAATGTAGGCGGAATGTAACGCGGGATATAGTATGAATCAACGGTTTAGGTAAAATATGGTTCTCAACATGGGACAGCGCCTGTTGACTTAGCTCCACGGATTAGTGAGGAACCTCGTGGTCAGAGACTGCATCATTACTTGACAACGCTGGTGGTACTGACGACGTATGGCCGGTTTGGTAGAATTTCTTTTAAACATGGTATGCTGTATTCTATATTAAGTAGGCAATTCATAACATGAACAGTAAAATGCAGTTTTAATCTCGTTAACATTAGCAGGCTAATTGGAGGAATCAATATTAGTAAGTCTGTTGAGGCCACATAATCGAACACAGTCCAATGACAACAAGAGGATCATTGAGAAGTATAAATGTCAAACCTACAAGGAACGAGCGTCATTGCCACTCATCATACTAGAGTGTAGGTGTAGGCACCTTGATGTTGTATGTTTGAATGTAGACGTAGCTCTTTTTTAGTGGTTAGGTCCCCTACCCTCTCCCTTTTGTTTTTTTTTCTCTTCTTAAATAGGGTTTGTTTCTTCTTCTTCATGGTTGTGTGGCAGTTAAGCATCAGTGTGAACCACTGATGTATTGCTGTCTATGATGATGATGATGATGATGATACTAGAGTTCAATTCCGCGTAAAAAAAGACTGAACCGTTGCATTCTCGTGTAAAAATGGCAGCAGATCAAATACAACGTTTAACGCACGCATGATACTTACCACTAACTCCATTTTTCGTGAATGTATTATCTGCCTGACCTGGTCTGTGTAACAAACATTCATGCGTCGTTCTGTGAGCAATGTGTTTTTGTTACAGCGGAATTTTTTGTAGGCGATCAAGCTACTACGGAGGTAACTCACAGAATGTAAGGTACTTTTAACATCATTATTGAGGTTCAGACTGATGCCATGGACAACTTTTGTGCACCTAACGAAAAATATGGCTCTGCATCAGAACAGAGGAGTAGACCTTCAAAGAAGAACAGCCAGTCGGCGGGAAAGTATTGTTCACGCGCATCAGTTGGCACAGCCGAAGTAAGTAACGCTACACAAACCCGGCTGGGATGAAAGTAAGCAAACATGGACACCCACGTTTGCACACAGTATAAACAAATGCTCAATAAGGCTACTTAAAATGCATGATTAATAATGCTTACCGGCTACATTGAAATAGGAAGGAATCTGCATGTGAACAATCGGAAAGCCAGGAAACATCAATACCGGTTCTTTGGTGCGAAGTTGGAGATGTAGAAACAATTTCTTTAAATGCAGAGGATTGCGGATACCCATTTCCTGGCGTGGAGAAAAGACAATGGATAACAATGACTAATTCCTGTTAGCACATAGACCGAAATCATTGGGACGACGCTTTTATAAAAAAACGAAATGCTTCTAAATCAGAAAGCTTAAAACATAAAGAAATGACATCAAATATGACCAAGCGTCTGTACATACGCAGAACCTACGATAACAGCTTTGGTTAAAAAGAGCTTGAGGTCGAATCGGGCCAACTAATGTCAGATGATGTCAAAGCGAGATCACATGAAATACATGATTTAAACAATCATAATAACAGAGCAAATAAGTGATTACAAAAAACGATAGTCTAAGTGAAGGAAACGTGACTTTCCGAATCACGTCTGACAGATTTGTATGGTCATCATTAGTTCAGACGATTAATAATCTCAGAGTGCTCAGTCGTTTGACATTTAAAACGTGTGCCATAGCAAACACCAGAAATAACAGTACCATGGTTTTAAAAACCTTACGGTGGACAACAGGTTCTCGTGGATATTCGAGGACCGTTGAATTCTGCACTGATTGGGAAAAAAAATCTCGTATGCAGAGAGGACAAGTTCACTGAGTCCGCACAACCGCATGAAACTGACTATATTTGCTAATGGACCTATAAACGAGATAATTGATTACAGTCAAGCCTTTGTCCAAACGTATTACGTCGACAGATCTGTTAAAGCATACGTCTTTGTGTTGTATACATTATTCAAAATATTGTCACGAAGTAGTCACATAAGCAAGTAGCAAAGGTCAATCCACTCTCTCTCCTACTTCGGCTGATAACTTCACAGTTAAAGTCGAAGAGAAAGCAAGCGACAGTACAAACACTCCTAGAATGCATAGGTGCATGGACTCCACAGCAACATTACCATCCTCATATATATCACTCACTCGGATGAGAGTGTGAAGGATTCGATTCATCACAATACTAAGTTATCTTGCCAATGGTTGCCTATTGAATTTACGTTCCATATAAACGCTTTCTGGTACACATCATGTTTTATCGTGCTCGTAAATTTGCATTCGCAGTCCCTTAGAATATAACGCTAACATGTTTAACCAAAAATGTTGTAACCAAACTCACTCCCAAACAGCTTGATCGTACATCATAACCAAGACCCATGCAAAACACTAATCGCTGGAGTTTCAAGGAGAATTGCCAATAAGGAGACCATACTCAACGGTCATCGTCTGAAAAAAGTAACTCGGAAATAGTCTAAAGAAGGCCAAATATGTTGCGAAGTTCTGGATGACTTTGTTAACATGACCATTGTCTACTGGTTCGTTAGAAATAGCATTACTTAAACAACAGCACACACATTCACATGAAACTGCAAAGAGAGTTATTTCGGCCGCTGAAACAGAAACTCTAACGTACGCATTGAGAAGATTACAACGAAGCTGATAATGAAGTCGATGAAGTGTGGTACAAGAATATGGATATCGACTTTACTGTTCAATCGACCAACGCCGTCGAGTAGCTGACACAATGATCCTCTATCTCTGTGAAAATAGACATGTAATAGAAAAACCTACCCAGTAACGTTGATCTGAGAGATCAGTACTCACTCTGTTATGCGCAAAGGCGGCTAACGCCGAATTTGACGGTTACTTGACAAGGTATAGGTGAGCAAACTGAAGTCGAAAACATTAAACTGCACGAATAAATTACCTGGCGAATTTCGCCACATCTCATACTACAGTTTTGACGTTTATATGGCAGAGTTAAACAAGTTTAGTGAAAAGAAATGCACGATCACACAAAAGCACACACACACACACAAACCACGCATGCCCACAAAAGCACTGAAGTTGTTCACCTGACATGAAAATTTCAGACTGACGACTATGTCCTTCTGTAAGCAGACGAGTGGTTACCACCTGTGAATAACAACAGCTTTAGCGAACGGAAGCAGTCGTCGATTGTTGGTTATGTAGAGGAAGCAAGTACAATAGCCCTGGTTCCATTTTAGATGACACTTTCGTGCCATGTATGCACAGTTTGTGACGGATGGCAACAAGCAAAACACTCGTTAGGCGATTAAAACTACAGAATTGACATAAGAGTATGGCAGAATGTTATTCATTTTCATGAAAAGACCATTCAGTGTTGGCAGTGAAAAAAGCAAAACGAAGGACGCTTACGTGTTCAACCTCTTTCCGAGAAGCCCGCACCAAATCAGAGCCCTGATGGAGCCAGCGGCGAGTGCTGGAAACGGCATAGCCAAAGCCCAATTCGTACAACCAAGCGGAAACCATATCTTTATCCCAATGAATGAAATCACTGCATTGCATAAGCGGTAAGAAGGCGAAACAAGTGAAATGCGAATGCGCATGTCAAGGTTAATGTGGTCATAATCAAAGAAAGTTTAGATCTACAAGACGGACACAGCGGGAAGACAAACTAAGCGCATTAAAGAAAATGCTGATATGCAGAACAGAGAATGTCGAGTTATGCCACAGGAATTTAAACAGTCCAAATGATTTCACTGGAGTAATGGATGTTACTTCAACAGTCACGTCTACCCTATCCGTCTGAGATTTCTGCATAAGGAAAACTTACGGCCAAAAGCTGGCAGAAAGTTGTTAAACGTTATACTCGTTCTGTGACGAATTCGTTGTTCATCACAACAAGTATATCAAAACCTCCTTCGAGTTCAACATGGCCTCGGCGAAGTCCAGAAGCTAAGTTTCTGTAATCAGTGGTTGGATGCTAAAAATAATCAGATATCTGTAATAGAGTTGCAACATGATTTACACCCTTTCAGTGCGGATCGACACAGCCCTCCTCGGATTGTTAGTTTTCACTGGCTACGGCAACTAGAACTTGATGTGGTGTTTGTAATGCTTTAGTATGCTCGCCTTCAAACTGACACTTCACCCTCGCGTTACGAGACGATGCTCGTAGAACTAATGGCCCAGGGGATGACATCTTCCGTTATTGGCACGAATGGTTGCTGGTTCGATTCGGTCTAAACAAGGTTGAGCCTAGTTGTGAAGTGCCCGTTTTAGGGTTACTAAGTCAGGTACACAGCGTGCGCCATGTTGCTCAAACCTGCCTAGCAAGAGAACAGTAATAATATCTTGAACGTCGGGGTAGTAGTACAGTTATACATAAACCAGACGAGTTGTTTGGTGTGATGTGTGATGTCATGCACAGGCTAAGTAGCCTGAAAAAGTTGAACATATGGAGCGGTGATGGCAACTTGTGTTAGCTTGGTTAGGACAACCATCCGATGAAAAAGCGGTCATGTGTGAACAGAATTAAATGCTCGGCTATCCGCTATGTGGTCGAACCAGTGGGGGCGGAATAAACGGCTTGACAAGGATACGGCCAAGAGCATAGTTAGTAGTTAGGTGATGTGAATCACATCGCTATGCCTGTTGTAGTTATTTAAGGCCATTTGAAAGTACCACTTAGCCTTGTTAAGTCACATCAAGCTGAATAGAAAGGGCAATCGATGCATGCGGTAGCCCCGAACATTTGCCTCGTAGACCAAATTATACAGCGTCTCCCGAAGTCTTCTCAGCAAGCTGGTTAAGATAAACTGTTACACTCTGTAGGTTGTGTTTTATGATTGCGTTTCGGGACAAACATGAGAGCAACCTGGGACAACCGATCACCTCGGATATTATTCATAAACAGTTGTGATTTAATGTCCAGATCTGGTATTTCAGTACTATTCGTCGTGAACTAAATGGTACAGTAGCCAACACACCTATAACAAAAATGTAAAGGTGATAGCCAAACTCTCGGACAGAGCCTGGATAAGATGCACTACCGAAAAATGGGAGTAGGGTTCAGTGCTATTCGTTGGAAGGGGCGGCCGAGAGTGTCAGCTTGAGAGTGAAGCGGGCAATCAAATGTGCGGTGTTTAACATGGAAAAGAGCATCGTTATTTTGGTCAACGGCCAAACACGTGAAAGCCCCACACAAATATGCAGATGACAATTACACGCAGCATAGATTGTGCAAAGTGTATACGAATTTGCCCACACCAAAGCGAAATAATTCCAGTGCAAAGTTCACAAATGACGAAAGAATTCGATATCAGTCTGGTTAGTTAAAGCGACAGATGATGTCATACAGTAGGGTGCAGCGTGTTAGGTAGATCGGGTACACACACACACACACGATTATCACAGCCTGGTGACCAAGCATAACACACACCGAGTAGGATAGGCAAACCGAAAAGACTGGCGTTCATGTACGTGAGGATCGAGTTTGGAAGCAATCCGGCAACGATTGTCACGGAGTTATGTGTACAGGTGCGAAACATTGAAATTGAGGTCGATAATATGTGGATTCAAAGGCGTTCAGGTAGGAACGTAATATATGGTTGCTGAATGGAACAAATAGCAATGATACTCATGAAAGTGACTACCTCAGTGTGATGGTGTCCTTTGTTATTAAGTCTTCTGTGAAGTCATCCCAATGTGATGACCAAGCTTGAGCACTGAGTCGATCCGGAGGGTTACGCTAAGGATGATTCAGTACTTTTAGAAACGACCAAATCAGTCAAGTTAATGAGGAATAGCCAAATAAAAGAACAGATACACTTATGTAGTCGTATGCTGCACTATTAAGTGCATTGTATTGCCTAAAAATGAGACATGATCCTAAAGGCATACTACGTAGTTGAATTCCTAACTGCATCTGCTCTCTCCAGCATAGTGGCAAAGGCAAAGAGATATTTTCAAAGGCACTCGCGTCGCTTACTGATCAGAAACTTTCGGTATTATTCGAAGGCATTTTGTTGCTTTAAACAAATTCACTGTGGGTTGCAACAGATGGAATCAGACAGCAAACTGCAATCCATTATGCCACCAGAACTGGTAAATTCCTAATTGTCCAGTTTCAGACCTTTGAGTCATTTTTTCACGGGAAGTTAAAAAAGGCCTGTAGCCAGCAGCCATACAGATCACGCTTTTGGGTAAGATAGTCCAAACGGGGTCCCACGAGTCAACCTTTTCTGCAACAAAAATGACCTAGGATAAGAAACGATCGTTTTTCTGACAAAGTGATATCAAACTATGGTCAAAAAATATAAATTTCAGTTGGGAAAAGTTGGTAGTAGTAGCCTGCTCGGTTGGAGACATCGTGACTGTTAAACTCATACGTCAATAAAACTAGTCAACATAATTGAATGTTGCAGTCAATGGCTTATCTGAAGCAAATTTAAGTTCATCTAGCTTTCTCATTTTCTTCCTTTTAGATAAAGTTTTTCGAATTTTCTGCAAACGTTGCAGCGAATGATGGTTCGAACCACAGTGCCATTTAGTTAGACTCATCGCCGATTACCAATGAACAAAATGATGCAGGGAGGCTGCCCAGTGGAAGCTATCTCACTTGAACTGACAAATCGGTGGGTAGTTAGTGTGCAAGAGATAGAGGTAGGTACCTTGACTATAACTTCTAGAATTTAGAAGGAAGTTTTATGAATTAAGTTCTATCCACGAAGCTCTTTGTTCTACAGACTAGAATTTTCTCAGAGTTTTAAGGAAGTTAAGCGACAGCACAAGCTACTGATGAAATCTTGTCCAAGATGACAGATGAAACCACTAGCACCACATCTCAATGAAGCGTAACATGGAAGGCGCACCATACAGCAATTTGATTGCTTAGTGATTTACATGCTGGCACATCGTTTATTCCTCGTGAAATTAACAAAACTGTGTTGACGGACGTTGCGTACATTTGTGGACGTAGAACTCAGGTGAAATGCGACTGCTCGATAATTTTTAGCGGCACACGTACTGAAATTAATTCATCCATTCAGGCGAAAAACGACGGCTGATGTTCTCTTGAGAAGACTAATATGCTCGAAGGGACTTCCGCAACAAAGTACCTGAACCTGAGATAAAGCGGGCCTTTTTCTACAAAGCGAAGCAAAATTATGTTAAATTTGTGCTGTCTTCATTTTATCTGATGAGCAACGAAGCACAACATTTTGTGCATACGACTCAGGTGAGCATTTCTGAGGTACGACTAGTGACCTGTAGCAAGGATTCCGCCAGCCAGTGTACACAAATCAAGTGTACACAAATCAAGATTTCCCTAGATCTCAAAACAGCAGTAAATAAAATGGGAGATGCGTCTGGTCAACAGTCTGTTTCGGAGGTGCCGAATGCACGCACGTGTCAATGAAGTATGAAACATAAAACTTATATGCAAATATAATTTTGACGGGTGTTTTTTAGGGATTGCTTAGACAAACAGCCATTAAACCATCTTGTTCGACACAACCACCGGACGTTGAAAGAAGAAATGTACGCATGGGGACTGTTATCCATTTTTCCTGCCAACAGATTAATCGACCTGATTCGTGAAATACAGACTTTAGTTAGTATTGAGTCTGACTACAGACACCAACAAACTACTTTTACGAAGAGAAATTTCGGTGTAAACACAAAGGAAAAGCACAGCGGAGATGGCCGAATGTCAAAGATGAAAGCCCTACAGTCAGCCGGTATGACAGCAAACACGTACTCACACACAATCCATTTGTTCGAGCGATGTAGCCAACGCGCGTAGTCGAGAATCTTTCACGGGAGTTCCACACACTGATGCGACTGTTGAAAAGAAATCCGTCGGAGGATTATTAATCCACACAGTTTGTGAAGACGAACTGGACATATTTGGCACAGACTGCCTGGCTGGTATAATTGGAAAGGACAACGAGCTAGGGGGCAGAATATGTTTTTCACGGAGCCGAACAGCTGGTTCAACCACTGCCACTGGGTAGGTCAACGAAGTGGGTTGTTTCGCGCTACCTGAGAGCCGCAAGGAATTTGATCGACCAAAGGAGGAGTCGTACAACTGATTTTTCGAATTAGTCAACGTAGTACAATCTACTGAGCCTTCCCTTTTTCGCATATTGTGAGTTAAAAGCCAGCAGAAGCTGCTCAGTGTTCCAGTGACAGAAATAGAGAAAACAAAAGTAGCATAAAATGAGATAATGACCACCTCTGAGCACAGAAAGAGATCATGCGATCGACATATAGCACACAACATTAATGTAGGTAGACAATGTCAAATGACAGTAAGGAGGAAAAGCAAATTACCACTGTGAAATAAAACAAATACACCAGAAAGCAGGTGCGTCCATCACCCGGTGATCAGAAAAGCGTGAAGTGAACGTCACAGAAGGTGGTGACTGATACAGGTGTGTGTATGAAATTCAGTGAGTAATTAATCAAACACAGAAAGCCGCCATTTCACACCAAAGTAGACACCAAAAAATACTAAGCATCCATGATGGGAAGTTCGAACAGATTAGATTTATTATCGTATTAGAAACTAAGTACACAAACACATAGCGGTGTTCTGAAATCAAACTGATGCATTCATGATTATGAAAATAAGCTTTCATGTTTATTCAACACACTTAGCAAGTTACCCACTACACCAGTACAATGATAGAAAAGAGGTGGGTTTTGCCTGTAGCAGTGTTAGAAAACGAACAGCTATTAAAGAAATTCGTGGTGTATTCGAAGGTGTTGACTAGGCTATTTAGTGGCGAACTATAAACAAAATTATTTTTCAGTAGAAAATATCGATTATTACATCGAGTAGTACATAAGTCGGTTGCCCCATCCTATAGATTTAACAGAATGAATCCGTATGTCAACATATTTCATAAAAATATCTGGCCAGGAGAATCAAATAAGTAAAGGAAATCCAGAAAGTGTTCTGGATTCGAATAACTGACAGTAACGCAAAAGAGATATCTGACTTTTATGCGGAAGAATACAGAAACAAATTATGGACCAACTTGGAAAATCGGTTAGAAAAACAAAGCGATTTAAGCCGTAAACACGTAATTAAATGCATCACCCTGAATTCCAAACGTGTGTTTCTTCCCGCACTCCTGGACTGCGGATCCGAACCTGAACATACGTATCCAGATAGTGTAACGAAAAATGAATGCAAATCTACACGAAAATGATCAATAATAGATAAAAGTCAAGTGATTGCTGAACGCAGAAAAAGGGTGGTAAACAATAATAAACATGCAACCAACTAAAGAGTGGGTTAAGTTGAAGAACTATGGAGTACACATATACAAACGTTCTACCTAAAAAAATCACACATAACGGAATAAAAGTAGGGTATATCTGGATTTAAAAATAGTAAACACATGAAGCTGGCAGTGTAAATGGGCTAGAGAAGGCGAACGAAGGTTGACTGTTGAACCTAGGCGTCAAAGTGAATCATTTCGGAAAACTCACGGTCTATCTCTGAACAAGTGCTTGAAGCGAGAATCTGATTGGATTTTGGAGGAGTGATTTTCAAAGGTCGAAGAACCTTGAACGAAAAATGGTACATATTAGGATGAAAGTGAGAGTAACAATATTTTCAAGTGGGATAATGCACCTATGTAACGCAAACCGATAGGTCGTGGCACGCTTAACTAAGTGTATCATCTGTTGAAAAACAACCTAAGGAGTGTTCTCAATTCAAGATTCACGCTACTAACTGGCATCCAAGATCCATGTATGGTCCCAACGTGTGTGTGGTGACAAACCTTACAATTTCAACAATATTCGGAGCCATGGACTGCATGTGACACCAACTAGGAAAAGAAAAGACAACAGCTAGTGAGACTGCAATTCAATGGAAAGTGTGCTAACATACCGTACATATTAAGTGAAGTCTGAGGAGGAACAAGAGTAGCGAGCATAAAAAAAGTTGCTGAATTGCAATGAATTGTCGTATGCAACTAGTTGTATACCTGACGCATAAGGGTACTGCATTTGCATTGAAACCTCGCAAACAGTGAGCTAACTACAGAAATCAAGTGATCGCTGAAACTGATCAATTAAGGTGAGATAAAACGCCGCATAATAACAAGTTACGTCGGCAGCGGACTACATTAGCTAACATTCGGGATTTAGTCTGAAGAAAAAGACATCCAGCGTTGAAGATGGTATGCAAAATTTGAATAAAAGCCGGGACCGGCCTTGCAAGTTTGCATAACACAGTAGAAACCTGTAAAAATCCTCCACCAGGTCACGTGACAGAGCTGATTGCTAGTATTCATTTTGAAATATAAAGAAGCAAAAACGGTTATTGTTGCAAGGGTTTCATCTTCTATGGTGACGCTGAAACGAAACCATGAAGTATCGTAGACAAGACTCTAGTATGTGTCGTTGCAAGAACATCTATGCAAGCCAAGTCTTAGGAAAGATAAACACTATCAAGAAACACAATGACGGAAAACAGAGCCTATGACATCGGTTTATACAATAATTATGCCGCATTAAGTCTGTATGTTGCACCATCTCCATTAAGATGTGATTACTTTTCAAATCATCATCACGAAAATTAGCAGAATCTATGTTGCTTGAAATAACAGGCCACAAACAAAGCAAAACAACAGGTATCGATTCATTAGGTATACATCAATCTCAATGGCTCTTTCACTAACTTAACAACCAATAACAACGATGTTAACTGCGATGCTAGCAGTCTGAAGGTCACAGTGTGGAACATTTATGGTAAGGGTATTGGTATCGGAACAAAAATGACCCACTACAAGTTCTATTGGATACATGCACCTAAAAAAATCACACGATATCACAAATGTTCTCTTCCAAGGGCTCACCTATAACAATCAATCGTCAAAGCAGCACCCGTCGCTATTGACCTGTAAATGTTTCATGTGTCAACAGGACTATAGTATATTTAAACAACAGCTAGGCAACGTTCTTTCTGTCACCGAAAAAATACGCCAATGACGATAGACAGTAACGACTCAATAGTAACTGGAGGCTTGTTCAGGTGACGTCACAACAACAGCCAGGACAGTGGTTTAATAATAAAGGACGCAGAGGAAAAACTAACTAATTTATAGAAAAAATAGTTAAAAAGAGAATGAAGTAATTCATTTCCTTTTTTATAACATAACGACAAATGCGCAAACTGTAGCCGGTATTACCGCAAGTCTTACATGTCCAAACTAATTTTAAGAACACAGTATTGAATACAATAGCAAAATAAGTCATCTTCAATCATAAAAAATTATTTCACACATTTGAAGTGAGTAGGATAGTACAACACCTCTTTGCCTTCTGTATCGATCGATATCCCAAGCGGAACCAGAGGTATTCTGATCCAGATCAGCTGCAGAGGGCTATTGGAGAGTAGTTGGGCAAACAGAACACACAGATTTCAATCTTGCGACAGATGATATGAATACAAATCAAATATTGTACAATAAACTCAGATTAACCGAGTAGACGAAAGTCAAGCTGATTAATAGTATTTTGGCGGTTTATCGATTTTTGCTATCACTCTAATTTATAAGGCGTACGTAACCTTGCTACCGTGAGAACGTATATTTAGAATATCTGAAGTCATACAAAAGTGAGCAATTCAGGAAAAGCACCTATATTTCGTGGAATAATCACAAACGCTACAGACACAATTGAAATTAGTGCATACAAAAAGATTAAACCAGTGCCGTCTGATACATTTATACAAAAACGTAAATAGTAATACTTATGAACGACTGATTTCCGCGGGAATAAGGCACAGACACGGCTGAAATAACTTGTGGGATCATCCACTGTGATGTCATCTCTACTGCTTCTAGTTCCACAGTACGATTTTATGTTGTAAAGGCTTGTCACGCATATTTGGAAAAGATATGGTATTCACGGATAAGTTTTAGATGCAAGTCACTCGGACAGCCATGAGGCACAGAAGAGTCCACTACCCAGAGAATCCCATGACACTCAGGCAATTATCACTTTATTACAAACAGCCGAGGATTAATCCTTATCCGCCAGATCAACCACTAACAGCTCTTGTTGTGAAAAGAGACGGATACTTAAGACAGCAGTCCCTTGAAGTAGAACAGCAAATGAGAAAACTGCCAAGTAAGCCGGACTACTTTGAAAATAAAATTTTCTCATACTGAGACGCATTATCCAAGTCCCCGAACACAGTCCAACCGGTTGAAAATTTTTAAAAACCATCCTGATTCGTATGTGATTGAGGGACTGTTCCCACCATAAGCGTCCTGACAAACTTTTTAACATAGCCCCACAGTTCACGGAATGGACATATTTGACAAGACACCAGTTCAGTGTTGGATGGTGATGGGCCCACAAACTAGTAACTACCTCCAAATTTACTTAAAGTTAGGTCCATTTACTTTTTCTTCAAATTTACCAGCCCTCCAACAGGCTTCATCCTCCATGGTGCGCGTTGATGTAAATGTGGTGAAAAAAAGAACTTCCTCCTTTACATGAAAACATTCAAATTTACAATGCAGTCCGAAAAATGTGAAAACCGAAACAGTTTGGCTTTATTTCAGTCAAGTTTTTCAACTTTTACACCAAAAGGTGATGGCCACCACGTGAATGACAGGGTCACCCGTGGATCGTAGAAAGCTAAATGTCATTCACCGTAAGGATGTCATGAGGTTGAACCTAAAAAAAATGGGTACAGTAGTGGGAATCGCTAACGCAGAACTATACTGTCTCAGAAAGATCCCCAGAACCTCCTTCGTGGTGGAATGGAAGTAAATCGTGGAAGAATTGCAACATCTCTCAATGCGTACGTCCAAGAATGGTTGACGTATGCGGTCACAGATCACAATGGTTAATCATGTTAGAGAGTTAAACAAAGGTTATAAGGATTTTTCTCTGAGGATAAGAAAAACGGACTAGCTGGAACAGCGCCTGAAATTCCAACATTATGTGCAAACAAAACGATTAAAAATATACAAATATAGCCAGAGTGCTCGACAAGATTCGAGGACATTATGTAAATCATCTGATCCAATTGGACGTCGAATTATGAAATAATGATGTTAACAAGGAAGGATTTTATAATAAGTGCATCATTAACAGAATAAATAAAAGGTATTGGTAAACGATTAGCGTTAGAATCCCGTGTCGTCTTAGCGCGCGATTGAACCAGATAAGGTATCGGCTTATACCTACAGTTCTTGGACCACAAATCGATTCTGATCGTGACGGTATGTGTACTGCAATCACCCGCTGAGCTACACCAAACACGCGGCTAATAAACGTGTAAGCACACTTATATGGATAGGCGTCGACAACCTGACTTGTAGCTTTACGACTGAGCGCGCGTGTGTGTACGTGTTTGTGGTTGTATGATACGAGGTGCATACACGTATGACTAGATTCGGGGTCGCGTCGATTGAGTGTCAAGACCTCGTGACACTGGCGTCGTGTCTGGTAGCATGTCTTTTGTAACGTTCAATGGCACTCTAGGGTGAGCGGTGAGAAGCGGGTGTGGTGACAGCACACCAGACAGTTCTGTCACTGGACCACCCGTGGAACTTGCTCGCCGAACACCAAGTCAGACAAACTCCAAACTACACCTTGCATGCTACAGAAGTGTACGGCTCAAGAGCGGCTGTGTTGTCATCACGTCGTGGCCTAACCTGGAGCAACTGAGAGGAGATCTGTCGGATAGAAACCTAACATTGCAGTTGTTAGCACATTCAAAAATATGAAGCAGTGACATCGGCTTTCAATATGAGACGAGATAAACGTAACCTTTCCAACTAACAACTGGGTGATCGAGTAGCACGGTAAAACTTTTAAAATAAACCACAAAATAACCTACTAGTAACAGAGTTTTGTGGTCGTGCTATATGAAAACATCCCATCATTGCACCTGTTCCAATAAATTATAAAATATAGCCCCAGTGATTGGAAAGAATTCATGACAAACCACGTTGGTTGTCCTCCGGTAGCGAGTAAGCCAATGTGTGACAAGCAAGTCGTCAGTGGCATCTCTTGGGCTGCACAAAACCTGGGGCATAGGACACAAGTAAGGACGCTAATAGACTCAAGTAACTCGAGACATCTTATCTGGAACGTCCTAATGAGAAATCAATGGCGCAACGGTCAACATGGTCGCCTGATGCAGCCAGAGTTCAAATCTCGGTCACGACAAGGAAGTGCGTTACTGACCAGTGAACCTGAAGTAAAATGCTGACCTCACATTAGGCACGACCGAATTATAATACGTGAACACTCAACCACTTTCGGTTGTGAGTAACGATCAGGTTGCCCGATCGTCTCGAAATGGAGACACAGTTACTGTCTGTTAACTCCAATCGACAACCCTGCGATTAGGACTTCCTAGACAGGTCGTGCCTAATGTGAGGTCAATGGCGCAGTGATAAACACGGTTGCCTCATGAACAGCGTGGCCGGAGTTCTAGTCCCGGCAGTGGCGAGAATATGCCCTACTGACGAGCTCTAATGAGAGCGAAACTCGAGTCTAGTGCTTCTGCTTTTCTAAAGGTGCTGACTGGAAAGTCTCAAAGGGAATGCGACGGCCGCGTTCAATTGTGGGTGATGTTCAAATTGAAATTAACCAAATCCCTGACTACTCATCGGTAAAATGTTGAATTCGGAAAAGGTACAACTGAAGAGTCAGTGAAAGACAAAACCTGCGATCAACTGTGAATGGCATTCAATATGCACTGAATAATATCACTCAAACCGTTGGTTAGAGACGCTATCCGAGATGGCGTTGTGTCTCAGTCAATGGCGGACCTGTATCCATACCATTTCTAGTTCTTCCACTTAGTCTTGTTTTAATAATTTTCAATCTTCTTAGTAACGTTTTCTTCTGGGATATTCCACGTCACTGTTGAGGTGAGCGGCGGCCCGAGCCACAGTACCTTTTGGTCAGGCTCATGGCAGTTGTGATGTTGAGGATGAATAATATCAAACCTCAAATATTTAACATCAAAGGGTTTACACAGTGTAAACAAGCAACCGACATGCTTGTGAGAGTAAAACAACACCACCGCAGATTTCACCGCTTCGCTCCATGGATTTTCAAAAACTCAGTCACGCAACGACAAAATCCCTGTCACAAAGTTCACTTGGTTAGGATTTCCCCTAGACAGTCGGACAGGCGAACTCAATAATACCGCTAGCGGTACCAGGCTACACACTGGAAGTGGTTCTTTACGCGAAGGTTAACCGCGAAATAGGCGGGAGAATAAACAGTCGCGGACAATAAACGGTAATATTACCAAAATATAACGGGCTCATGGGAAAAAGCTGGTTCCCTACAAAGTACTAAGCAACCACTTTAACGGTGATGGGTGACCAAGTCGAAGACGTAATTACTCTAACACTCGGCTAAATATCGCAACTCTGCTGTCGGTTATTATAAAAACAAAGGGTTAACAGATCATGGAATAGAGGAGAGGTCGAACGAAATCGGCGAAATAAACCCGACCGGTGAAAAATAACAAAGGAAAATCTACGATACAAAGCGTTAGATGAACGCACAGGATTTTTAGCTGAAGACCACGTCGCGTTGTAGACTGGAATTCCGGTTCATGACAGCCTGTGCAGAAGCGGCGCGAGACTATGTGAACAGGTCAATAGATAGCTTACTTTACTGAACAACCCTAGGCTGCATTATAACATAACGCACGTTACTACGTCACAAAGGGGTTTCAAATATCCACAACGGGAGCACGCGGACTCCTGGGTGTACAGTGTGTAGACACCTTTGGTCATAGCTAACCATGAGAAAAATCACAAGGATGTGCTAGTGAAGACAGTGATCATCGGCTCCAACGAGTACAAACTCCATTCGAAGGGTGTATAAATCAATCGCCGGTCCCAGACAACAAAACAAAGCGTCGCAATAACCCTGCAGGTTTTGGACCTCCTGGATGGACAGGTTCACTACACCAGATCCACCTTCCAGGTGAATCTTTGAACTATGGCGCCGCTTTCGTCACAATCTCATGTAGGGTGCAATAAATATCTTAGATGGATGAGCATTATCCAAAGAGCGTAAGAGACGAAATACCGCTAGTCAACAGCCCTAAGTGGACCGAAAACGCTGTGCATCTCCTCGCTAATCTGCGACTTGGGTTTTTGAATCGGACGTTCCAGATATGGCCCATCAAGTCAAATCCATCCTTCGGCCTGCACAGTGAGAAAGTATCTTGTCTTCACACTGTAACGTGCGGTCGAAACCGGCAAGCGCGAAAGGTTAAATTTGAATTACGTAACAGGGCGTGCTGCTGTGTTGACGCCGTTTTCATTTGCGTAAGTTGTGTGCATGACATACTGGGCCTTTGACTGACGCTTGTTTCTTGTTTCATTTTACAGGACTGATGTTGGAACCCCTACTTCGGAAGCACACAGTCCCACGGTGTCTCCACATTGCCCCACAGTTAGTCCGTAGGTTTAACGGACAGTCAGAGTGTAAACAGCCGGCTTGCGTGTTACAACACCAAACAAATACTTGTAAAACTATCAAACATAATGAATTTTGCCTAATGCTCCTACCGCAACTTTTCAGCCAATGTGCTCGTAACCGGTTTCTCACTCATGTCACAATCCACGGCACCATAACAATCTGTCGCATTCCCTCATCATTTATTAAGTGACTTTTACTTTACGACTCATCGACCCTATTTTCGCATACACCAGAAATTTGCCTCACATGATGACCATAACAGAGCTCGCATTTGGAACGATGGTTCGCCGAACACCGAAACTATAATTTCGCCTGACCGATACAAAATCCCATTTGTCCCGAGAGATCAATTAAACTCACCCAGTTTAAAATTCGTAGGCTTATGAAGGCAGATCACCAAGCAGTTCTTGTATATACATTTGAGACACATGCCATCGATTTTTGTAGTCTTGCCAAAACACGGCATCAGGATTCTAGCGCAGAACTACATACAAATTCCGTCGACTGTTTCATTGTGCGTGTAAAATGTGCGTTTGCTTGTAAACAATGCCGCTCAAAGCACAGGCCAAGCGGATTTTGGAACCAACACAAGCGCACACGCAAAGGATGCGGCTCAGATGGACACTCGTCAACAGCCGTCTTTGCACTGTCAAGATAGCCAGAGCTAGATCACCAAGGAGAACACGTTACAAACGTTGTGTATGTTATTGCGGCACATGCCCTCACAGACTGCAGTCCTGATGCAGTCATAGATGAGTTTTGTCACCAACTCGCTAAGCTTCTATACACCACTGGGGACCTGAACACCCAAATAGACAGGCTAGGCTTTGATGAGCGTGACAACAGTGAACGTTTGTTGCAGGTCTAGACCGACAACGGTTTATTTTTGACCGGTAGTGACTTCCGGCGTTCTAGACGTCAATGCACCACCTGGCATCTCCACAGCCAAGTCAGTCATGGACACATACTGACCACACAGCCGTCAATTGTGTCTGTCGCTTCAACTGCCATAGACAACAATACATCAGTGGTTCTCATTCATGCTTAACTACCATGCAAACATAGAGTAAAAATAAAAGGGAAGAAGGGACCTAACTACTGAAAATAGCTACGTCTATATTCAAACATTCAACATCAAGGTGCCTACACCACACAAACAAACAACCGAGCTATAAGTGAAAGTAAGGAGTCATCAGCAAGACAAAAGGCGTCCAACAAAGCACAATCTTTATTG
>JTDE01000542.1:27503-52184 GCA_014338405.1 Paragonimus skrjabini miyazakii | reverse complement strand
GTGGGTCCGATCCGGTCGAGCGATGACTCATTCGGTCGCCCACGCCGTTCTCCATCCGCTCACTGTGGGTGTTTGAACGCACCTCCCCCCTGCGTTGGGGTATTCCGCCGAGAGCTGGAAGGCTCGTACTTCCTGCCTGACAATCCCCCACAATCAGCAAGACACCTTCAGTATGGCTTCCACCGCCCCGTATCATCAAGTGCATCCACCCCACAGGCAACTCGACCAAACAACGACAACACTAACGCCATCGAGCCCGATTAGCCGCCATCTCACCTAACGTCTTTAGCCACCGACTCTGTGAGTCGCGACGGCCCCCGCCTGGGAAGCGAACCCGTCCTAGACTGACCAACCACTTCGTGAATGATTTCATTTGTCTACGCCAGGTCATCATCTGTCCACCTCGCACCTTACACTAGTCCGCCGCAACGTCAGCCAAAACTGCTCAGTGTGACAGACGACTAGCTGACATCCTCAGTACATGGCCTAGTCATGATTGTAAGTCAAGCTCGGGCACGCGTGTGGACTCTGGTCATGCGCTGGTGTGTACTCAGCTTGCTTTACATTTCAGTGAGAGGCCACTCTATCGTCAAACACAAATTGGCGTACCTGAGCCAGTAAGGATACAAGCGTTCTACATCTATCAGAGCGCGCTTGCCACTAGTCTAGGAGCTCACTCATTGGACGACAATGAAGCACATTGGGCACATACTATGCATTACTATGGTGCAGCTTTGTGTGATTCCATTGTTCGTTCAGCTGCCAACAGCTGGGTTTCTGTGCGGTTATTGGGGATTTGTGATACTCGTCGGAATATTCTATCTACCAGCAGGTATGATTCAGTTCACAAGACTACCCGCTTGGAACTGCAGAACCCATTGAGAGATTGGTGACGATTAGTGAAGGCAACGCGCCACTGAGATGGAACAAGCCGCCGTCATTACCGGGGGGCTCAAAGCCTTCCATCTTATTCGAACAACAGAAAACAAGAAGCCTGTGGTGAGACAGGCAACCTGGAAAGCTAATATATAGGTATCCGGATGTGAAGTAGGTCATGAGGTGCCAAAATTGGCGGACGAATATAATCTGCTATTTCTGGATTAGTAATGACCTTCAGCATAATACCGCACACTAAAAACAATTTACTACCAGTTAAATGAACAGAGGGAAGGCCAAAGCGTTTTGACATAACTCAACGGAAAAGAAAACAATAAAACAGACAATGATATACCTTTGAAGGTCGACTCATCGATGTGTGCTGCACCGCAGTGTCCAGTCTTCCTGTTGGCGTTTTGGCCCGTCTCATCAGAGGACTTAATGTGGCGGCCTTTCCAGAGAAAACCGGAAACGGTCTTATTTCCTGTTTTGATGTGTACACTGGAGACCGAGGACTCAAAGCTCGAGCCTGGTCTGTTTTGATTATTGGTGGAGAACGAGCTCTGTTGGAGAGATATGCTTGTCGATGATAGTCACTTCCATATTGTGGTGGTAACTGCTTGCTCGAGTCGTTGTGAAGAGAAGTATAAACAGGAGAATATACAGAGTCGGCAGGAGAAAGAGTATTGTTTGATTCTGTGACGTGCCCACTGCAGGGTGTGTGAAACAACGGATACTGGTCATGTGGTTCTACTTTGTGGTGTCGTAATTCATGAAGACTGATAGACTTGTATTGACCAGATGTTAAGAAACTCGTAGTATGTGGTCCCTTGCTGTAGCTTGTCGATGAAAATGGAGGCATGTAAGTTTCAGTTAAGTTACGACTGCTGTATACAGAACTTGTGGGCGACACAATAACCTGACGAGATGTGGACAACGTTGGTTGAGGGTTTCCAAATAAGGTATGTGACCCGTCGCTAGTGTCATTTATGACCACATGCGAAACAGCGTTCGTATCTAGCGGAGAAAATATAGACGGGCACCTATTACAGCTGGTATTCAGGCAAATCTTAAAAGTATAATGGTGTAAAACTGATGAAAAAGTGAAACCGAGAATTAAAGCAATCGTGATGAAAACGGATAGCAAACTTTACAAAACTTTACAATAACGTTGAAATCCCTTCTGGATGAACAATAAGAAGGCATTGGAAACTGGATATACCTGTGATTATAATGAGTGAAAATGGGGGATTCTCATCATTGATGATTCTACGATTAGGACATCCCGTCAAGTTCAAACGCCACAGATGGTTAAGGTTGCTCAGTAATGTTTTGATTACTGTTACGACGTAACGTATTGAGTTAATGCAACCTAAATACCATTCACAGATGACCACCGCTTGAGCATTCAGACAGGCTTTCGGTAGACTGCTTCGTAACATTACCTACTACAATCCAATGAGGATACCTATACGTAGAACAGTCAGTGCGATGACCAAGTACGGTGCAATCGTATCAAAATCAGACCAAGTGATCAAATTAATTGAATACGCCCTGTTTAGTCATGATACTGAATGTTTCTCAATAGATAGAACAGAATCTTATTTTCAAAGTATGAAACATCCTTCTTTTTGAAGTTACCACAACAGAACAGGAGGAAGCGACATCGCCTACAATAAAAACATCAAGCTAGATTCAGATACTGGTAATAAAACGTAGAAGTAGGCTGTAATTTTTATGGTAATGAACCAATATCCAAGTCGAAAACTCATCAACAGATAAACTTGCTATAATGCTTCATGCTGTCCGAAAGGCAAAGGTTTTTAAATATCAGGTGTTAACTTGGACGAGTCCATTTACAGAATACCGTTTGAATGAGCGTAATCTACTTGGGTTCTTAACGATAAGAGTTGTTCAGGTGTACAGATACTGTTGAACAACGATGCAAATGTGAACACCAACTGTGTAAAGAACACATACACTAGACAGGGTAATTTCGACAGATTAGCCGATAAACGTGACGTTTTAGTTTAGGACAGTAAGCTGTGACCTCGGGATCTAAGGAAGGCTAATGAAATGTCGTTCACTGTTCCGTCCTGAATCATATAACGCAAACCCCACGTGTCACGGACGGCTCAAGCAGTATTTCTCGTATGGGGCCACTTCGAAACCAAAGTTCATTCTCATACTTTCCATCCAGTAAAACTAGACCTATTCTTTACTATGTCAAATTAAGTCAACGGATGATTGTTCGACCCGTCTTACAGACGTGTAACAACGTGCAGAATACCCCACATTCCGCATACCGAATAAGATCCGCGACTGGCTGTCGATGCATCCTTCCGAGAAGAAGAAATTGGTTTGCTTATATCATGTGAACGATCACAGGACCGACCAAATTCAAATATCTTGTGCATGAGAAAAGTAACACAGTGCTGTTCAATGTGAGACCAATTGAGTTTAAGGCTCTTGCATACTCGGAAGACACAGAGATGCCCACTGTCTGAACGCTGTCCTACCTTCACTTGCAACTCGGTTGTGTAGTCGCATAGTTGTTACGACTTGGTGTTAAATAAATGAGTTGAGGCAGCTCTTTGTAAATTAAATCCTAAACGTTGTTCCTCGCTCACTCCCATACCAAAATTTATTTTTTCAAAGTAAACGGCACAAGTAATGACGGACAGTGGATCCGTTGCTCGGAATTCTGTATCATCGATTGCTAGACACCTACTGATAACAGGTCACCAAGTTGACCCGCTTTGATCGTTTAAAATATTATTACGCAATCAAAACCCGAAACTACTGGCCTTTAGCGAAGCCGTTTTGATCAGAACTCAACAGCCGGCGCTATGTGCACAAAAGTGGTTTAGGCAACCTATCGGGTTTCCATAGCGTTTACGAGATAATAGTTGGTGCGAACGTGTGTCCGTACCTTGTCTATCTCCATTTGTCTGTCGAATATAGCATCCATGTTTCAAGTTTGCGACTGATGAGATCAACATATGGCCTTTTTCCCCACTAACGGGATTGTTATCTGTTACGAGTTAATATCATCTGTATATCTTCTGTATCCCATGAGTCAGTGTGTCGCTGAACAGGGATATCATGTTAGAAAACAGCGGAAGTAAACAGGATGACGCGAACTAAGGGGAGCGCAACAGAATCCAACACGCACTGGTAAAGTTAGCAATGAGAATTTTGAGGACAAACCATTGACTGTATCGGTCCAGTCTGAGAAAATGTAGCAATAATGGAACAAGCTAAGAATTACATGAACTTAAAAGCGTTTTACTGAAGATCATATCAGACTTCAGAGATAAGATAGCAAGAAACCAGGCAAAAACTAGGTTCAAGAAGATAATGCGTGAGATAGTTTTGAACCTGTTGTGGGAAATCGATTGAAACGGACCTTTCGGGAAGACAGGCGACCGTTTCTATAACACAGCCGTCTATCTCAAGTTCTGATGTATTGGGTATGTACAGCGATCAGCAATTTTCTAAATGGCGATAGCAATGTTTGAAGGTTTCTTTAAACTGATATCAAACCGTGAGGTGTTTTGCGATAGACAATCGCACCTAACAGAAAAGAACAGCAGGTTGCCTGCTGCGGCCAGGGTTCAAGTTTATGCTATCAATATTTTCTATATGTACGTAGAGTTATCACATCTGCACCATCCAAAAGCGATAAAACGACGGATCATGGTCTTCGTTTTCAAAAAAGAAAACAAACCATGAACTCTCTAGGGCTTTGGTTGCAAAACATCCCATAAGAGACTACAAATTTTAACAAAGAAATCACTTACCGTACGGATCAATACCGACGGGTAGTTGCAAACAATGCAGTGTCTAAAAAATACAAGAAGGGGAAAACCTCAACAACAAACATTAATCTAGTAGTTATAATAAATCACACAATGTTCAGAAGTATACGAGCACATAAACATACAGTGTATATCTCGAAGCCACACATGTAGGACTCATAGCTTAAGCCGTCAACCATTTGTTCAAAGAATTAGGGAAACGAAAGGAGAAAGATACACAGATAGAGCGATCAACAATCGCTGCCGTCTACAACAAGCAGCAATAACTAAGGGTTTCCTTAAACTACCCTTTGGTTGAGTATGTTTCCGTAGGTTCACAGGTGAGATCCACAACCTGACTTAAAGAAGTGGTCAAGTTTCTACAACCGATTGTCACCGAGTGAGTACTTTAAATCGCCAGTGACTATATTAAACAACTGCCTATACGGAGACGTTTAACCGCCAATAAGCGGGTGTTGGTCACAAAATTGGTACGTTCCAAAACAGAACTTCATTTATCCGCACAGCTTGCTGTGGGTCAATCGTTGCTGACAAAAATGTACAAACGATGACTTATGGATAAGTTGCACTTATAATTGTGGAGAATAAACGATTTTACATAAACACCGAAGTTTTCCCGAAGTAAACATGGAGTAGGACTTCAAAACTTCATTGGGAAAAGTGGCTTGGGATGGTAAAAATTTAAACGGTTTTAAAATATTCAAACAATCTTAGGATCTCGTGGTATCAACGGAAATTAAAAGCGTTGTAAGTAATGGGCTGAAACAAATGCAGCTGTAGTTTTTCACAAGATGCACTGATCGTGCTGAACGCCAAAAAAACTACTGGAACACTTTTCGTTGTAATCGCGTTAGCATAATCATCATTTAAGTAAAAAGCCCCACAACACTAGAGCTAGAATGGGGAGCCGCCAGTTGGATATCGCATGAAATCGATAGACTTCAGCAGACATCTTGTTTACAGTATTGCAGGTTTTGAATCGTAAGTTTTACCGATTGCAGTAATACGACGGAGGGAAAGAGAAGATAAGCTATGTGACAAACAAGCCGTTCAAATTTCAAAAGATACAAGACGGTAAATGTACGATTAGTTCTCTTTTCAAGCGGATAGAAAGGTTCCTGAAGTGACAATACTACGGCTTTGAGAATATCCAGGAAGTGAGATCGGACAAATAAATATAGAAATTTGGTTTTCAAGCCGTCTTAACAGGCTGTCTGACCTGACGACTGCACTGCAATCTGAAGTTGAGAAGCGCAAACCAACTTTAGTTTGAAACTGAGGTAATAAGCTAATTTTGATTACGAACCTTAATCGTTATCCGCTTTCGTGCCTACTTGACTGACAGTGTCATAGATCACATACGAACACGAACACCCGCAACATGAATATAGATTCTACGGAAGATATAGCCCAACATAGCAACACTAGCAAGGTGAGTCCCGTTTTCCATGACTCAATTTCCAGTTTCCATCGTCCCCTGCTTAGCTCTTCAGTCATCACCATCACCATTGTCAGCTTTGAGACGTATCTATAGGTACAATGGCTCGAAGTGCAGTTGATCCTGACAATGGGGATACGAAGTTGCAAAGTAATAAACAGGTACGAATGTATGGCGATGAAAATGAAGGAAAAGAAAATAAATGAACAGGAACAATCAAATTTTGCGAAACAGAAGAGTCAACAAGTTTGCGGACAGTGGCTCACCACTTACTATATCAGTGTTACCAACCAGCGGTGTGAATGGTAGCGAACTCCCCAACCAGGTAGACGGCACCTACTAACCCTGTTTCGTGGGAAGGTCTGATGCTAGCTAAAAGTAGCCTGTATCAGGCGTACAGCTGCAACAGCTGATGGTCATTAACAGACAGACATGTGGCCAGCCAAAACGTGTCACTTAAACGAGAGTCGGTGTCGCCAAGTTGACGGAGTTCACATCCATGGCCCGCCTGGGTAGGGCCATACCATCAATATGCAGTACTGCTAAGAAGATCTCATTGAGAACAGTAAAGCCGAGTTAGATCGAGAGCGGCCAGCGGGAGAAACAAATTGAACTGATGCGAGGCCACATTATCAAGTCAACATTTCCCCTGCACACTTAAGCTGTAAAAGTATTAACAGGCTTTTGGCTTACGCGAACAGGGGCAGACAGCATCAGCAATGTCTAGCATGAACACTTCAATTGTAAGATTCCTGAGAAACGTAACAGACACAATAAGATCATGTATGCTCTGTTCTTAGACCTCAATAAGTAGGTCGAATTCAGAAACCTTGACGAGTTGCGGATGTATGGATAACTAATTCATCTGCGTAAGAGTAGGAAAACGAAGATGACACTGTATGCATCGACTCCAGACAATTTTGATATTGCCGCTAGGGTAAATCCAGGTGGCGTTTAGGGTCTAACTCAATTCATTTGTGCCTAAGTGAAACACCAGTAATCGCTGCCTAAAATTCGGAAGATGGTGCGTAATTCGAATATAGCACAAACGGTGACTTGCTTATTGCACAACGCTGAAGGATCATAAATCTATTAGGTCGTTCAGCTATCCTTATGTTAGTGTTTGCAAACAAACTTAAGTTACTTGTGCACAGCCATAAAGAACAGCAACAGAGGTTCCAGGTTTTTGAAACCGAGGAGAATAAATGTGGGTTAAACATCAACATGTGTATGCTGTTTAACTGTGTTAACTTTCGTTAGGCGGAGGTGCAGCAGCCATTTCTTTAGTCCGTATCAGTGAAAACAACAGTGAAAGTAGCACCAACAAGGACGGAAAAATCCCTAATGATCTATAGACCGGTGGAATCACAACCTCGTGCGATCAAAGCCAACGCCACTATCGGACGCTCTGAAAGCGGTGTCCAGAAGAATTGCAACACAAAAAAGAAATTGTCCGTTTATAGAACAAGAATGCATGCCAAGTTCTTATATGGTAACGAAAGGTGGATGACCTATTACAGAAAGATGCGGTACCGAAGTCGACTTCATCTGTGGGTGGGTGGGTGTAATCTGATACTAGTGGCTTGCCGTCCTCCTCACTAGTGGTCAACTTTGCTAAACAAGAATCGATCATACTAAGTGGTCGCCGATGCTTAGAAATCTTCGCTGTCTGAGAGGTGTAAAAGGATGGGCGTGGAGCACGGCTAGATGAAACTGTCACATGCATCACCATCATCATAGACAACAATACATCAGTGGTTCACACTGATGCCTAACTGCCACACAACCACGAAGAAGAAGAAACAAGCCCTGTTTAGGAAGAGAGAAGATAAACGGGGGAGGGGACCTAATCACAACATCAAGGCGCCTACACCACACAAACAAACAACCGAGCTGTAAGTGAAAGTAAGGCGTCATCAGCAAAACAGCTTCCTTACGGCCTTCACAGCCCTGCGTCATTAAGTGCACTCACTTCACAGACAACTCGGCCAAACAACGACAACATTCACGCCACTGAGCTCGGTTAGCCGCAGTCTTACCTAACGTCTAAAGCAAATGAACATCTCAAAGCAGATAGGTGAAGTCATGCACATCGGCAACTGCACTACCAGGACGTCATTCTGGTAAGTCCATCTTATTGTAATATATGTAGATCTACAGCCACGGGCGGGAGCAGCATCTAACCAGATATCGCAGAGGAATGTGATCCAGACACGTGCCTATGAAAGACAAGTGCGACGTGCGAGAAAAACTTCGGCATCGTCGGTCAAAATATCGTGACCGTTAGGCGTTCAAATGCGCTTGGTTACAAACTCCATGATCGTCTTGAATTGTTAGGCCATCAGAACACCTATAACAAACCGCCAAGTAAAAGACGTTGAATGCATTGAGCGCAGTTAAACAAAACGCATGCATATTTCCTATTCTTTCGAAGCAAAGATCCTAGGTCAATCACTTCTTTTTTCAAGTGTTGACTTAAGTCACCCCTTATTTCCTCCATTATTCGGTGAGTTTGTGTTTAATTATGTTGAAGGTTTTCTTTTATACACTAAAATTATGCCCAGGCTGTTAGTTTTGTCCTCTTGTACAAGTTACACGTACACTCACGCTTGCTTCTGAGACTAGTGCCACGAATTTCGTTTGTGATTGTAATACTTGTCTAATTTCCGCTTGTTCTCATAGTCAGGTTCTTATCGATGGGAAAGCTCTCATTTTTGTCTTTTGAAAACATGGATATTACTTTCATCTACCGCTTGATCAGCTCGTTTGGGCTAACTGTGTATGACGATCCTCATTGTCGTACCTACCTTCGGGTGTATACCGGATGTCGGTTAGAACCGCGTTGGTGCAAAACAAGCCGTTCATGTTTACAGTAGTGATTTAACTTCGACCAGGATATCGTCAGTTGTCATAAACAACTGGGAAGCACCAAAGGACGTATTTTGATCGGTTTCACTGAAATAGCATCTCTGAACCTCGTTGTTCTAACAGCTATGTTCCAACAACCATGAAAAGTTGCTTGAATTAATTGTTAAGCCCAACCGATTGTTCGGAATTCACCTAATCGTTTTAAACAGAATAGCATGGTACAGCCGTGCAACGGAGAAATAGGACATAATCCAGTTGTGGAAGGGAAAGGACTAACTTTATAAATACTCACGTCTAAAGTCGAACAACGCATGCCAGGGTGCTTAAATCTTGCAAACAGACAACCAAGCATCAAGAAGGAATGAAATGGATGAACCATCCACTAAAAAAGGGCCTGTTTTTTAAACTTCATATCACAAGAGCATTGTATATGACAATGGTGGGAGGGGTTTCCGTCGATAAAACAGTCTGTCACTAATTAGTTGGACTAACAGAAAATTAACCCCAAAAATCTGCCACAGAAGAGAAAAGTATGCAACTAAATGCATCAAAAGTTACTGTGATATATATTAAAGTAATTTTATGTTTAACGGTTACTTAAACATAACAATAAACTCTAGTCAAACTCGCTAAACAACGAAGGAAAACTTACTTGATTACTTGAGTACGGATGGCTCGACAGACCATCTGAATACAAAGGAAATAAGAGTCTTGTTTGAATAAGTTCACATTCGGATTTTTTAAAAGTTAAATCACCAAAAACGAATAAACACTGCACTGGAAGATTTAATAGATTTAATAAAGCTTAACTAGTGGTGAGTAGAAAGCAACCGTTGCTTAACAAGCGCATGTTGACGTGACACGAATTCAGATATAGCGGAAAACCAGCAAAATAGTAGTGTCTTAACTAAGCCGGAGGTTAATGTGATCTTAATTTGAGTCCAGGAAAAAATTAATGAACGACAAAACGCACAATACAGAATCCTGAACCATTACAAATCAACAATACTGGAACTATGCATGAACTTTTCATTCAATAATTTAACGGGGTTGCAAATGCGTAATCAGCACTTTTGGGAGGGATTAACAGGCTATCAAATTAAAGTTCCAACTGTGCACAATAGCCCTGAGGCTAAAAACGTCGAGTTACGAATGATTCAATCGAATAATATCTGAAATCTCATGAACAATAAAGTCATTAGTAGCGTTGGGCACGGAGACTAAAGGTTTCGTCCCCTACTCAGACTATCTATACCTGATGCGTCCAAACTGTCTTGGACTGTCGGTATGAAGATGAGCAGCAAGAACCACTATAAACATCACTTTGAGAACCTTCTGCCGTATCTAGTACAAACAGGTAATCGAAGGTGGAATTTATCTATCTGTGCTAACGGGGTGTAAAAAATTGACCCTTAGTGTCGCGAACACATCGCTGAAAGAGCTGGAAATTCTTCTACTTCGCTCGTCTCAGTCAATGCATATCGACTGAGAGGCGTAAATCTTTAGATGTCTGATCCCACTTTGGTTGTAAATTGATGAAGTTAGCGTTTGATTACTTATCCCGTAGAAATATGCTGGATATGTAGCAGCACATTGTCAAGACAGTAACCTCGGCTCAAAAGATATTCAGAATCATTTTTTTCAACCCACGACTGACACACTTTAATTGGTGATCTTTGGAACCTAAACACACGGATGACTGTAAATGTATTTGAAATACAGTAAAGTAGTCAATAAACCAAGCAGGAATTCTTTTTCAGCGGTTGTTGAATCGTGCGACGCAAATCCAACGTGGCCTGTACGCCTCAAGGAGTGCCTTGAGTTATCTGCGGTCTATACGCTAAACAGGTTAAACGTATACACTTAAGCCAAAAGACGATTGCGTTCTGCAAGCTGTTACTCGTCTTCCGTTTGTTGTGTCACCGAATAATTATGACCTGTCTTCCATATGGAACATACTTTTGAGAACAAATGTAAGAGATGTCGCCAAGAAGCACACCAAATTAGTCACACTTATACCATACAGACTGAGCTACACAAAATCTTCCACTGATGGCCATTCCGGTACTTACTTGTTGGTCCTGATAAGTGTCCAGATGTATCGTATCCATTATTTAACTACAGTTCACTCACTCGCTCTATAGTAATTCCAACTGTTCTTCATAAATGGAACAAAAGTACCCCCCACGCAAAACATTTACATATTATTCTTACCTTTGAACTGAGGGGGTGTGAAAACACTTTTGTATTCAGTAAGGCAACATATCCGGCTTTTCTAATGTTTGACAAGTAAGATCGCTGTCTACTACTCAGCAGTTGGTTGGAAAGTCTGTGGATGTTTGCATTCTTACACACAAGCCACACTAGTATCCCGTTGTTTTGCGTACTATTCCGTGAGGAATGAACGATCGCTTTGCAATTATCGGTGTTTAGAGCCCACTCATAATAATAATCCAGTTTATCAAAGTATCTGAATGTGCGTGTAATAAATAGGAAAACAACGTTCATTCTCATACTTTCCATCCAGTAAAACTAGACCTATTCTTTACTATGTCAAATTAAGTCAACGGATGATTGTTCGACCCGTCTTACAGACGTGTAACAACGTGCAGAATACCCCACATTCCGCATACCGAATAAGATCCGCGACTGGCTGTCGATGCATCCTTCCGAGAAGAAGAAATTGGTTTGCTTATATCATGTGAACGATCACAGGACCGACCAAATTCAAATATCTTGTGCATGAGAAAAGTAACACAGTGCTGTCCAATGTGAGACCAATTGAGTTTAAGGCTCTTGCATACTCGGAAGACACAGAGATGCCCACTGTCTGAACGCTGTTCTACCTTCACTTGCAACTCGGTTGTGTAGTTGCATAGTTGTTACGACTTGGTGTTAAGTAACTGAGTTGAAGCAGCTCTTTGTAAATTAAATTTTAAACGTGATCCCATTACTTTCCCAATGCAATAGAATGCATTGACTAAATCTAACAAGAGTAAAACCCGAGTGTAGCACCTCAATTTGGAGGACGATGGTTGGGAAGTCCAACGGAATATGAAAACCGCGATCAACTGCCAGTGGTGTTCGGTTTATACAAAGAAAATCCTATTATGTCCATAAGGGTTTAAAATATCGCTCAGCATGTTCGGTGATTCTTGTGACTTCTATGTGAAGAGAAATTTTACTCGTGGTTTTTTTCGAATGAATTTACCAGGACAGTTACATCTCTTCTCGAGACAGTCTAACAACCTTAGCAATATGGATAGGCCAAACGTTCGCACATGATAATGCAAACGTACCAGTGGCGCAGCGGTCAACACAGTCGTCTAACAAAAATGTGACTGTAGTGGAAATCCTTCCGTGACAAGGATGCATTACTGATGAGCATTGGGAGCGAAATCCAAGTCTAGTGCTTCGATTCCAAATGGAATGGATGAAGGTTCTGCGGAACTACGAAAGCTACGATCAGCTGTGAATGATGTTCAGTTGGCCTATGCCGAAGTGTTCCCTTGTCTTAATGAACTCATACTCCAATCCCTGTTTATCACCGGTCGAGAAGAGAAGGATGTATTGTATTGTAAAATTATTAATCGGTTTGTCAGCCTTACAAGACAAAGCTTAAATGTTAATTTTTGGGTAGATACGACAATAATCTAGCTTGATTGATAATATTTCATACCACAGCGCCAGCTGGAGCCCACGTTATGGTTTTATATGGAATGTGGTTAGACTCACGAACGAAATGATTCGGTTATATATGATACGAGGTTATTTTGGTATCGATAACTACGGCCGAATAACAAACAAGAGTCATGATGTCTAGCTTTCGATCCAGGCGATGATATACATTACCGATGTGTTGCATCACAACTGACACCCCAATCTGTTGCGCTTCTTGTTTTTGAAGTACGTCAGCTCGACGTCCAAGTCGAATGTGAACGGGCGTCAAGCCTGTGAATGCAATTAAACCTATGAATAATTGTGAAGGAGTAGCAACTAACTGTTCATGGAAACGCGCCAATCTGTAGATCCATTTTGGAGTGCGCATCAGGAAAATGCTCTCCAATAACCGTTCTATGCTATTGTGGTCGTGGCTAAAAAGAGGCAATTTGCGATGGAAAGTGGACAAGTCGTGCACATACTAAGTGGGAACCGATAATTACGTATGTGATAGGTATGCATTGAACGCCGCTAACATTCTACCAGAGTTTCTGCAGTCAGATGAGCTACTCAGTCAGTCTTTTTTCTACAGAAGCGGTCGATTTAGTTACTTCATGAGGACCTGGATCGGGGTTTAAAACTTCATCGTGACATGGGCATGTGGTACTGACGGGCTCTAGTATGATCAAAACTTTACTTTTAATAACACTACATTTGTCTCCTTGTAATAAAGCAGAAAATCAATAAACTTAAAACAACTTCGAGATCTTCACATCTAGCACGACGGACAGAAAAAGCACAACTTAAACTAGACTTGTGGCATATAGTGATAGACTGACAGACAACAGGTGCACACACAGAGTCAGAGTGCGAGCAAACCACAAGCAAAGCAAAGCAGCGGCAAATGAAAACCTGTTGTAGGCTATATAGATTTAATGAATCAACGGTGGGAATCTTTTGCTGTTCTAGTTGATATAGAAGAACGCCAGTCTCTTGACAAAACAGCTAAGTGCGAAAAAGTCTTGCTAACATATAAACGTACCGAAAATCTTGCTAAGTGACAAAATTTTAATCTCACTTGCACAACTTGTCTCCGGACTCAAATGTGATCTTGTCTGGTCGCACATTCCACCAGAAGCATCCTTTTGGACATAAGACGACAGTTCGACAATTCTGTTCTACACAGACAAGATAGTCAAAGGATTAGGAAGGGGAGATCAATTGGGAAGCCAAACAAGTAAACATCACTGATAAGATGATGACTAGTAAGTGGTGGGTATTATCCCCGGCTGATATAGGAGACACATCGGTAGTCAAGAGATTCAGATGACAGCCCAAACGTTCGCTCATTTGCGATGTGATAAAAACAGGGTGAGTCATGCAGAATGTTTATCATTTGGCTGGTTTATCGCTTGGATATAACAGAAATCAAATTTGACTTAGGAAGAGGTGTGCTTTTCTCGTCACATCACAATAGCAGACCGAGCAAATAATCATATTACAGGAATAACATGGGACTAATGGGCGGCTTGAACGCACACACAAACAATTTACATTAAAGATAAACAATATGTCTAAATTTTATCTATTCTGAAAAGGTGAACAGCCATATAAGGACCTCATTGAAGGGGCGCATGAAAAAATAGTTATTACAAACTCTACTTACAGTAAGACAACAGGTAACAAAATGACCAAGACTTCATCTATTTTGGAGAAGGAACACAAAAGTTGACTGGGATAATGAAATACGCCTTCCCTTCTTCTCATGAGAAGCCACATGACTATCATTGGTGGGTATAAGAAGTACGAAATAAACCAGATTTCCAATGAACCATCTATTAGTTCGAATTCATAGCTGTCGATAGACAAGTTCTACTCGTCTCTCTGTATCTACTCTCCAACCTGTTGTTTTCAAGCAGGTTACGTTGGGAGGACCACAAGGATCAGTTAAAAGAGTTTGCCGCTGTTCCCCGAGGCAAAAGCGATCTCCATTTCCTTAACTTTTTCCACTAACCAAGCCTCACGATCAGCCTTTAGACTACGTTTCAGTTTCCTACGGACATCTCTTCCAGACTTATTATGTGAACTACCGGGAGGAATCTTCCGTCTGGCTTCTAACAACTCCAGAGATTTCTCTGAAATCCAATGTTTGTCAAACTTATGTACCCCTATGCCGTATGCTATAGTACCTGCTTTCTGAATGGCCTGTGAAATTTGAGTCCAGCAGCTATTAGGATCTTCGGAGAGAGTGTCACAAAGTCAGCTTTCTAAGCTAGTTTGGTACTTGTGCTTGACCGATGGTAAAGCCAATTTCTCAACAGCCAGTCGTTGCTGTCGGTGGGATCGTTGACCAGCAAAAGTAAGAACAAAACGACAACAGACCAATGCATGATCTGAATCCAATTATATGCTCCAATAAGAACGACAGTCTTGAATGCAACCACGCCACCTATAACTAACAGCTATGTAGTCTATCTGAGACCGGACCTGATTCGGAACAGGCGGGCGCCAAGTATAGCAATGACGTGAACGATGCCTAAAACTAGTGCTGGCTAAAAACAGCTTATGTTCAGCGCACAGCTGCAACAATCGCCCGCCATTATCTGACCGATGTGACGCTATCCCAAACCTGCCACCTAAATGAGATTCGGCCTCACCAAGGCGACCTACCTGGACATTCATATCTCCGGTCAGAACAACTATATCAGAACCACGTGTCGACCGAAGAAGAGAGGCTAGATCCGAATAAAACGCGTCTATGACGCCGACGTCACTACAGTCAGTAGGAGTGTAAGCAGACACAATGAATAAATTTCTGAAAATCATGCGTCTAGAGATGACCTTAACGGAACCTGCCAAGCGGACATCACAAAGTCTACTGTTAACAGGAATCCAATCTATAATGCGGCTGAGGCCGTCGACCTAAGGACTATACCTACTCTAGCCTGATCTGTAACAGCAGCTGTGGAGTCACCCGAAGTGTATAAACAGTATCGGGTAGACAATGTGGATGTTGTTAGTTCCATACGCTGACTACTGTCCTGTATTCTAGTTTCCGAGATACATCAGACATCGACATGCAACGAGTCTAACGTTCGTGCGAGAGCAGCCTGTTGACCTGTTTGTTTTAGAGTGCGAACGTTGAAGGCCCTTATATTAATTCGCATTCTAGGTCTAAGCAAGGGACGAGGGAGGCCTGAAGCTGAATGGCAAGCGACGGGACTTACCGGCTCAATGTTACCACGGTTAGCTATATCTGTTGTGGGACCTGTGGAGTAACTATCAGAAATGGAGGTTGGGAGGGGCCTGAGAACTAAATTTGATAGGACAGTGGGGGAGAGATCAGCAGTAGCATGTTTTCGCCTATCCACCCTGCTGTATGCAGCAGATAGGGCGACCCGGTTTATACTGCGAGACGGCCGATGTAGTATGGAATTACTGGAATTGTGACTATTCATGGTCGTGTGTGGGCTGAGATACTGCCAGGGCGCCCAGACCTAGACAGGAGAACGATTAGGGTTCTCAACCAAAGCCTTTGGCTCAAAAGCCTATACCGCAAGGCAGCAGGTGGGTGGCAGTTGACCAGAACTGGTATATGTTTTTCGGAAAAAGATGCCAACCTCCTTCCAACCCCCAACCTGGAGGACCAGGAGACTGGTTTGTCAGACATCTACCTATTGGCTTGCCTGGCATGAGTGACTCTATCGGTGTGGTGGCCACACCGTCCAGTTTAGCCCGATAGGTTATAGAGATGCGCAAGCCGTCACACCGCGTCAAGGTCCAGTCTCGTTGTGAACACACCAAAGTGGTAGTCAATACACATATCCATCACAGCACGTAATTATGACTAAGGATTGTAAAAAGATGTACTAATTTTGGTAGATCACACGTTTTCTTTTCTCATAAACATAAGGCCTACGGTTTGAAAAAACGTCTTCGCTTGGGTGGATTTAAGTAGTTCTGGGGGATCTTCAAATCTAATCGTTCTACGCTTCTTTTAAAGTCGGCAACGGAAGTCTGCAAACGATCTAATTGGTTGAAGGACACAGAGTTAGGAGCAAAGCCATTCACGTTTTACGACGCAAGGTGATTTCCGCTATGGTACATGCTGATTTCTTATGGTCGAGCAGTTCAAACACTGATAGCAGAAGTCGTTAACAGTGAGATCCGAACTTATGGAAGTGTCATCAGTAGTCAGCGCCCGCACCACTGAGTTATTTCAAACAGAAACCAACCCAGATAAAAACGATCTGTTACCAACGGATGCAGTTTAATGTACCCACTGTAAAAACCGGTAAGAAAGGGTAACAGAGACTAATCAAACGTTACATGGGTAAAGATGATTTTGTGGCTCTACTCTTCTCGAAATGCAATTGACAAACACATTTGAGTAGGGACCTCATGTTCTTACCAACAATCTAATGTTAATATAAGTATCACACCCATCATCGCGTCCACCAAAACCTTTTAGCAGGAAAACCTGCTTACTGACTGGTTTGCTGTTAGTAAGTGGCTAAGACAAACCATAGTACTAAATTCAGGCCATAACCTGTTCCATAGCAAGTCCACTTAGAATGAGCTTTCTCATTACAAATGCAAACAGAAAGGATTCCAGCCCACATACCGCACGGAGCTTACTTCCATGTAACATGGAAGACTGCATGTTGGACTATATAAAATTGTCAGGCTTTCCAGACCGAAACAAGAACCATCACTGTAGTCGGCGCTCCGAACTACAACAATGCTACTGATGGTCACCATATTTTTCACTGAGCTGACACAAGATCAAAGGGGTCAGTGGGTACCAGTTCGCGTACTCAACCACGTGGATGGATGAGAAGGGATGAATTCGGCAAAAAGCCGATTGGAAAATAAGGCAAAATGTTTATACCGCTTTACATACATACGCACTATATGAAGTAAACGCTAACTGGTACATGCTGTCTTACCTGTAGTTTGAGTAGTTCTACTTCCAAGTCATTCTTAGCCTGCTCCAGATTGGCAATTTTCAATTGCTGTTTAGACAACTCCGCCAACAGATCAATTTTGTCCAAGCGAGCCATGTTGTCCAATGTCGCTCTGAACGGCTAAGGGTAGGGATTAAAGAATATTTTGAAATCTAACAACAATAAAAATGTCCTCAAAAAAGAACCTAAGCGCACACACGGAGACATTTTTTACACAAATCAAACGAAAAACTGAACCATAGTCTCCAGGTTTGCATCCATGAAAGGCGCCTGCTACAATGTAGGGTCGGACAGTTAATAACTAGTTATAAGCATTAAGCTAATAAGCAAATTAGATCAACTACCAACATCATACAGCTTCGAAACTGGCTTCGATTGGCACATTTTTTAATCCAATATTGCGCCTCAAATGTGTTGATCAGAGTTACGATACCAACCATTTGGTCAAGTTAAAAGAATGTCATTGAGAATAATACGTCAATCAATGCTTAAGTGCAACACAATCGTGAAAAGAAGAACAAGTTCAGTTTGAAGACAAAGAGCCTAAATCTAATTGAGAGACGGATAAGTGGAGAACAGGACCTGGTGTTGCGTGAGTGCTTGTTGGAATCGAAACGGTTTCCGAGAAGTCCAGACTAAGTAGGTGAACAATGAAAACAGCCTGGCTTTCTGTACCGCCGGAAAAGTGCAAGTGACTGATGGGCAAAACGCACACAGTATTGACTAACATCCTGTGTACATTACGAAAGCCTACACAAACAGCCTATTTCACAAAACAAAGTGTGAAGTCATGCCACATCAATAACTGTAAACTTTATCTACATTCAGACACATTTGTCGTCAGACAGCACAGGTTATATTAAACTTGATGTGTTCTAGTCGGTCACACAAGTAAAATCACTGGGGATATATAACGTGCACATGGCATAAAGAATATCAGGTAAACCTGACGCATGCTAATAAAATTTGGGTTAATTTTATGGCTACTATACTGATTCTGTCAACAATTCCTATGCACAAAAAGATCGATAGTAGTGCTTGATCAGCACGATTTCCGTGAATATAACTAACTTCGGATGTCGATGACATAAAACAACGTGAACAACATCAACAGGTCAGTCGACTGTCTAGTACCAAAGAGGTGTTCAACAAGCTAGGATGCCGGATTTCGATTTAGCCACCGAGCTGCCAATGTCTGCTCCATCGTCTCACTAAATAACCACCTGGCGAGGTATGCCACTATCCTCCGTTGTAAACTCCGATCCGTTCAACCGACGCACTCGTCACCACAGTTAGAGACTTTGGACATTGGATAGTGAAGCCATTGAGAGTACTGACTGATTTGTGTACTTCCAAAGCTGCAACAGCGGAGGTGTAGGGAATGGAATAGAAGCGCGTACCTCCAAGGCTACAGCGGTGTTCGCTAATTTGGGACACCTGTGGCAAAACAGAGGTATCTCTCTGATGCTTAAAGGTCGCGTATAGAAGACGATAGTGAGTGCTGTATTAACTTAGAGAAGCGAACCTTGGCCGCTCAAGGTAGAATACGGGAACTGTCTTCAAGTACCCAACCAATGATGTCTGTGTTCGATCGCTTGCATCGTGTAGCACCAACGAATAAGTTGTGAACAGGTTACGAAGCGAGTATTTGGTGGCAAATGCCAGTCGAGTTCTTTTACTCAATTCCTACGTTTACACAGACTTAGACAGCTGGGCCGTGTACTAATCATCATCATCATCATCACAACAGCCATAAGCCTGATCAAAAGGTACTGTGGCTCGGGCCGCCGCTCACCTCAACAGTGACGTGGAATATCCTAGAAGAAAACGTAACTAAGAAGATTGAAAATTATTAAAACAAAACTAAGTGCCAGCTAGTCATCTGCCACACCGAACAATCTTGACTGACGCTGCGGCCGACTAGTGTAAGGTGCGAGGTGGACAGATGATGACCTGGCGTAGACAAATGAAATCGTTCACGAAGTGGTTGGTCAATCTAGGACGGGTTCGCTTCCCAGGCAGGGGCAGTCGCGACTCACAGAGTCGGTGGCTAAAGACGTTAGGTGAGATAGCGGCTAATCGAGCTCGATGGTATTAATGCTTTCGTAGGTTGGTCGAGTTGTCTGTGGGGTGGATGCATTTAATGACGCGGGGTGGTTGAAGCCATAATGAAGGTGTCTTGCTGATGACTCCTTACGTTCACTTATAGCTCGGTTGTTTGTTTGTGTGGTGTAGACACCTTGATGTTGAATGTTTGAATAAAGACGTAGCTATTTTCAGTAGTTAGGTCCCTTCTTCTTTCCTTCCCTTTTTACTCTGTTTGCATGGAAGTTAAGCATCAGTAAGAATCATTGATGTGTTGCTCTCTATGACGACGTGATGAACTACTAAAATGAATGAGAGGTAAAACGGTCAGTTGGATCACTATCGGAAAGGACCCTGCTAGTGAACAACAATAGCAAATCGACAGCTGGGTACGTACGTTCGAAAACAGAGGCTATGGGAAGACTAAGCTTAGGATGAATTACCACTGACGTTCAACTGGTGCACAGTTGAAGACGGTGACCAAATCCTAGTGCAATTTGCAACAAGGCACAGCATACTGAACCACCCTGACGTTGACTGAGCGAAGTGCACAAAAACGGTAGGCTGCCGTCAACGTCTGGTTTCTTGGAAACCGTAAAATTTGAATCGGAAGAGTTCACAAGACTAAAATTTGGTTGAACTGAGTGTCACCGGTAAAAACTAATATACAGTCAATAGTTCTCAGAAATACAACACCCAATCGAGCGCGATTTAAGATGATTGTGAATATGATTAGCTACATAAAGTCACGAACGACAATAAAGTTTAAAGTTCGAGGTGACTGGGGACGACTGTGATAGGTACACCACAAACGACCCGGATAGTTTAAGTGAAAGTAAGCTGCAGCATTGCACAGCGATGTTCGGCGCTTGTATGCATACAAAAGTATCAAAATTGCTACCGATGCTGAAGAGCCACTCTAACGCAAGAAGAAAAATCCAGGGTTTTAAAATAAGATGAAGAAGGTATCATATTCATAAAAACCGGTTTACTTTCAGATAAACAGCATCAAGGTATGTAAACCGTTTAGAAAAACAAACCAGTTCACCATCATCATAATTTTCAGCGAGCCTTGAGCAGTACCTATGCGCAAAATAGTTCAGGCTGCAGTTGGTCGTAACAAGGGTTCGCTAAGTTTTAGAACAATAAAACATCGTAAATGTACAACAATATCTTGTAGCCTAAGCACGGCAGTCAAAACGAATGTCTTAAGTTCAAAGAAAACGCAGTCATATACCCACAACGACCATGAGCCTGGCAAGGAGGTACTATGATTCGGGCTGCCATTAACCGCAAAAATAGCACAAATAGTTTAGTGGGAGAATAAAAATTGATAAAAGAGGTTCACTCGAAACGACTGGATGTAGTACGAATGCAGCCACGCCACTGAATAGCGATTCGAATGACTACAAGAACCCCAGCAAGGTAGACACCTGCTCACTTTACTTAATGGAACAGTCAGAATTTTCGAAATTTACGACCACGTTTTTATTTGATCACCATGCAGTTTTACCCAACTGTTGGTAGTCTCAGTATACAGAGCCCGGTACGGCAATAGCTGGCATGCAACATAGGCTATGCAGCGCTATTCACTGACCACTTAATCGCGCATCCCTAGCACTCCGGAATACGCTCCGGCGAACAGTCGTGTTGCACACGCGATCAGTCCACCTAATGTGGGTTAACTGGCGGGGAAAACGATGGGCAAACACAGACAGTCTGTTTATACCTTCGTTGCGAACAGGCCATACTTCCGAACCCTAAAGAACAAAACGTACCTTTTAGCGACAATCGAACGTCTATTCAACGCCACAAATGATACATGTTGGCAATTGTAACTCGTGTCTTTACTATCCTCGCTGATAACTCAACAATATTATGGACTGAAGACATGCTGCTACCCACGTAGGTGAAGGTATCTACAGTAGGAGGTAGGAGTGAGGATACCCCAGTCTCAAAAACTCTTCACTCTGAAGATGCGCAGTGCATTCCATAAAAACCAGCCAGGTCACTCACCATGTTCAGCATGGTCTAGATCTTCGACAGAGGGGCTAAGTAATACAATGTCGTCCGCACACTCCATGTCGGTCAACTTAGCACCAGGAAGAAGCTCAACAGCAAGATCACTGGAATCCTCAAGCGAATCCTCAAGAATATTGTGCATGACAAAAGTAAACAGGAAAAAGAAAATCGGACATCTCCGGCCAACACCACCGGAAATAATGAATGCTCGAAAACAGTTATCCACAAACCCCTAACCTGATTGCTGAGTGAGCATACGATGATCTCAAAAGATTCACATATTCCCCTGGAACCCTAACACCAGGGAGAGAATTCTAGAGAACGCTATGAACAACTGAACCAAAGGCACACTTTAGCTGCAAAAGTACTACGGCCGTCGGCAGCCGACATCCCAAGATTCGACGCGAAATCCAGAGCATTCTAAGTTAAAAGGTGACCGAGATATGGCAAATAACGATTGACTTCGTAAGGCTTTCGCAAATTTTATATGAATGATTACAACATTCCAGTCGACGATCAACGCTGCGTGCCAATGATCACGTCCGGTAGCGATTGTCAAAAATCTATTGAACAATGTTGATGTTATATTTAGATTGCAGATTCCATACAGACCAAATGCAAGCGGAAGAGATTTAATCAACATACAGGATCGATCTCGATGGAAGTCGATATATAAAATAGTCACTGTTACCCTTATAGGGAATGTAGCGTGTTAAAAATGTGTAGGAACACGACGGTTTACGTTTCAGTGGGCATACGCAGAGCGTCTGTATCATGGGCAATACCAGTTTTTCGTGCAATAGACGTGCAGCTTGTCCATACCTTGTTGTGCAGAGAGACAGCCCATCCCGGACTACCGGTTCTTGCACTGTCTACGATCACAAGGGCACGAATCGTTGATTGTACTGTCTTATAATATGCACTGTCGAACATTCCCTCTGTGATCAGTTTGCTTGGATACAGGTAGCCTGAATATAGTAGATGAAAGCCTCGGTCCGCATGACTTGCCTTTGTGGTCTGGTTGAGGATAAACTACCTGTTCTTCAAGACGACTTACCTGCGTCTCACACTAATGAGAATTACTGGTATCAATTGAGTCGGCCTTTTCACATATGGTCTGATTTGCATCGACTCGACGATCAGTACAACGACGAATCAAGAAAACTAACCTTCTGCTATTCTCAGGTAAAATGGATCGTTCCATCTCTTTTGACTACTCGATCAAATGGTGTTCACAGGCTTTGCGCATTGTTCTAGTTAGCTTACGATTAAGCTCTCAATGACTGTCATCAAAGTCAGAGCCAGATGGAATCAAACGACGTTCGAACATAAAGTTCTTATCGCAGCTAGAGGAGACCAGTTTTGCCATAATTGCATAGCCTTTTCGAAACAGACTTCTTCACTGGAAGCCTACATAACTACTATGATTTAATCCCAGTGTTCAGTAAGTTCTGTCACCTGACACGCACTGGGCAATTCGTTCATCAGTGCGTCCTGGTAAGCGTTCTTCACGCCCTCCTCGCTCGAATGCCGGATAAGTATGCCGCAGTTACTATAAGGGATCGCTGAAAAAACAGCAAAACCAAACCGGGCATATACAGTAGCGTGATCTCAGTCCAGCTTGTTGTGCCAAAATGCAGTAGAGTCCTTAATATTTTGGTGCCACCGGTTACTGATAGCAACATGATCCATTTGTGTCCGTCAGTGAGACGCACAGGGCGGTCTTCATGTGACACAATGCCTCTTTCTGAGTTGAAATGCGGTGTCCGAAGTGTGAGATGCGCACAGCTACAGCAGTCATTCATTAGTGTCAATGCGTCGTGACTGGACACAAAACATACCAACCGGCTGCTTCTTATCTAGAGGAAGATGACCAGTGTGAGCAATAAAATCGTCAGCTATTAGGATGGTATCAGAGAGTTTAGCCTCCTTTGGACTGTCAGCCAGGACGTCGTAGAACGCACCTCTGTTAGCTGCCGAACAAGCACTTGCTGGAGTATATGCCGATATGACGAATACCCAACGCATTGCTAATGTGTGTTGACAGACTTTAACCGTTGTACCGAGTCTGATAACACAAAAAAGGTTGTTCACTAGGATTCAATCGAGCAAACCATACTATGAGCTTGACCACGAGATTCAGCTCTAACATCAGCAGAGGCCCGGAGAAAGGAGCGCTTAGATCAACAGATATCCAGTGACAAGCTCAGGCTAGAATCATAGATTCACATCTACAACAAGAAGCAAACACCAAGTTCCAGACTTGAGAGAGTACTTGCCAAAGCAGCTTGCTGACCAACTTGTCGGAGAGTGCGGAGAATGAAAGTACCAATGTATTAGCCTTAGAAAGCAATTATCCCTCAGGGATACAGGGAAAGCAGAAAAGTTGATGGCCAAATGTAAGAAGAAAGTCGTAAGGAATTAATAAAGTCAGTGTCCGGAGAACGATAAGTTCTGATAGGTCACGGTCGTTTATATATATATATATATATATATATATATATATATACTTGAGGGACTCCATTCGACTTAGTCAGACAAGAATAATAGCAGACAGTGATCCTCGCTTAGTCAATTACAGTGTTATGGCATTAAGTTAGTCTGGAAGAGATTCAAATGTTTAGAAATCTGAGTCGCGGCTGGACTTGAACCAGTGACAGGAAAAGAACGTCCAGAGACGGCAAGTGCTGTGTCAGCTGAGCTACGAAACAACACCGAGAACTCTTACATTTGGGCGCAGCAACCCACTTATCTCACTGAAACATTGGGCGTCCACCAAAGTATTCATCAGACTTAATTTCTCGGCAGAATTTTTCACGTATTTTATGCTGGAATCTACCGACACCAACGCTGAGCACTGAAACAATGTCACTGATAAAGTTATTCACTATTCTCCTGTCTCCATCAGGAAAGTTAACTCCTTCAGTCACATATGATCTTATGA
>JTDE01000542.1:0-16202 GCA_014338405.1 Paragonimus skrjabini miyazakii | reverse complement strand
AACCAGCTCGATCGCTCAACCTGTCCAGCATGGTCTGCATGTTTTCGGCAGAGGGGCGTCCGCATACTCCAGATCGGTCAACCTAGCGCCAGGAAGAAGCTCAACACTGAGTCCACTGTATTCCCGAAGCGCACCCTCTAGAATGTCGTCCATGACAAAATTGAACAGGAAGGGGGAAATCGGACACCCCTGACGAACACCACTAGAAGTGGTGAACGCCCGAGACAGTTGTCCATCAACTCTCACCCTAACGAAGGTACAAACGTGGAAGAATATGCAACCTACAAGGGAAATGGTATAGTCTCAAAAAACGTTTGATCACGTATTCAGAGTGCCCATTCATTGACTGTTGCAGTCGGAGTGTCAGTGGTTAGGACAAAATACACAACGGAAAGTCAATAACGTGACCACGATTTATGAAGGTTTCGTTGGGAGATGTTAGCAAGAAGTTGGAAGCTTCGCGACCGCATAAGTAGGTATTTAAAAATATTACTCGACGTTGCAAGAAGTGCCCACATCACTCTGTCTATCCTCAAGAGATCTGAGTCACACAAATCGCCTTTGGGAAAAGCTCTAAACAATATGGTGCGAACTTCAATCACCACTTAGTTTTTAGTGGGACCAGACAGTTATAAATACAGTTATATAAACCAATGAAGAAATATCACCCGGTACGGCTAACGAACGGTGGAACAAAAACAACAAACGGCATAAATGTGCAACATTACTCGGATGAAAGATCAGAAGACAAGGTGGTAGTGTTTCGTAGGCAGCCTGAGTGTACACAAACTGACTACTGGGACGCCGATAAACGGCTCGATGTTTTCAAACAAGAAATGGCATTGCGAGGAATATACTGGAGGACGTAGAACTTCAGGTAAATAATCATAGTTAAGAAATATGCTGAGTAGTGATTTCCACATTGTGTGTTTAACGAACATATATAAATATATATATATTTGTGGTGTAATTTGTATGATGACGAACTACCGAAAACATCTCCAGCACTGCTCGCCTCACTGACAAGACCAGCAATATCACTGTCTACTGCAAACAAATTTACGGAAGCTCCATTAAATTTGTATGCACATTTCTCAAAAAGTCAACCAAATAATAAAAGTGTTAGGTTCCATCATTACCTGTTCACGATTTTGTTCCAGTTCAGTTATTCTTAAAGACTGAGCTTTCACCTGTTTTTGCAACTGTACAAGACGAGCCTTGAGGCTTTCATCGTTTGGATTAATGTTGCCTCCATTTGGCTGGAGGGCCAGTGATCCTGAAGAGCAGATAGAAAGCGTGCACGCGGCCGAGTCGAACCGTGCATTCAAATTGTGATGTTCATCGGGGGTGTTGGCCTGCAAACACGGAGATTAAATGGAAAACGGAAAAATATGAAAATTTTGAATCCACTGATTTAGTGGGGACCTTAGTTGAGGACTGTTTGTCAGCAAGATATAAGCAACCTGGCGTAAATTCTTCCAGTTTCAATAGATCACTTTTTGAATTAAGTTTTACGCCATCCCACTTTAACAATCTCTAAGGTGTGGCTTTTCCTTCCTCTCATGACCGTACGACAGTAAATAATTAGTGTCAACCGATGAAGCTAATCATACTAGGTATAGCATCATCATCACCATGGACAGTAATACATCAGTGACACTCACTGATGCTTAAATGCCAAACAACCACGAATAAAAAAGCAAACGCTGTATTTAGAAAGAAAAAAAAAAGGAAAAGAGGGGAAGGGGACCTAAATACTAGAAATAACTACGTCTAAACTCAAACATTCAACATCAAGGTGTCTACGCCACGCAAACAAACAACCGAGCTATAAGTAAAAGTAAGGAGTCACCAACAAGACACCATCATTATGGCTTCAACCGCCCCGCACCATCAAGTGCATCCACCCCACAGACAACGACAACATTAATACCATCGAACTCGATTAGCCGCTACCTCACCTAACATCTTTGGCCACCGACTTTGTGAGTCGCCACCGCCCCTGCCTGGGAAGCGAATCCGTCCCAGACTGACCAATCCCTTCGTGAACGACTTCAATGGTCTACGCCAGGTCATCATCTGTCCACCTCGCACCTTACAGTAGTCGGCCGAAACATTACGCAAAACTGCTCAAACACCTGCTTCTTAACCCTCTCGGTGCTCACTCGCTGATGCCACCCGATACGAGCGAATGAGCGCAGAGATCGCCGGTCAAATACCCAAAGATGGTTCACGTCTTCTACTCTGGGCGGCCAAGTTTCGCTGCCGTAAAGTAATACAGTCATCACTGTCGCCTTATGTACGTGGCCCTTAAGCTTCATAGAGAAACCTCTCTGTCGCCATATGTGCCTCGGATTAGCAAACACCACCCTAGCCTTAGAAATATGAGCTTCTATTTCATTATCTACACCTCCACCGCTACCGCTAAAGCAGTTTCCCAGATATACAAACCGGTTAACAACCTCCATGACTTCATCATCTAACATGAAACCTACGTAATCACAGCAATCTTGCAGAAGCACTTTGCATTTTGAGGCTACAAAGTGCATTTCAAAGTACTTAGCAGAATGCGAAATGGCGTTCAGCGTTGTTTGTGCCGCTGGAAAGTTGTCAAACAGCATCACCTTGTCGTCAGCATAATCAAGATCAGTCAGTGTGTTACCAGATAGAAGGTCCACAAAGAATCAGTTGAGTGCCACAGACAGTCCTCTATTACTTCGTCCATGACGTACGCCGCTTCTGATGCTGAAACTGTCAGACAGCTTACCGTAAATCCTAACCCGAGCTGAAGTATGGGGGTAAAGCGCCGACAGTATGTTCACATACATGGTCGGTACTCCCCTGCGTTTAAGCTACTCCAAAAGTGCAGATCAATCCATCGAATTGAATGCACTATTGCAGTCGAGAATTATGGTGATTGCTGGCCTGCGGTACACATGACGCTGTTCCAGAATTTGACGAAGGGTAAAAATTCGATCTATAGATCCTCGCCCGGGGCGAAACCCTACCTGTTCTTCTTTAATGTTCACCTCCCGAACTGCAGTGAGTCGACGAGATATAACGGATGTCAGAACTCTAGAAGTGACTGGGGTCGAACTAAACCTCCTGTGGTTTCGCAAGAGCCCCTGATACCTTTCTTGAATGTTGGAACTATTATCGCGTGACCCCAGCATAGGGGATGGTCTCCATCGTCCACACAAGTTGAAACAACTGAGTCAAAGCCTCGACTAATGCCTCCCCACCTTTTTCGAAAGGCAGCTGAAGGAGATCATTTGGACAAGCAGTATTATTAGGCTTGAGAATCGGAATGCAATTGCGGACCACATTTTTAGTGGGTGGTTCCAAATCTACTGCCCAGAGTGCAACATTGTGTGGCGGTAACACAATAGGAACATGAGGCCAGCTAAATTGACTCTTAGAGTGTTCCGCACACTATTCTAACCTTCCGGATTTATTACGGATGAGTGTCGTCCGCCTCCTTGAGAGTTTTGCTGAGAGACGATCGTCTGGGACCAGTGGTATGGATAAGCCTAAAGAGTTTGCCGGCGTTCCTTGAAACAAAAGCCGTCTTCATTTCCTTAACTTCCTCCATTAACCAAGCTTCACGATCAGTCTTTAGGCTACGTTTCAGTTTCCCGCAGATATCTCCTACACTTCCTATACGAACTGCCATGCGGAGTGTTTCGTCTGAAAGCTAACAACTCTAAGGATTTCTATGAGATCCAATAATTTGTTTAACTCACAAACCACCGTTCCGCATGTTACAATACCTTCTTCATGAATGGCCTGTGATATTTGCTTTCAGCAGCTATTAGGATCCTTGAGGTAAGAACTGCTAAGTTTGTTCCTTGGGCTAGGTTAGTATTATGCTTTGCCGACAGTATAGTCAATTTCTCAACTGCAAGTCATTGCTGTCGATAGGGTCGTCGCCAGGCAAAAATGAGAACGAAGCGATAACGTACAAACGCATGACCTGAACCCAAGTATGGTCGGTTAAAAACGACAATCCTGAATGGGACCCCACCACCTATAAGTAACAGCTATGTGGTTTATCTGAGACGTAAAAAACTTGCGGCCCTATTAACCGACGCCAGTCTGTGTGATCTAAAACCACAATTAGGAGTGAATGTGTTCACACGCCATCTGTTACACGTGTGCATAACGGCCGACTGTGAAAAATATCCAAAACAATCCGGCTGCCTCCACAACTGGCTTTTAGTCAACATACTTGTTTCACCAATACGAGTGAAAGAGTTGAACCTCAAGTCCGGACGAGTACGTGTGCCCTAACAAAGAGTCAAAATTCATTTATACAGAACGGAGGATTGGTACCATTATCGGCGTGCGGTTGTAAACAGATAACAATGCTTAATATCTGCTACTATCGAGCCTGATGTGTAAACAACTATAATAACAAGTCGAAGAACTAGCCTTTCGTGACCGCATGAGAAACGATAAAAAGTAAAGGAGTAAACACAAACAATAGATATTTGTATAAAAGAATAGAAATGTGATATCTGGCTTGAGAGGACTACAAAATGTTTTGAACATGTGAGATGGTGAACAAGGTCAAAACATCCAATAAACTGCCATATAATCACATGAGTGTGATAAACAGTTAGAAGGCAGGGTTAGGGTGTATTAGGAGTGTACTACTGTTTAAAATGTAAAGTACCGAAAGCTAAAGAAGAACAAACACAGGAGGACTAAATGACTGCCAAACAAGAACTCCTAAAAAAATTTACCATTACAAGCAAACGCTGCGTATGTAACAACGAGTAACACATATTTGTAATCACGCCTTGCACTTTAAGATGACGCGATAAACCTGTATCACCAAACTTGTCCGACGTTATTTTAAGTAGTGAGGCTGGAAATTTTTTTATATTTCTGGAAGGAAGGTGCGTACAGAAGGAGTCCGGGAAATAGCGCACCAAATTCCAAGGCCGTGGCATTTCAAAATGCTTTCACTTTAAGCTGTACATGAATGAGCAAACAAACATGTTTTCGAACACGAACCGATTACAAAATGTACCGAGCAACATGTTGCATAGAATGTCTTTAAATAATGCATAACTGAGGATGGGACGTGAAACGACGACTAGTTGGGTTCATTTTTGCGAACACCGGTGTTTCTTGAAAAATTTTCTCATCAACAACAGACACTCAGTAGTATGAATAGGTGAAAGCTCCGAAGAAGCAGCCTATAGCGGATGTAGCCTTACTGTAATCTAGAAATAAGGCTGTGCGCGCAAGGTGTAGAAAGGTAAGAATTTCTGTCAACCACCGAAGTAATTATGGATAATAGTTCAAGCAACACAAGTAATATCAACTGACGATGGGTTGTGGACAATAGCATGGCAACAAAATGACTAGAAACGCCCATATTAATGCTTGAACGACCAAAATCATGAAGGTCAAACTTTAAGGATAAACTAAATCTTGAGAAATAAACAAAAAGCACGACGTTTCAGTCATTTCGAGTAGCACTGTTAAGCAGCGCTATATCCAAACTTATGTTAAGCCGTCTGCAGAAAGATTACGAAATCAACCTTTCTCCCTTCTTAATCCCGTTGCACCAACAACTACCAGCAATTTGAATGAATGTTCCGGCAAAATGTTTTAAGACCAACCGTATTACCTACCACTTGCAAATTAGGGCACATAATCATTATAGACAGCAACAAATCAGTGGTTCACACTGATACTTAACTGCCAAAAGACAATTTAATAAAGAAGAAGACATTGGTCTACCAATTGTGCACGTATTCACACCAAAAGCCGACCTGAAAGGACTATAAAAAGTAATGCTTTAATTATATAAAAATGTGAACCCGAGTGCCATTTAAACGCAGAGAAAACTATTCAAATGAACATGAAGAATTATCTTCTGAGTGAAATGAAACACTTCAAATATAGTTTCTTCTTGGTGTTTTTCAGGTTAAGATTACCCTACTCCTAACAAATCTGTTAACCGAAGAACAAATCTTCCATAATGTCAAGTCCCTTGCCCTGAAGTTACTAAGTATTAGACGTCACGTGAAATACAAGGCCCCAAGTGGGCTGTTGAAAGGGTGGCTTTACGATTACCTTGCAATTATCAGTGAGATTCATACTAGCTGGTGATAAACAATATCAGACAGTTAGATGCACTATTTCTATTTACTTTAAAGTTAGAAGTGTTCAGGCATTTTGACAAACACTTTCTGAAGCTAAGCCACATATAAATACGAGAAACTGCAGAAGATACCAATAAAAATTAATCAATATGTCGCTATTAGATAGTTCCGGTCCAAGCGATCAAGATCTTACATGCAGTCCAACGGGTTTGTAATTACCATATTGTCAAGTAATCTACTAAAGCTGAAAGTGTAACCATTTAGTTTTTGCCCAAGGAAACACATGTCGAAAAGGTGCGAAACACAAAGGGACCGCAGGTCGGTCTAGGACTTGTGACAGATTAAGATCGAATTTCGGCATCCATTCATCATCCTCAGTATCATATACAGCAATATATCAGTACTTCCCATGGAACCATGAAAAAAAGCGAGCCCTGTACAGGAAGAGAGAAGAAAAAAGGGAGAGTAAAGGACCTAACTACCGAAAACAGCCACGTCTATATTCAAACATTCAACATCAAGGTGTCTACGCCACGCAAACAAACAACCGAGCTATAAGTAAAAGTAAGGAGTCACCAACAAGACACCTTCATTATGGCTTCAACCGCCCCGCATCATCAAGTGCATCCACCCCACAGACAACTCGACCAGACAACGACAACATTAATACCATCGAACTCGATTAGCCGCTATCTCACCTAACATCTTTGACCACCGACTTTGTGAGTCGCGACGGCCCCTGCCTGGGAAGCGAACCCGTCCTAGACTGACCAACCCCTTCGTGAACGACTTCATTTGTCTGCGTCAGGTCATCATCTGTCCACCTCGCACCTTAAGCCAGTGAGCTGCATCGTTAGCCAAGATTGTCTGGTGTGGAAGACGATTAGCTGGCGTTCTCTATAAAGAGTCTAGACATCCAAGTCTGTGTAACATTTAAAGATTGAGTAAAAGAGCAAGATTGGCAGTCGCCATCAAATACTCGCTTCGTAACCTGTTCATTGCCTATTCGTTGTTTCAATCCGATGGGAGCGATAGAACGCAGATATCAGTGATCAGGTACTTGAAGACGGTTCACGTAATCTACACTGAATGGCCGATGGAGCTCCCCAGGTAAACAAACCGGTCAACAACCTCTATAACGTCACTATCTAACATTAAATTTACGTAGTCACGACAGCTTCACAGAAGCACCTTACACTTAGAGGTTGCAAAGCGCACTCCTGAGCGTTTAACAGAGCTCCGAATAGCTTCTGGCATAATCTGTCTGTTTTCAAACAGCAACACCTCGTCATCAGTATAATCATGATCAGTCAGGCTTCTACCATGTAGGAAATTCAGGCCGGCAACTTGTGAGTGTCGTGTAGATATGATTATATAATACGGACACTAAGTAGACAGATTAAACTGTTATAATATATATGGGTTCATAGAGTGCCCAGAACATCTTATCCACATTAGAGCCTTCGGTCTATCAGGTCGAGATAACCTTTGCTCTGTACTGGTGCAAGGGTTGTCCTGGGAATGGCGGTACCATGAGACTATTCCTACTCTTGATACTGGGTTATTGAAAAAGTCGAGATTTTCACATATCTTAAGGGATGCACTAGCGTTAGTGGAATGTCTGGGATAATAAAACGCATAGCACACGAGAGGTTTTTACCAACTTACACCACCTGAAGTGCTGACATGATCAAATTTTTGCGGTGACTGGCGACGTTTATAATTCCACTGTTCGTGAAGCCACACCGTACCGTAGATAAACCAGGCCCATTTGCTCTGAAGATATTCAAGATTTCCACAGTCAGTGCTTCCAGGGCATCATCAGCGTGTTGTGGGAATACCCTGTTAGCAAGGCCGAAGCTCGCCGACATGTTTTCGATGAAAGATGGCTCTGTCGACTGCTGAATATAATAACTGTCTCACGGAATTCTTCATCTACGATGTACTTTATAACTATCAATCTATTGCTGACCAAATCGTGCATTGTCTGTAGGTGTTTGGCTAAGCTGGAAGAAACATTCAGATATCCAAGTCTGCTATTTCGGAAATTAGAATCCAAAACGGCAAATGACACACCTAGTTGACAACATCCACTCTGTATGCTGGAAATTGGTTGCACACATAGGGAGACTCCACGGACCCCCACCATTGGTGAGGCTAAAGTAAGTTCGGTCCACAGAAAAATTTCCGTAGTCGCAGTGGACAACTGAATTCTGGACAGCAAAAAACTCTGTGTCGTACACCCCACAGGTTTGTTAGAGCCATTTCCGGGGGCAAAACTTTTATTAGGTGTTTCTGCATGCGCTCTATTCGGCTGAGGTAAGGGCGGGGTCCGTGAGGCCATCTACTCTGATTTGGTCATTCTCCTTAAATGAATACATCTCATTCTGACCAGGGATGTGAACACTGAGGTCGGCCTACCTGGTGAGGCTGAGTCTCGTGAGGTAATGGTGGTGCAATAACATCATATTAAATAGATAACGGCGGACGGCCGTTGCTGCCTTATACCGGGCCTGAACACTAAAAAAGTATATAATGCTGGTAAAGGCCTAATAACTACCTGACTCGAACCTTACAGTTCATGCATGAAGCACGTACCACAGCATGCGGCATGGTGACTGGTGAGCTGAACAAACATGGGTGGATAAATGCTGAAAAAACGTTTCCTTTGGCAGTTCGAACAACAAAATTAAGAGCAATATCGGCAGGAAGTTGAGACGTAGGCTGATCGCCAAGAGTGAGGCTTCAGTAATGAAGAAAGTTGGGAAAATGAAAAACGCTTTTGTCTCAGGGAACACCGTAGACTGTTTAAGATTACCCTGGTACTCGCCCAAGGCGACTATCTCTCAACGAAATCATTAGCGGAATAGACTTCAAACTCATCTACAATAAGTTCAGAAGGTCATAACGCTGGGTGGAACATCTTGGTGACCAATTTGTTAGCCTATCTGCTACCTCACAGATCTGCAATGTACTATCATGATCGGTAGATTTAGAACCACTCAAAAAGTAACGTCCACCACAGTATTTCGGCCCTCAAAAGTAATAGGGCAGCTGGCTTAGATAGATTCGTGGTGTATTTTTCAAGAAAGGTTGCGAGGTGGTAGTAGGAGCCACGGCTAAGTTGCTTCGACTAGTTTGGACAACCAGGAACGTTCGTTGCTACCCAAAAGTAATTTTCGGACCCAGAAAATGACTCAAGTACCGTTGAAAAACATAATGAAGCTAGGTTGACCACAGTCATCACCATGATTGTGGTATTCATTAAGGTTCTTTGACTCAATGCAGCACAGTAGGCAGACCTTAAGGAAGAACATGCAAGGTTTCGTCCTGAAAGAGAATGAGCTGGTCAAATTGTCATTCTTCTTCAAATTTTAGAATAGCGCTGGTCAACAATTGTCCTCTGATTCAGTCAAGATATTCACACTTTGAGAGTTGCAGAAATGTAGAAGAGCACCGAACAAGTATATATATATATATGCGGTAATTCTTTGGGACAAACCTCTCATTAATAGATTTTCACATCTACCGAGATTTCTTCCTATTGTTCGTCTGGATCACTTCACCGCTATAATCACCGTAATTCAATTGACATTATTACTTGATAAACACTTTGCGTACCCTTGCCACTCAGTTTTCAACTGGATACATCGGGTTGTCGGGCAGACATACACTGAGGAGACAGCGGGACAAAACGAACATGAACAGCGGCATTTTCTGAGTCAAGGTGGTTATAACAAGGTTGGACGTCATCTCTAATGGAAAGGTGCTACCGATAGCTAACGGTGATATTATAAAGCTCGTATTTATGGCCGAGTTGCAAGGAGTAGCCTTCAGTTGACGCATTGCCGTTCTTTGTTCTGAGACGTGATACTCAAAACTATAGAGTACACGAGATGTATGCAAATGTAATAAAGTCGCACACAGACAACAAAAAGCGTAAGTCTGGCTGCTTCATCTCCGGAGCAGGAAGAACGAATTGTTTGTTCATATCAGTATCGGGCACAATGGTGTTTAGTCTACCTCAGGAAATCAAAGACGGCGTAGTACAAGGCGATCTTAGCATCTGAGCTGTTGTCTACCGTAACATAAGCAAATATGTCAAATAAACAAACTTTTGCTGCTCTGTCTTGACCGACCATAGCCTAAGGGTCCGATGTGGCCTAAGGTCTGACAGTACACAGAGTATTATCTAAGTGTAACCTCCACAACATCTCGACCGCAAGCTTATATCTCATCTTCGTCAAAGACACGAAAAAAGAACTGCTGATCCGCAGTAACGTCCGACGGAGAACCTTACAGAAGAACAGCGACAGGACCGTAAAGATCCGTTTCAGAGACACAATACTCATAGTTTTAGATTTTAGAGTGCTTGGTGCAGCACTTTGATGAATTATCAGTCGCAGAGTGCAGAGAGTAAAGAGCCTATTCTTACCGATTTTCTTGTATTAAAGGGAGAAAGATTAAAAGCGCAACAGTAAGAAGGCGAAAATGGCTAGACCGGTCAGGCAGGGCAACGATAGATTCCGATATTTCTCAACTGCTTGTGCTGTGGAAAGAGGTTGACTTGAAGGACCCCAACTATGATTTAGAATAATGCAAAGTAAGACAATGGGAGATAGCGTATTCTTAGGAGTAAAAAATACAAGATAATGGTCCTCATTTGATTTGCTTAGCAGGAACGAGGAACAATTGAGGCAAGCAAATCGCCGGTAAATTTTCAGGTAAATACCCATCAATTACAGTGCGTCTTATTTTTGAGATCAGGTTCTCTATCTGGTCGAAACTCAGTATCTGCGTAACGGAGCTATGACGGCGTGCAACAACGATGCGGATGCTGCTCGCTGTGATATAGAATTCTGATCGATAACATTGAAAGGTAAAGGTGATTGACGATCTATATTTGAGATGTTTTTTTAATAAAAACCACCAATGCTACTATCAGACTTGAACCAAATCCGTAGGTAATATGGCTGGGGCTTCTGTTGGTCCTCGCAACAGCTCAGGAAGTAATCCCCAAACAAGTAAGTGCAAATTGGTGGGGAGAAAGAATTAAATGGAAAAAAACCAAGATTCATGAAGAGAAAGCTCAACAAGCTTGTGGATGCAGTCTCGCAACTGGCTGCTAGCTATGCCAAAGAACACCTCCAACAAATGGCGTGGATGGTCATAAACTCATCAAACAAGCCGGCGGCATCCACCATCTTTGACTAACAGAGCAGTCAAACATTTCATGACTCGTGCCTAGACGGGTACCCGGTCGTCTTTCGGTTATTTCAGCTGTCAACAGCCATAATGAACGACGCGCAATGCAGCAGATGTTACGCGGGAATACAGGTTACCTTATACAACCAGCGTAGACTAAGCACCTCTATTAAATCGATTATCAGATGTGAACGTGTCTATTTCTCATAAGCGCACCAACAAGTTTTCGCGTTGATCCGGCAGTCACACCGACTGACACGAGATAAATGCAGGAAACGACAACTCTCAAATATCGAGGGTGTATATGCATCTTCTACATGCGTGCATTAGGTATCCGACCCGTAGAGTAAAAGTGACCGTACAGATGCATGGTTTCTAATAGGTGATCTAACGGCTTTATGAGGCAGTAAGTGACGAAGGCAAAAGCTTTCGATCCAGAAACACTTTGCTTGTATGGAAGACTGTGCGCAGTCATTCAGTAGAGACCAGTTCAGGCTGGCCGAAATTTTATTCACAATATACATTCCACTTATTGGGTCGTCCAGAGTGGTAAATAATAAGGGGTCCTCTTAGCATAAACATCGTCCGAAAGGACAAACGGGGAGAAAGCATAGTATTATTCTTAGGCTGGAAGACTCATCCCACAAGGTAGTTCTTAGGGGCAATAAACAAGCGTTTGGCGTAGGTTTGCTTCAGATCGAAACGGTGTTTGTCTCGCCCTGAACAAAGTCGATCTGATCAACGCTCGTGTTACGCGCTAACCGCAATAATATATCATTTATGTGGCTAACGCACACTACAGCAAAACCCACTTTCTGGCGTTAATTCATCAAGGTTGTTACCAATTTTACTGATCTACACAGCTGACATCTTGTAAAAAGCTTGTCCACTTGTTTAAAATAAAAGTTTCTTACAAGTCCTTTGTCGGCATGTCAACCAACCATCTTATGTTTTGAAAACTTTTAGAACAAGTGTAAAATGTTGCACCGGTAAAATTAATAATGCAATTAGTAGACAACTATCCATGCCAAAAATCGCTTGTACATTCTGACAGGTAAGGAAAAACTGCGTGCTGAGTAAAAACAAAAAGGATTGTACAATCTACTAGTAACATACCGTAGCCAAATATCCAACGTATTAACGCAGAGTTTGAATTCTGTTTGGTAACTCCCAAGTTACTGAATAAAACTTTCAGGGTAAGTAGATGTGGTGCAGTCTAACCAATTTCCTGTCTAAATTTGCAAAATTCGCGGTAATTACTACAATTGAGTTAATAGAGTGCGTGGAATAGCGCACTAATCAGCAAAAGTTTCCGCAGCAACAAGGAAAGATAGGCATGTTCAGTTTCCGTCGGTCCAGGTGCACTATAATGCTGAATATGGTATACTCAGAGCGGTCAATTAGACCGTTACAACCGACTAATCAGAGTGCGAGTAAATTACTTCACGTATATGCGTACCGCCTATGGGCCACCCACGACCTGATAACGTACAAAGGTACGTGCGTTTACTATTAAGAATTAAAAGACGATCGTCCTTATGAGACCATTTATTTATTCACTTACAACGGCCATCAACCTTACTGGAAAATATTGCCACCCGGACCGCCACTAGTGCATCTAATATCTGACAAAGTGAAAGGTTGTTCCTAATTAGGAACAACCTTTCACTTTGTGACTTAAGTCACCAAAACATTTTCGCAGTCACACGGAGGGATTGGGCGCTTTACCAATATCACAAACGAAGTATATTTCGTTCGTATACGTATATATATATACAAACAAACAGCTCACCAAAGTACTGTCAGATAGTAATTCCACAGGGGAACACTCATGCACTTCGAATTGTTTTTGATGTAATCCGTTGATGCGATTCAGAAGACGATGCGTAAAGTCCTCGAATTCTAATGGAATGATGTGGGATGTATTATCTGATTGTCTTAGTTCTCGAACACATGATTGTAGCTGTTTTACTAATGAATAAAGTCTTTCCGGGAAAGTTTCAGTAGAAATGGCATATGAGTTGTTCAACTCCAGGGCCGACTCATTAGCCGTAACAGAGGAACCATTGGTTAACCTCGCAATTCGTGCATTATTAAGAAATAGTTCATTTTCACCAGGAATCTTTGTGCGCTGAAGTGTCCATTCGCAATTTTCGCTCGCTGAATTCATTACGTGATATCCACTTCTTCATGATAATTACCTTTAATTATTTCATTTATATCGTTAAGTGCAGAGGCAAGTATAGTACTTGCCAGATTATCCTCCATATAACGCAATAAGACGATTACTTCGGTAGAAGATCACATATAAAGTGACAGTTAAGTGCCACAAAATGCCTCACGAAAAATACCTATATATAGCACAGCAACTTGTGACTTAAAACTCAGGGTCTACACCAGACAGTCACGAAGAGGTGCGCAAACTGTATAAACAACATTCGAAAAGGAATACGTATCGGTTTTCGTGATGACAAAACAGAGTAAAACAATGCAAACATAATTATCTAAAAATCAAAACACTGACAAGACATAGATTACGTCACTCATAATAGTTAACTACTTGTTAAGTTTATTGTTTTTTGTATCTGGCGAGTAAATCAACTTTTCGTTGATTTCCAATGAGGTTCTCCCCTGGATTGTTTCTTTCCTTCATAACAGAACGTTTAGAGTTAAAACCGGATCAGACCTCTCATCTCCCTCTTTCATTTCTGCGTGAGTTTCTCAAGGATCAGTGCTAGGTCCTCTGTTATTTCTGATCTATATAAATGACCTTCCGGACAATATTTCCAGCAACGCCCTCCTATATGCAGATGACCTAAAAATCTGGAATGCCACTGATCCCAGTGCACTACAGATTGATCTTGACGCGATTAAGCGTTGGTAGGGCGATTGGAGTCTCCCACTAAATGACAGTAAGTGCGCACATATGTCATATATGGGTGGAGATTTTGGCAATGCCTTCGTGATTCATAGTGCGTTCGGCACAATAGATATCGTGAAAATCGACCTGAAGAAAGATCTGGGCATCTGGCTGTCGTCTAAATTATCTTTTGCGCATCACCACGAGATGGCAGCGAAAAAAGGGTTTACTACCCTTGGGATGATTGAGCGCACTTTCCACGCATAGACAAGACAGCGTTCCAAACGCCTTACGGGGTTTATATAAGGCCGCCCCTCGAATATGCCAATCAGGTCATGTATGTCGGCCTGAGGAAGAAAGACATATTAGCCGTTGAGCGTGTCCAGCGCGTGGCTACCAAACTAGTCACAGGTCTCAGGAGTGTCGCGTACGAATCTCGACTTGAAATTTCTGATATGTGTCCACTTGAATTTCGACGGCTCCGCAGTGATTTAATTTTCACACACTTCCTCTTTAGAGTGGGTCTCGTTGATTAGTTTTTCACCGTGGCGAATGATGACGGTCGACGGACACATAACATGAAGCTTTTCAAGCTTCGCCTTCGGACCATTCATAGACAGCAGTTTTTTCCTACAGGGTTGTTAACTTCTGGAACAGTCTTCCTGCTGAGGTCGTCAGTAGCGCTTCTAGCGATCGCTTTAAAGCATTACTTGATTCACATTTTCCAAAAATCCTTTTATGCGAGTAATCTTAGTTCATTTTATGATATTTACTGTAATCCCCAAGAGCGGTGCTACAGCCTGTTTTAACTGAATGCCCTTCAAATAACCAGACGCCCGCTTGACATTGAACAAGGAAAACCAACCCGATCCGGGACCCTTGGGCCTCTGTTTCGAACCCGTGTATCAATCGCTGAAATTCGCTGCAAAGTTAGTATTTACTCTGTTCTCTTTACGTGATTTTGTTATTACAAATGAGGCTCATTTGGTAGATATAGTGGTCATCAACTCACCGCTGGGACATGGTGACCACATGTTACTTGCTTTCGATTTTTTCTGTTATTTGTTCCAAAATACCGTAACAAAGACTTCTTTCAGAAACTTCTAGAAACCTAACTTTGGCGCACTGAAGACATTCTTAAGTACACTCAAACTCGTGTCAAATTCAGTGAACACCAACTATCTTTCTTTTAAAGATGCCATTCATGAAGCTGATGAGACGTTTGTTCCTCGTAATCTGGGGAAATCCTCATCTCGCTCACCGCTTCCACAAAACACACGTCGTCTTCTTGATCTACGTTCCCGTCTATTCTCTAAGCGGAAACTAACGAGCAAGCTGGAGGATCTAGAAGCCTTTCGCTCTGTACGAAACAGATGCAGGCGGGAAATCCGTCAACATACCAAACAGGTACAGACAGGAAACCTACTGGTAGCTCGGGAGAATAAAAGTTTTCCCTTCAAGCACATGCGTCGCCAGAGAAAAACTAAGCCCTCAGCGCTTTCTCTGCGGCTTCCCGACGGTGAGACCTCCTCCAACCCTCAGGTGGCTGCTGAGATTTTCAGAGATTACTATTCAGCAGTCTACAATGTGGTTCCGGAAACCAGGCATCCGGTTCTCGCGAGGAGAAATTTCCAATACCCACTCCTAACAGCTGAATTGTCTGTGCTCGACGTTCAGGATCTCTTGCTTAAGATCAACCCCTATAGTGCAATGAGACCAGACGGGATCCATCTTCGGATCCTGAAAGAAGCGGCCTTTGGTTTGGCAGTGCCCCTCCATAGTCTGTTTAAACAGACACTTAGGACCAGCACTCTTCCGGAGGCATGGAAAGAGGCCATTGTCACACTTATATTTAAGGCAGGAGATCGTCATTTCCCTGCGAGTTATCGGCCGATCAGCCTCACCAGCATCCCATGCAAGGTAATGGAGCGTCTGTTAAAACGCGCTATCCTCAAGCATTTCTTCTCGAATAATCTTTTCTCTTCTCTCCAACATGGCTTTCTTCACGACCGGTCGTG
>JTDE01000541.1:223363-238271 GCA_014338405.1 Paragonimus skrjabini miyazakii | reverse complement strand
CAACCCCCTTCACCAGGTACGTTGTTATTTCATGAACGATGTGGTTTTAGTTGCATCCACCTCAAACATTCCATTGCCTCCGACGTTTAAACTGAAAAAGAGACCCCGTCCATCACCCGTAACTACTGATGATCCAGTGACGTCGGACGATGAGTTCCGTGTTGTACATCCGCGCAAACGAGTCCTAGTGAAGGTAATACCAATTGATGTCACGGACGTCATTGGTTCTGGTGAGTTATACCAAGCCTTTGAAGTTACCTAACACTTACTTTTAGAAATGGACACTCAACACGAAGAGAACTTCTACTGAAGCGGAACGGAAAGTAACAAGGCTGCAGAAAACCACTTTGAATGATGCACATAGTGATGTGCTTTTGATAAATGAATTCCAACACTTCCATCTTATTTTCATTGTGACTATATGGTGCGGGTAGGCTGACTGTCGAGCATAGACGTCAGTACGTTTAATTATAGACCTGTGAGGTTCAGCATGCTATGTGGTGCATAAAACCTCATAATTTCACCCAATTCCTGGCTGACGTATTGCCAGACCAGCTTATGCCCGAATGCAGTGAGCAGTAGTTATGGTAAGCAAACCATATAGAATAAAGCTCAAACGTTGCCCGAAAATCACTTACTGCAATCGTATATACTTGCCCACAGTGTCGCAAAATACCTGGCGTTCCCATTTGCACATGGTGTTGATTATACAACCTCACATGTAAGCCAGCTGTCATCAACAGTTTAATGGGTTATTGAATGCACAATTTACAGAAAAGCGTTGTACAACTTATATTGTGCACGTTTTTCATTCTTTTGTTGCTAAAACTTTAACTTAACCAGTCTAAATTTCAGCTACCTCGTTAACGCATCTTTCCTTTGAAAAATCTCAACTCATTAACGTCCCTGATAAACATGTTTGGCACATTAAAACAAACTTTTCCGACAGCAAAATGAGCATATTTCATGTTTTATGATATACTCCGTCAATTAACATTCAGAATATATCCAAACACACATGTTAACGGTCTACCCAAGACAGCATTTACTCCCTTCGGATAAGTTCAGCATCCAGATATCTTCAAAAATCAAGGTTTCGTGCTAAAATAACCGTTTGGCCTTTTGAGTGACCTTTAAGCCGAATTCCGTGAAACCGGTAACTTTCGTTCCCGCATGTTCACCACAGATGCTGTAATTATTTTGCACACTTCCACAGCTTCCCTCTCGGCCACCCGGTTCTGGACAACAGGGTGATATTATCTTATAAGTTGTCTTTTCCTTCCATTGGAATCCCGTCTGTTCACCGACCACCTCCGTTAGCACCCTACTTCATTGACTAGATACAATTTGAGTAAGAATGCGTTTATCTACTCTGCCCGATCCCCAAACTTAATAAAATATCTTCCAATTTCACTCACAAATCTAGCATCCCATCAGTGAACTAAGTGCCTCGAGATTACGTGCAACGATGCGGCTGTCAACTTGCACATTTCGATCATGTCTACTCATGATCTTTTGCACTTGAGGAATTTCTCCGCGGTGCGCTGAGAAAGCGTTATTGGCCAGAACTAAACATAGGGTGTGAGTCGTTGGAAGCGCACAAAATGTGCACAACGCGATTCAGTATACTTCAGTTCATTTCTCAGGACTTGCTGTGACTACTGGCGGTGCTCTTTTTCTGTATTTCTACAGTGAAGCGCGACTAACTTATCACAACAAAAAAGGAAACTCGACGCTCCATCTTAATTTTCCAGGGAATAACTAAAACGGAGTGATGTGCAATCAGGAGACCCTTTGGTATATGGAGGAAACTCATTAACCGGTGAGCAGGGTCAATGCCAGTGCACGTGCACTACACTGGTTTTTTGTTTTCCTGGTTGCGGGACCAATCAACTGGAGCCACTAAGAGGATAAAGCAAACAAGAAACACATCTATGCAAAAATGGGAGAGGCACAGAGATTGTTCATTCAGCCACAGGTCACTGATTGAACAGTGATGAACAAGTGTTAAAAATTGGGATCAGCCTCTCACACTATTGTTGACGGTAGTGCCAGCTAGCAATTATAATGGTTATACATGATATCGAACATTTTAGAAGTAAACACTGCGGCCATTGAAGCAGCTGGTCTACGGCATGACTTGCAAAGTATTTCCAAAACTTAGGAGTACACAATGTGTTCTGATGCAGTATGCCATTCGGTCGTTTGTTCCTGCGCAGATCACCATGCTGCGCAAAATAACTTACACAAACAACAGATTTCATTGCCGTGGAACGAAGGCGTTGGTCTTGCAGTGGTTGGTTGAACATCTCCGTAATATCCGTCAAATTTGTTAAATTTCGTTGATATATCATCGAGACGTTGGTTCGACTACTTTCAAATTAAATCAAAGATTGCTCCACATTGTTTTAATCTTCCTCGAATGGATTGTGTTGTTTGCTTTTATTCTTATTTCAAATACAGCAATCGTTTCCCTTAATGTTACACATTGTGGACGTTAGCCTTTTTCCTTATTTTTATTTTGAGTAATTTGCAAGTTGTGCTATTCCTCAGTCCACAAACAAGCATTTTGCTACAATTCAACCTTGGACGTTTGGTCAAGTGAGCTCAATTTCACTACATCGTTTCCCAGTACCGATAATGGCGCAATCTTTTTTCACGTGTTATTCCCTGATATCCACAGAGTTGCCGGACTGACAGTTATCTATTCGCAACATCTGTCGGCATGCCAAAGCTTGAATGGTCGCCTCGGTGATTCAGCGAGTGTCTATTAATTTCACAGCTTACTGACGTGGTTCATACAACCTTAATTTTTATTAACGAGGGGTTAGAGTATGAAAAAATATTCAGAATTAAAATGAAAAAAGAACAACAAAGTTCGGTGTTAAATCTATCAAACGTACTAAGTGTCAGATGGATTGTTCATACAAACACGGTCAACCACAGCAAGGTACGTTATAACGAGGAGACAAAGCGTAAATAAACTCAAGTGTGCAGGCGACCAACATTAGGAAGTAGGGATCGGGTAACTGCACCCGAGCAAGGTTCGACAAGTGAACAGCGTAGTGGGACTAGACTTTAACGGTTTCTTGGTCGGAGAAAGTTCAGACAATCGGAGGTCATGCACAGGCTGACGCAAGCCGATTTATGGTCGATTGGTGCCAACCAACCGGAAACTGCGATCACCCGCCACACCTAATGTGTTTGTAAGAGGTGGTGATTAAAACAAGTCGTTCGAAGGCAGGTCACGGTTGAACAGCCAGTTGCGTAGATTAATGTCATGGAACGTGACAACGAACGCGCAAATCCATAAGCAGAGCGATTGATGCACAGCAGCAATGATAAATAAAGTATTCCCCCGTAAAAATGGATTGATTTTCCAGCACACCAGGACGGCTTAGAGCTTCTCAGCCCGGTGTTGCCCGGCATTTCAGCACGCGACAACCGGTGTTACGCCCTCGTTGTGCGTCGAAAATGTTTTTTTTAAAAACACAAACCGTCACGCACAGTCCCAATTCAGGTAGAAGACTGATGAAGGAAAAAGGCGCAAGTAAGACCAAAGAGCGCGATCACCAGCCTCCTATAATCCACACGACCGTCATCGCTCACCCAACACAAACAGCCACTTCAACATCAACCACGAAACCGGGATGATTTTTCCGCAGTCCTATACTGGCGGATTGAATGTGCATCGTGATGAGGTCCTCTTGTCACTAAACGTTGCGCGACACCGGCACTACTATTCCCTGCTTTTTTGAGGAGGCATCGTTGTTATATTTCCCTTTAATACCAGTGGCATTTTTTTACCCTGAAACCGTTGAGGCAGCCAGGTTGAGGGTCACTATTTATCACATCCCCGTAGAAAGGTCAGACCATTCAGCCGTGTATGTAGTTTTTGAGGACAAGCGTTGCAAACTTCTACGAAAACTTTGGCTGTTGGGTCAAATTCGGACGGCATGTGTCGTTGTCGACAAACCCAATTGTGGCCGCGAATTGGTTGAACGTGATTACCAAAAAATGGCAAAACAGCACCCGGTTTTCTGAAACAGTGGCGGAGCGTGTCCGGAGTGTAACGCTGTCAGAGAGAAACTTCAGTTCACTGCTTATAAACCTCGTGAGTTTGGAAGCCTATATTATGGCTGTGGAGTTATACTCCGAGATAGACAAGGAACTTAAGTGTGTTATCCTTCAATTATATATGAATGAGGATAGCCGACCGTTCCAGTGCTTTCCGTGGACGTCAGGAAACATACGTATTTCCGAGCGTGTAGGTATATCCCTATGGAGTCTGAAGCAACGTGGCAAAGCAGCAGGCCTTTGATACCTCCTGTGACAGTTTTTCCCGGTCGCCATGGTGCTGTTCTTTTGATGGTGTCCCATCCGATATTCGCGCCACATAAGGATCGTAGTGAGTTCTGGCCATGGAGGAGAAACAGAAGCAATAAATCCCGGCTGGCTCTACATCGGCACGATATAGGACAGTGTGCCCCTCCAAGTGGGAGCCCGTTTCCGTAAGGACATGCGAAGCCTGCAATGGTTTTCTGAAGCATATCTTCGGTCCCTAATCGATTCCTGATAATTGTGTCCACCTATGTTTACTGCTTTTGATACGGAAGTTTTTTGTTCAATAGTGTATCTACCTGCCCTCCCGCCTCGTTAGGAGTCCACTTCACAGAATACCGCACCCAACAAAACAAACCGCGTAACTCGAATGCGACACCTCTGGTATCTCACGCGTATCCACCGATACCAGGCAGTTGTCGACGCAAAACTTCACCCCCAAAGTTTGCCTTGTCAACTTGTTAGACAGACGCCATCGACATTCGCAGTCCTCCCGGGCGCATTCAACGTTCGGAATAGCAAAACTCACCCCAAAAAGACGGGCATATCCGGTGGGCTATACATTGAGACGCCAAGCCACCAGAAGTGACTCATCACTAACCTGTGTCTTCAAGAGACCCTTGCCTGCGAAAGCATTTTCTCCGTTTGACGATAAGCTTCGAGTCCTTGCGAAACCGTATTAAAATATCCAGTAGGTTACTTTTCAGAACCAACCCTTGCAGCAAGACTTTCTTCTAAGAGAGGTTTTCGTATTTTGCACAGCATCCAAATAAAATTTTGCGCCTACCCATGGTTATCCGGCTTCAACACCGGGTTATAGAGTAGGTACAACCATCGAAGGATCCTGTTCATACTGGCGTCAACTCTCGATATGTAACTTTTGGTTAGGTTTGCGCAAATGATACTGGTATACATGTTCTTCGATCTGGTGTCGTGAGAGAGTCGCCTACTTGGAGAAATCAGGCGTTTCTGGGCCATCTATTGGTTGTCGGGTTGTCGGGATGCCAAGGTAAGTTAACCTCGTACCAATCATTTTTGAGCGTAGCTAAGTATGTTAGCTGATCATCGAAGCAATCAGCCTTCTTATCCGTTAGTCTCGGCTCGAAAAGTTCTGTGTCAAACAGGCGCTGAACCAGTCGTTCTAGTTCAGAACCCTTCAGGCAATAAACTTCAGTTCGCTGTTTGTCGAAAGCGACATGGGACATCACAAGGTCCAATTTAACAAGAACTGCACAGTGTACGGTTGACGTCTACTCCCCCCACTAAAATATTACTCAATGTGCCTGCGGGAAATTGCCGTCCATTAGTAGGCCGAATTTGTTTTCCTTCAGCGAGATGGGCAACAAACCGGCCAACTGGGGCGAGAGCTAAACGTCCATGTTGCTTATGGTTCCTGTTTGCTCAACTGGAGGACTTTTGACAGCAAAGACTGTTGACCCTGATTCTCATTCCACCAATTAAATAATCGACTTCCAAACTGACCTGATATTTGATGGTACCTCGCTTATTTGATGTAAAATACTAAACGTTCTCGTGATTGCCAGAAGCTTGGTCACGGAAGCAGAGCCGTCATCTGAAAAGGCATAAGTTTCAATAGACCCGACCACTTCAATCAGTCTGGCGGGGACGAAACCAAGACGGACCCTACTATCGTACAAAAATTGGTTCCACCACTCGGTTTCTCCAATTGGAGTTCAAGCTCGGAAGGCGCCCGATGTGTGCATCGGAGTTTGGCGCCGCCTTACACATAAGCCGTGAAAAACGTACGTAGACTTTGCGATAATTGGTTATGTGGTCTGCAACAAGCAAACAAACTCCTTCAAAATTGTTCTTCGATCCTCTCACGCTATACTCTCAGCTCGTCGGCAGGTTTCCAAATCGTAATCGCTAAAATTTACTGCAAATTGATGCGGTTTGTTTAACGTTCCGAAAACCGCGGACACACTGAGCATCCTTTGATAATCCTCTTGGTAGCGTACGATGTCGTTTTCACTGTGTCCCCGGAGCGATCTTTTGGTAAGTTGACTATGCAGGCTACTAGAAACTGAAATCCGCCCCTTTATAAATCCTAACGAAACGTTAAGCGTTTATCGTAGAGTCAGCTACCTCCGCCCACTTTCCGCGCATAGGGCGAAAAAGTCTATCGGCAGTAGGCGAAAGGTTAGAACACTTCAGCTCAAGTGAGTGACCCAGTTTGGACAACTTCAGCTGATATCCTTTCATCTCTGTCTCTGAATGTTGCAGATTCTCAATGTCTCGACGGCGAGCTTTGGACCACCAAGCACGAATCTGGTGACAGACCTTGCAAGTAGTTGCTTCAATATTTTGGTGGCTTGAGTAAACCCTACTAGGTTTGGCAACGATGCGAAATGTTATTTGGCTGTCTTATGTCGACTCTTGCAAAAGGAGTTCAAATGTAATAACTTCTGCCTTTCGCCATATAACCCGTCGGCCACGTTGAGCTCAAAATTCTGCATGAAGCTTCGGACTTCCAAAGATGACATATGAAAGGAGTCTGGTTTAATTTTTGGTTGGCACATGTTGGCATCTGAGTCGTGTATACACTGTTGTTTTGGTATAAATGTGCAATCAACAATAGGCCATACAAGGTGTAACAACGGCATGGAGAACACGTGACTCGGTAGAAGTATAAACTATATTGTCCCATTTGCAAGCTGTAACGGCATTTTCAGGTGCGTGGACGAATGAGTCGTTGGTCGTTGAAGGCGTGACCATTGAGAACGCACCTTGAGTCTTAGCGCGAGCGTTGGGCACACAGGCGGCCTTGGGGCGTACACATCCCACACTCCTCCATGAACACTCCTCGCAACTTGCGTACGTTGAAGCTGTATGACGTGCTACCTGGGATAACGTTTGTGTTTGTTCTGCTAGATGGGCCGTGAGTCTTACCAGGCATATCTTTCTTTTGACCTTTTGTGGAATCCGAAGTTTCCTTTCATGTATTATAGCTCCTGTTCCTTTAAGAGCAGCTCTTCGTCAGACATACTACTTTCATCGCCAGATGTTGCTCAGCTGAATCGCCCGTTACAGTTGCGGCAAAGCTAAAGAGTTTAAACACCCGCTCTGACATTTCTGGTGAGGCTGACACTGCCTGTACAACTATCCCTGGGCGTGGTTCTCGCCTAGTTCTAAAGGCTTCGGGCAAACCGCAGGCGTATGAAACAGCAGACAGGTAGTCATGCTTACACGCCTTTTTATGGGGACTGAGGTGCAGTTAGAGCGGAAGGGCATGCATAAAGAATGAACTGAGGAAGGTGCATTGGGGACATCCAGCGACGTTTTTGACTTCGTCACCAATGTAGGCTACCTGCAGTTCGGATGTCAGGAATTGGACAGCCAGAAAACGAGTGTTTGCTGCAAGCAGTGGTGTTGAGGGCACAGCCATCTGCATGGGTGCTCTTAGAGAATCGCCAGATGATTAATAACCAGGTGAACAGATTCGTTTTATACGTTAGTCAGATTCGATCCCTTCGTCTATTGCAAACCGCTAACGGATAAGTTACAGCCAACTAACGGATAATTGTTACCGCGTTGTACACGGAGGGTTTCAAGCACTGAAGCGTTCGTTTGATTTTTTTTCAGACCTCGCCGTCACCTACCCTTCCGTAAGTGATGTGACCGATGAAATAATCATGTTTAACTGATCACTTTGGCAGTCATCATGAACTCAGTCATTTAACTATGTTCGACAATATACGGCCGAAAACCATCTAGATTGTTCGTGAAATTTCATATTGATTCCACATATGTCTACTGGCGCTCAGTTGTCGATATCCACGTGTTTCCCATAACGGTAAAAATACCGAGCTGTTGCGCGCTCGTTATGAGTATGACTTGATTTGAGGGTGTCAGAATCTAGTAGTTTTCAGGTGACCTCAGAAACTAACTCAGGACAGGTTTTACAAATCTGTTCGATAGAACGTCCAGGCAAACAGAAGACTTCTATCTACCAAAACCCTCAGTGAACAACAATCGGCACTGCATTTACAAATTTCTCTCTGCGACGGCTACACAGAGATAGACAGTTGGAAGTAGAGGTGACAAAACCTCGCATCCAGTAAGTGGAGAAACAAACAGAAGTTGACAGAATGATACGGCAATAATCATCGCCTGACGGAGATGAATAAGAGAATAAACTTCGGGATGATTTAAATAAGCCATCTTTTGAAACACCAGTCTCCCACTGCGTGACCGAACGTCGGACAGACTTATTCAGGCAAGAAGTACAACGATTTGCTGACAAGCTCAAGTCATATAAGCCATTTGCCAAGGCATCTGAATCGGGTGTCGAGAATAGAACGAGCGACAACCAAGCCAGACTGAATTACTTTACACAACACTGCGATGAATAGGCAAAAACTTCAACTTAACATCGTACGATCCTCGAAGAAGATCGAGGCTATCTAGATCCCTTTGTAAACGGTTTGATCAAAACCAGATGATAGCAAAAGCACATGATTATCAACTTCTGGGCGGCACACGTCTAACTGGCAGCGACTTCGCGGAATAAATCCAACTGGCTTGGCAGATATTGGTGTGTAAAGTAAAGCTCCAACAACTGAATTATGCCTCTGACCTGAAATCAAGTAAGGCGGTTAAAAAAATCGTTTCAAGATTATCTATTGAAGTACGCCTCAGATAAGCAGACGGAGAAGCAACCAGAGCTCGTCACGTTCGCTCTTCAACAATTTGATACGATTCGTAGAGGAACGTGTCGACGCCGCTTACATGGGACACAGCGATTTGGCAATAAGCCTAGATGGAGGTGTCAGACAAAAGAAATCATGACATAACCAAGTTGGCACCAGGAGGAACATCCGTCTTTAGCAAAGTGGCGATCCGTCCACAAGTAATATGTACGGTTCTCGTTTTCGCCACACTATTCGCCGGGGCAGTCATTTCCTTGATAATTCCCCACATTTTCTTAGCAAATCCACAGATGACTGGTTCAAAATCATATGAACGAGAAGATTTTCGTTTTGTATCTCAACTGCATGTCTAGGTGATACAAACCACGTAGGAGTTGCAGACCCCAAGGTCGTGGATGGAAACGCCACTGCCTGCAATGCTCTGACCAACCTGCTACTGTCTTTGAGGGACCGTCTACCACCACACGACGCCAGGTAGCTTGATTTTAGTTGCGTGATACACCTCAGAAATTCACAAAACAGACCTCGCGTTACTTTGACCATCTTCTTGTTAGTGTGCAGCACGAATGAAATATCGCTTGATCTTGTGCGTTTCTAAACAATGGATTGCACCACGCCTAGTTTGACTGGGCAACGGACGCTAAATTTGAAATGCGGCGGAGCCAGAGGCAATTAGAATTATATACACCAAACAGATAGAGCATGTCTCCGCCAGCAGCCGTCCAGTTCTACGTTGCCTTCATTGATACCAAGGCAGTTATCTACACCGTTATAGTGTCGCCTAACTTATTTACATTCTGTCCGAATGTCTAGCAGTTGGCGTCATTACCGCACTTATGGGATATGCTGCTAGACATATACTCCAACATCAATGTTTTGCTTAGGTGCGACGTTCAAGAGGCCTACTGAATCAGGGATCAATGGAGGAGGAATATGCACAAACCGTATGCGATTAGGATAGTCCTAGGGTGATGATGTTGGACGCAGTTGGTAGACCGCTCAACGTATCTACTGCAGTGAACTCTATATACACTGACGGGTCGCATGACTAATAATGAATGGTTCGCTAACGATTTAAGTTTACACCGAGTTGCGCGCAATCAGTTGATTTAGTAAATGCCTTTCTCAGTATTCGACAACGAAGAAGGTAGTCTGTCTTGGAAACGGTTAGTTAGAAGGCGGCAGTATTCTTAACAGACGGTTTTGTCGAAGTAACCCTCTCTTAGTTATCCTGATCCTTATTGCCACTTCAAAACAGGACCAGTTCTCTGGAAAGCACACATTGCGACGGCGCTCTATGATGTATAGTGATTTGGTAGAGCACTATCCTCATGTAATCAGCGAGCTTATTAGTCGGGGCCGCGCCAAGTAGTTTACTGAGAGCCTGACAATTAGTTGTAGATGTCACCTACATTATCATCACATGCTCCATCATGTTGGGCCTCAGAGGTTGCGAAGCATTTTCGACTACGCCGCAAAGTAACTCAAAATTCTCCAAACAACCAGCTAATGTCATGTCAGGCCGAAAAAATATCTTATTTCGTGTATCGTTGTGATTTTGTCAAGAGAAGATCGCAGTTATGGCTGTCATCCGAAGTGTGTTTCGTCAAGTTCACGCACTGGAAAGACACATTAATATTTCTTCAGTGGATGAACGCTGAGATTCAGGGTTCTGTGACAGGGTATCGCATTTGCGTTTGGTGTGGCTTCGTCTCTGAGTTGTGCTACGTTTGCTTTATGAAGAAACTTTTCAGACAACGTTGAACATTACGGCAGATATTTTTGGGATCGCAAGGATGAGCTTTTACGGCATGACTGTTAGACCATTACGACGACTACTGCTGACACTCAAGATTCCGTATTCTAGCGAAAGGCTGCCTTAACCCCACAAGGTGAGCATGTAATGATAAGAAGCTATCATCGGTGCACCCGAACATGCGCTACCTACACAACATTTAATCTCGGTGAGCTTATGTGCTGATCACGTCAAGACTGAAGTGTGACCTTACAAATGATGTGTTAAAAATTCGATGTCAGACCGATGAACAAGCCGTCCACTTGAAAGAACGGATTGTCCTTCATTTCTTCGACCTGTGATCCACCCGGATCTACCGTGGCTCTTACAATGGTTGTCTGATAAATACTTCAGTGATTATGTCAGCTGAAAGTGTCGTAGAAAAACCTCGTTGAGCGTAAAGAATGAGTTTTACAAAGATGCATTAAACATAACGCAGTAGAGCATTGTAGCGATCCCCTGCCGCACGTCTCTGACGACGCTTCCGAAACGGGCTCTGTCGCAGTCACCTACCTCGTGATATATGACAGCTGTCAAATCAAACACTGCTCCTTGACAATAGCGGAAGCTCGAGTTGCTCCGATTCTCCTAATATGGATGCCCCGGTTGAAGTTGGTGGCGGCTGTTGTTAGGGTTGAACTGGCCCAGCAGACAGTGTGAATCTAATACGTTGTGAACTAACTCGGGGCCCGTTCTGAACAATGTACAACTGTGCTCATTCACCTTCAGAACTTTTCTGCTGACTGGTCCGGCACGTTTCGCGAAGCCTCCCGACCACAGCGATGATTTTGCGCTGACACAAAACGCAAAACGGCATGTCTTGTATCACGCGGCGGCTATTCTCACGAACCTCCGAAGTTGCACCGATGGCTATAAGACCCTTGATTTCCACGTAGTAACAAATGTGAATGGTCAACTCCTTTTGAAACTCAACCAAACGTAATGAACGACATTAAATAAGTTTGTAACTTTGCCAAGGTTCAAACCCTGGACAATTCACGTTTTTTTATGTCGAAATTATAGTACATTACATTGTGGGGAAGAAACTACGAACGATCAAGTGACCACAGCGACACAAGCCGTTTGTGTCTTAAGAGGGATAAATGATCTGCACAGGAAGATTGACTGCTCCAAAACTTGACGATGCAACGAAAAAACTGGTGCAATAACAAGCATTTCATTCGGAGCTGAAAACTTTTGCATCCACCAGAGCAGTAGGGCGATGATAAATGCATGTCCCGAATCGATCGTAAAAGCCTTCCAAAGACTGAATCCGTTTCTACTCAACGATTAACTAGGCGTAGGTAGAAGAATACAACTAGGTGCTTTCCCCCACAGTGCGAAGCGTCTGATTATTCTACTCGCGGAACACCCCGATCTAGATAATCTCTCGTGGCAAGCTGCCTGAAATCCTCTTCTATTCGACATGGTTGAATAAAAGATACTATCGAACGAAAAACAGGCCAACAATGGTCATTCATTTGGCTGCACTCACCTGTTGATATTGATGAGTGGGATTATCTGGAGGCCATCGTTACCAGTTAAATGTCCCAGACCACTGACTCTAGCACGTTTGTCCGAGGTGCCGTGCACAAAATTAGCCAGCTTAAAAGCCTGCTAGGGCAGTTACCTCCAAAAGCGTTTGGAATTGATTACGACTTATGTCCTCAATCACCCTTGAGTAATTTCCTAGATAAGTCATACAGCCTTGAGATTGGACGCAGAAGGGGCTCAGCGTAAGGCCGTTGAACGTGTACAAGAAGTGTTTCGTGTCATATCTCACTCCCTATCCCCAGACTGTAGCGACTTGCCTTTGTTGCAGAATGGTCAAACGATCCACTTGCAACCTGTGCACCAAATTTGACGGCGCAAAGAACCATACGCAACAATGCTTTGGTCATAAAACTTGGTTCCATACTTCCTGCCTTGTTTCCCCGGAGCTGTACCACGCACTTAGTACAGCTAATCTGGACTAAATTCCACTGAACCACGATAGCTGTTGTTCCTTTGGGAAACTATTTGCTACTCAAAAAGACACCACCGACTGCTGAGCAAAAACGCGGGTGATGCTGCATAGCGCCAGAAATCCGCGATTGGATTAAAGATTTCTGGTCAGAAGGAACATGCACAGTGTCCTCTGTGGGAGCATTATGGCGTGTCTAGAGGGTTTCAGCGGATGTAATGGGCTGGTGGGTATGGGACAACCCGTTGTCCAGTGACAATTTAAGACGATTTGATGGAGAACATTCGAAGTGTAGTGACAACAGGTATCGAACTGAAAGAGCGCAGTGGCGTTTGGAAGCAAAACGTAAATTTCTGGCAATGTTTGGAAATGTAACAGGTAGATGGCTTTAGCTTAGCGTGGGACCAACAGCAGCAGCCAAGAGGCGAGGCAAATGGGACGCAAGGTTGGCCCCAGCCCTTTTTGCAGCAATCAAAAGCGCACCAGACCTAAAGTGCAAAGAACCTTCGAGTGCGTTATACAGCGTTCAAGTAGATACAGATTAAACGCTCCTGAGGAATGGAATAACAAGATCCATCAGGAAAAGAACAAGCATTCACCGTGTGCGATTAGTTACGCGACACAAGAAAATGGTATTCAGTTCGTATCAGACCTTCTATAACAGGCGCACGCAGGATCTGCAAAGCCTGGAACTCTGCGCCAGAACAATGTAAGTGCCATGACAGTGACTATGTCCAAATTGCAACTGTATTGCTACTTTAGCATTTGGTCAGTGCCTTAGGATACTCTCCTACGCACGGACGCGAGTGTATGCTCTTCTGTCAAATTGCTCACACCTAGTTATTCGAATTCACCCAGCTACAGAAATACAAATTTAATAACAGCAGGTATGAAGTTACTCAGTCTCCGATTCATCCCTTCAATACAATCAACAAAACGTGCAACGTGTAACTATCCCCCTAGTACAAAGATTATCGCCTGGTGAAACGGAGCCATTAGAAACCGTGACTTTCTTGTTCCGTCTGCAGTCTTCCATTAAATGATAGTAAGTGCACACGTATGTCACTCGGTGGAGACTCTGGTAATACCTTCGTGATTCGTGGTGCACTCGGTGCAGTAGATATCACGCAAATCGATTTAAAGAAAGATCTGGGCATCTGGTTGTTGTCTAACTTATCTTCCGCCCATCATCATGAGGTGGCAGCGAAGAAAGGATTTGCCGCTCTTAGGATGATTAAGCACACTGTTCCCCGCATAGACAAGAGAGCATTTCAAACGCTTTACGGGGCATATATAAGCCCGCTCTTCGAGTATGCAAATAAGGTCGTGTATACCGGCCTGATGAAAGACATATTAGCTGTTGAGCGTGTCCAGCGTGCGGCTACTAAACTAGTCATGGGCCTAAGAACTGTCGCGTACGAGTCCCGACTAAAAATTCCTCATCTATACTTACTTGAATTTTGACGATTCCGCGGTGACTTAATTCTTACACACTTTTTCTTTAGAGTAGGTCTCGTTGAACAGTTCTTCATCATAACGAACACCGACGTCCGGTGAGTGCATAAGAAGAGGCTTTTCAAGCTTCGTCCTCAGACCTTCCATAGACAGCGGCTCTTTTCTTACAGGGTTGTTAACCTCTGAAACTATCCTCTTGCTGAAGTCGTTAGCAGCGCTTCTAGCCATTGTTTCAAAACCTTACTTGACTCACATTTTCAAAAAGCTCTAGTATGCAGGTAATCTGATTTTGTTTCTGATATTTACTGTAATCTCCAAGGGCGGTGCTACACCCTGTTTTCAATGACTACCTTTCCGACCAAAAGACGCCCGCTTGACGCTGAGCAAGAAAAATTGACTAGATCAGGGTGACTTGGGTCCCCAGTCACGAACCTGTGAACAAATAGCTGAAATAGCCATCCACCACCCATTGGACCACTGAAGTCCCGTGACCGTGATTCGAATTTGAAGATAAGTTGCTCCTTCTGTTTTGCTATCATTTGCCTGTGAGTGTCTCGCATTTGGTTACTAAGGTTAGTGAGCATCTTAAACGCGAATTTCCGTTGGTTGCTAGTTGATTTTCATTTACTGATCGAACTAAGTTATCTAAGGCAGACAATTATGCCCCGAGTCTCTTATCCTTGC
>JTDE01000541.1:203702-223263 GCA_014338405.1 Paragonimus skrjabini miyazakii | reverse complement strand
ATCAGGACGTCAACAGGCTCAGGCCTTCATCAAGTCCTGGATTTGAAATTGAAATTGAAATTGACCTTGAATATGACTGGCGATATTTCAACCCTGCTGCTTTTAGGCGGATAATTTGGTCTGCGGCCGTTGACATGTATTTTGACTGGATTTACAAAACATGCCTCTGCTAGCTAACATCAGAAAGTGCGTTGCAAAACGCCAAAATGTTCAGAGGAGGTTCACAAAGGTTTTTTTCAATGTTAAAATTGGGGACTCGTTCAAATCTCCCAATGTTCCTTCCCAGCTTAGAGTAAGTTCGGTTCATCGTTTTTTATATGTCAGGACCTTCTGGTTTATATAGCTCGTGATGGTGTCGCTGTTACGGATCTTTTCAGGCGTCCTGGAAATCCACAAGATATGAAGAAGATAATAGCTGAACTTGAGGCTGGTCGCATGGTCAACTGGAGAGAATACAATTTCTACACCCTCGCAAATATTGCGAAGCGGTATTTGTTGCATATAGAGGGAGGCATTTTAGGCCGTCAGGCGGAAAATTATCTGATTGAAATGTTGGAGTCTCAAGACGATCAGGCTCGCATCGAGGCGATGCATAGGTAATTTTTGTTTGTGCTTTCATAGATTTTATTGTGTTTCACTAACCAGGCTGAAGTCTCTTTTCGTGATCGTTTTCAACTTAAATTTAATTTGCTCACTGTTTTGTGTGACGGTTATGGTAATGTAATTGGGCCGACGTTTTTGTGATGTATGATGTCGATAGCCAGTCCTCAATGGTACATTTTGTGCTTGTACCAGTTCTTTAAAATGCGGAATACCATAACTTCATCGGACCACAGCTGTATAGCTGAATGGCCGTGGGATAGCTTGCTAACATCTAACTAGTCCAAATGTGAGGTCTTACATATTCGACACAACCCCTCATTCCTACCACATTGCTAATGCTCGACTTCCCTGCTGTTGAATCGGATCTGGGTACCGTCACCACGAAGGACCTAAACACCCAAAGAGGCACCGCCAAATTATGTTGATGTAAGAGCCCTCGATACCATACACACCTCCCTCTTCGCAATTATTTATGAGTCGTACGTCCATCCCCGGCTTGAGATGAACGTCCAACCATATGCTTCCTACCTCGCTAAAGCGCCCTCATGCTTGGATACACCGAACGCCGTGCAACAAAGTGGGCACAGGGATTACGTAACCAGCCCTACTTCAAGGGTTTTCATCGCCTTAAAGTATTCTCGCATATACAAACGACTTAGGGGGACCTCATCTTACTGTACCATATCTTCAGCGATCCTCTGTACTTCAAACGCAGCTTACTGCTGAAGCCACACACCACTGGTCTCCGAAGTCACTCGCTGAAATTAGCTCACTAACGGGGTCGGCTGTTATCCCAGCAGAACGTTTTCTCTATGGGGAACTGGATGGGTTCGTTTACCGCCATAGAGTGTGTGTGTACTTATGGTGACTCGGCTGTCGCATGTCTAGAGTAGTAATGTGCAAGATGACCTGTTTTTCGTATCTCGTTCTTTTCCCTTCAGGAACCCATTTATGTTACGTATAAGCACACTCCTGACTTTTCCATCCATATCAACAATTCGTCTCCTCTTAGCGAACGTGCTCCCAAGTCCTTATTTGGACTAAATTCGAAAACAAACTCAGTCATTGCCGTTACTCTTCCAACCAAGAGTGCCCACACACTCCATACTGAAGAGCGTTACCTATGGTAATGTCAGGCAGTGGAAAGAAACGGACTCGTGTGTCTGTCCACTAGAGTCTCGTCACATACAAATAAAACAACACGGTCATCCTGATGTGGGACTCAGGACGACTGTCTGCACTCACTGGTCAACCCACCGTTGGCCATTGGCCATTGACCGTTCAATGATTAAAACGCGGTTGCGAGCCTAGGAGTCTGTTTCTTGTTTTGGTTCGCTTTTTATCCACGGTCATTCATGTGTCAGTTTTTCCGGATGGCAATCATGGAATGACTGATGTAGCATCTCTGCTTAAGGTCTCATGGCTTTATTGGTTCACTGGGTTGGCAACAGAAGTCAAAAACAGGGATTTTGAGTTTTTCGTATCTGAAGACAGTGAACTACTTGGCCCGGGACGGAAAACCTAAAATATAAATGTGCAGTATTTGGAGTAGGAACGAGCTTTAAACGTCTGTGGATGCATCAGTATCCCTCAGAGAGTTCTAAACTTGGCAGAAGCTTGATGTGGAAGTGCGATACTGACATTCTTATCGGTTGTCCTGTAGTTTCATTTAGAAAGCATGACCCCTCAACTCAATGTTTGTAGAATTGCCAACTAAGTCTTTACATAGGACGTTAAATGATTTAAGGATCAGGTGTATAAGCTGCGTCACTTCGTGGTCTTTTAAACTTGAGTGAGTACATGCTAGAGTCACTAGATCTTTCTCGTGGACCTCGGCTTAAGTTTTCAGAAGATAACATCAAGTGACCCTTTGTTGGACAGGCTCAAGTAGGGTGTTGCCTTTATGGAGGTAGGGAAGCACTGGCAATGAAGATAGACTGCTGCAGCCGTGCGTCTCTTACGGTCTCTATATTTCGGGTACCGCATTCCAACACAGGAGGATGCACTGTTTTACAGGGAGATCCCCGTGTGCTTCTCAACCATGGACACAGCTCGACCATATAGCAGTTACAGGTAGCGCCACTGTTAAGGACTGTCGTACTTTTTCGAGCAACCACCTGGGCTCGGACCATGCTGTTGTGCCTGCCCGTTTTGTTTTGTCATTTGCCCAGAGGGTACACGCTCGTAAACGCAAGGTACTTGAATGGTATTTGAGCGACGAGAGTGTAAATAACGCCTACCGGGGAACATTGGTGAACGACTTACCCAGTTCGAGTCAGGTGAGAGAACCTAATGAACACTGGGAACAGATCGCAACAACTGTGTGAAGTTTCTGTGAAAAAGTATGTTCCGAAGGAGCTGCGGAGTTGTGACGGAGCTAAATTTCTATCACGCCGATAAACCTCGTGAACTCATGAACAGCAGTTGCTCGATTCCACTTGGCTCTAAAAATGATGACAACCGTTGAGAACTCCAACGCAAACAAACTAAAAGCTTGCACAAGGACCGTGAACACCACTTAGTCGAACAGACGAAAGAGATAAAACGAACATGTTTATCTGGGAATAATAGAAGGGTCTTTTCCCTGACCCGTGGTTGTACTTGCTGTCGAATCACTGTAAGTGAGGCCACATATGAAAAAGATGGTTCACTTATCACCAATCAATCGCGCCGATTTGAGCGGTGAGTTGAACATTTTGAGGAGCAGTTCAGCTGGCCTCAACCATACCATGTGGGCGTCTGGACCCACAGTTACTGCGTTTAAGACTGTCCTCCGTCGGAAATAGAAGTGACCCTGAAGCTTAATTTATTGAAACGTCACGAGGCCACTGAACCAGACCTGCTCTTTTCTTCTCGTTTCAAGTATGGTGGGGAGAGGATATCGGAACTGGCAAAACTCTTGCAGACGATTTGGAAAACAGAGAGGCACATCGTGGTTGGTGCTTATCAACAATAGTTCCCGTTTTCCAAAGAAGCCCGAAGTCTGTGTAACAACCACCGAGACGTCTGCGGTGTCTGTTACATCCAGTCTCTCTGGCTTCATATTACGTCTGTATACCAAGGCCAGAGAAAGTAACATAAGTGAGGAAAAGACAAGACTGAGGTCCAGCCCTGGGTGCGTTGATCACATTCTTACGTTGCGGCAGATCTTGGGGCACCGGTACTCCTATAGGTGGTCAGCGGCCATGGTCTTTCTAAACCTGGAGGCTGCTTCCGATTTGGTCACTCGTAACGTTATCTAGAACTGCCTTCTTTACAAGGAAGTTCCAATAAACTACGTGAATCTGTTCAGATCTCTGTATACCGTCCTTCGTAAATTACCCCAAAGTTTCGGGTCGCATTTACAGTGCACCTGGTGCTTACACAAATCCCCCTGGTTCGAAGTCCTGTCACTTTAAATCCGGCTCCACGCGCAACTGTAATTCGCTTATTGTGGTCCGTGAATTTATACTACGGAACTTATGTGCATTGATTCAAAGACCATTGCTGGTATGTCAGCTTTTTACTACATCGGATTTTATATATCTACAACTTAATGTGGGTAAAACGAATGCAAATAACCGCACTTTAATCGAAGTGATACTCGACAGGTGAAGAGTAATTTGTCTGTTGACTGCTATAACTCAGCCGTAAACTGTATTGCAGTAGTGATTGTGGTATAAGTGTTCCAAGTCCCGTGCTTTGCAGAGTTTACGAGGGGGGTTGTCCTCAAATGTCTCCCAATTTTTTTGAATGCCATTTAGGGGTGATCACTCCAACATCTGAATGTTTTTCTGCGTGGATCAGTTTAGTTACTGGATATGATGGTGTTTTTCTCCTTATAACATTGCTCCGTGCTCATCAGACGGTGTACGGCATTCTAGGGTGACGGTATAACGTGCAAGAAACAGTACCGTCTGATCTGCTTATGGAGTATTTCCCATTTTCCCCGCTGATTATAGTAAAAATTATTGGCATCTTCAATTTGCCGAAACAGGACGCAATTTTAGCCGTGTTTTTAAAATAATTTTTATACTAGGAGATGAATTACATTCTTTTTGGGAATGGATTAGGGTTATTGGTATTTGTCAAGGTGTACGAGGCAAACTTTTAGAAGTTGCGTATCAAGACCTTTGCCACTTTATTTGATCTCATGGCTGGGTGCCTTCAGGGTAGTCAGTGATCATGACCCGCATGCCGTTGCTCGCTTCTGGAAGGTAGACAATTGTAGATGAATAGATTTTGATTCTTATTAATCTTGGCATTCGCTTCTCCAAATTCATTTTACCCTTTTTGGTCTGACACTTCGACGTTCTGTTCCGCCCCAACCGTTCGACGGTCTTCAGTTAAACTAATGAATAAGTCTTTTATGGGAATTTTGAACAAAACAGTTAGAGCACGAAAACTGGTAGATTCAGACATTTCGTATTGACTCGTCATTACCGAATTCACAATAGCAGATCATTTTCCTTACAGCAAACAGTTCAGGGGGTTGATAATCAGCAAGCGGGTTAGGATAGGTCACTAAGTTCAGGGAAGGGTCAAACTCACCAACAGTTGTTTCTCAACACAGAGAGCTGGCTTAATTCGATTGCTTACGACCGCCTCAGAAAACCTCAGGAATGTTCGATTTGAATAACGCTACAGGATTTTGAATACACAAGTCGGGTCGATAGCGTAACCAGTGATCACCTGTCTAGCAACTGGTGAAATTAGCTGTATACGTGTTTCACGATCATTGCCGTTCTTCGGTAACACGGAATTTCGCACCTATATAGGCAAGTGTTTCTTCACTCTGGAGGTCAGACATCTTTCAGTTCTGCCTGTGTAACATTCCTCTGCATTTACATGTATATTGGTAAACACAATGTCATGTGGCACCGATAGGCTGGTCTCTTTTGGTTGTAGGCACTGGTAATTCTGAGTCCTAGAGAGTACACAGAATTCAGCCGCATTAAATGTTCGTTTCAGTAGGTTTCTCAGTCGTTGTGTTGTTTGCCGCATGATGTGGTCCCCCTTAAAGGGCAACTTTATATAGACCCTCTTTTTTCTCTAGTGATCATCTCTTCGGATGGTGTTTTTTCTCTACCGTACCTTTCTATGAACCTTTGGGTGTAACCATTCGACTAAGACGGAAGTGATAAAGTGTAGTTCGTCCGCAAGATTGTCGTGAGTACAGATTCGCCCTGCCCGTGTAAAAAGTGTAATCACTAATGTTCGTTTACGTTGGACCGGTGTGAAGCTGCCAAAGTTTAAATATTGACCAGACCACGTGGATTTCCTATAGACAGTTCTTATAATCGAGGCATCTCGGCGACATATAAGTATGCCCAGAAATGGTAGCCAGTTGTTGACCTCAAATTCACAAATACCCTTCAGACTAGGGTGCCAACTATTTAAACGTTGCGCTAGGTTATCTACCACCTGTTTAGATCGACTGAATATCAGTGTGTCGTCGACGTGACGTAGGCGACTGCTAGCCTCACAAATCTATACTACACGTGTTCTACCGGAATTTGTGCACCTGAGGTCTATCACAGTCAAAAACTCTCTTGGTCAACTCGTGACGATTTTGTAGTGAGTAAAATCAAGCAAAAACAATAATGGGTGGAAATAAACGCACATTAAATGGTTGTTAATCTGAGGAAAGTAGTCCACTGGCGTGTAGCGTCGTTATGACAAAATACTGTAGTCGGCTCAGCGAATCAATTGATAAGTAAACATTAAGCAGGTAGAGAAAAGGCGAAACAAATCAATATCTCAACTGAAGTTACATAACGCTTGTAGCATAACAAGTGTGCTATCTCCGTCGCTCTTGCTCAACTCTTGGCGTGAAGTCAGCTAAAATGAGACTCAGCAGACTTCCCGTGACTGCTCCATCTGTTTGACGGTGGGACTGCTCGAGAAAACGAAAACTGACATTCTCAGTGCAGAGCAGCGAATTTTCATTCAGTTTACCGGTTGGGAATGACAGTATAACGTGATTTGCTTCGATGAGCTGACAAATATAATCAATCGTTTCATGCAGAAGACGTTTGTGAACAGTGACTGAACGTCTACAGAACACATCAGTTCACTAACAAGGTCATGTTTGCCCAAGTGACTGATCAATTCGAGAGTCTTTAGCGAAATATACCTGAACCTTTTGTTTCAGTGGAGTTAAAATAGCGACTAGTCAGCGCGCCAACTTATGGTATGGGGAGTTTGGGCTTCGGCATAGCATAGACACGAGTGGCGCCTACATTTCGCAGCTGTCACTCGACGCAGGTTATTCCATGCCATCCAGCGCGTGTTTACTTCTGTGAGTTTAGTATGAATCGGCGAAATCAATCATCTACTAAAATTACACTTATATATTGTGGTTTTTGAAAGTGATTGACTTCAACGTCGATTTGCTGTAATTGGTTATCATATAGATTGAACATCACCCACAATTGATCGCAGCTGTCGTATTCCCATAGACTTTCCAGTCGGCCCCTTTCGAAAAGAAGCACTAGACTCGAGTTTCGCTCTCATTAGAGCTCGTCAGTAGTGCATATCATCGCAATGCCGGGACTAGAACCATAGCCACGCTGTCCATGAGGCAACCGTGTTTACCACCACTACCATTACTACTCATCAGTAATTGGTTAAGCAGTGTTTGGCAATATTGCTAGCCGATGACATAAGGCCGGTAGCACTAAAAAGTAAGGGACTCACGTGATGATCTTCCCTCTTAGTTTGCGCAGCAAACATCAGTAACCACTCAATGGATGTGTCAACTGACCACTAGCGGGACAAGAAACGTAAACTTGCGTATGTGATCTTATGACAAGGGGACCGCCAGAAACAAGGCAATGGATGGCACGTAGCAAGAATAATTTTTAGTGCGAGCCGTAACAAAAAAATACTAGGTTGTAGCAAATGATATCAAAAGCCGGTGGCGACGTTACAGTGAGTGACGTTATATTTCACTGAAGGATATACATCATAATTGTTAACTGTGGGCGGGGTACTACCAATGCTGTCTGAAGTAATTACCGACAGTTTATTGCTAAATCACCCACACGATATTTGAAAATTGATGCTCAATGTTAAAGTGGGTGTTAATTTTGTCTTTTCAAGAACTTCATCATGGTTGGTCCGCTCTCAAGAGAAATCAGGGGTATTGTTTGTGCTTATTTTCCAATTGCAGGTAACGGCATTACCTTATTAATGTACTGTTCTGAGTTTTCGTCCACGAAATATACCGGTTGGCAAATTTACTGAAATATTACCTTACAACATTTATGTGAAAAGCTGCAATCGGTTTTCTTTCCATTCTTCAGTCGGTTATGATTTCTTTGTTTCAGACTTACAATTGACGCGTTTGCACGACATACAGTATAAATGATATCTGTTGTCTGCTAACGCCGATCAAAATGAATTTCGCATAATTTTATTCTCACGACTTTTTTAAACGTTAAACGACTTATACAACTGCTTTTTATTCTTTTCTCCTTCCCTTTATCATCGCTCATTTACCCATCGTTATCAGCGTGATAGTCTCACAGCCGAAACCTGTGCAGCAACTGTTGGCACTGTTGTTCGGGATTTGGTTCCGTATGATCTACCACACTGAAGTGAATGCCATGTCAGTGGAGGCCGTGGCCAAGTCTGTTGCCGGATCCGTTTTCCCAAGTTGCACCACTACGATTCAAAACGTAAGTATCTTCAGATTTCGGCGGCTCGTGTGGCTTTCACTACAAACCGGTAGTTTCATTCTTTGTTATAACTACTGCATTCGACGTGTAAGCCTAAGCGGTATACTTTAACTTCTCTCGTGTTGTTCAGCTTGAACACGAGGGTTGCTTTTATAATGTTTAACTTCGTGTGCCACGTGCAAACTTTTCAGGTCCAAACACGACATTCGAATAAAAAGTTTTTGATTAGTGTTTTTTGCTTGCGCAATCGTCTTGTCCTGGTGTGGGCCCGATGTCCTATACTTGACGTATCGCATTATGTGGTTGTAATCCATACTCCTTTTAGGACTTTGCCAATAAAAATAATAGACTACAGCAAGATGGGATGGAAGACATCACATTCCGGTCTGTGTGGCACTATGTGTATGACTGCTATTATACATCAATATCAACGCTGATGTAGTGTTGCCAATGCTAACGATGAGACCACTTGCAGACAGTAGCCTACTCATTTGTTAGTTTTCTTGCGCATTTACATATACACTAGGCAATGATTAGTAACATGCATCGAGTCGTAAGAGGTTTGTCATTTTGTTTACGACCTACTTCCCAACCTGTTATTACAAACAAACATTGAACTAAGCGTTTTGTAAACTTCACAGTTTATCTTCCTTGTCTTCAATTTTAGCGTCAAGAGTAGTTGCTATCTGTGTCCAAGCGTTGGCTTAACAACACCTTTCTTTTTGGTCATTCTGTTTGTTTCACATCAGCTTTCAGGGCCAAAACTGTTTTAAGGTTGGGCCATTGCTGGACTTGTTTATGCTGGTGCCGATTGTTACACAGCTGTTTGACCCTTTCGCTCATTCATTGTTTGCCGCATCAAACCGCGTACACATTTCTACATAACCATTTCTATTTACTAGAGTTGAACAGGTATTCTGCCTAAGTACAACACATTTAATGGTTGGGTGATCATTTGTTATGTCGGATGTATCATAGATTTGGGGCGATCTTGTTCGTATTTTTTGTTCCCACCTTTTGAGTTTTGTGGGCCTTGTCAGGGGTTCTTTTAAAACTTTTCTGGGAGAGTATATTGATCGCAAACGATTTTAACTACTTCCCCTGCAGTGAGTATGTGCACGTATTTTTGAGTAGTCATATGGTTGACTATTGTTGAACCTCAACATAGCGTCAGTGGGTGTCAGTACACAATAGGCCGCACTTTCCAGTTTATTACCGAATCTTCTCATAACTGACATGTCCAGCAGTGCTAAGTGTCGAAGTTAATCTCTTAAGTTATTCAAGCTGGTGCGAAATTGACCTATTTGGGTCGTTCTCAACACAACCAATTTGTTATCGTAGCATAGCATGCATGTTTCGGGTTCGAAGGCTCTTATGCTATGAACTTTGAAGTCCTTCATTACGGCTCATGCAGACTGCCCTCACACAGAAGATTCTACTGTTTGTTTTTCTTTAAATCAATCTAATGCCACGTTTAAGGTATTTCATACAGAGAGTTAGAAACAGGGTTTCCTCCTGCAGCCAAACCTGTTGTATGGATCACTCTGACAGCTTCCAATTTTATAGAAGCGATATGCATTTTATGGAGCACCCATAGTACTGAAGGTCATAAACCTAACGGCGACCAGTTTTTGGTTGTTCAAATCCTCTGTAGTGATCATCACCATCAAACTTCTTTCTGGTTTGCTGCTTTGTTTCAGTTTTTTTCACTTTATGTAATCCGAGGACCAAGTCCTCTTTCGGATTATTGTGAACCGTGAGCAGACAAATAGATGATAGTCGCTTTAAGACTGGGTTCATAGCGTTTCTAGTGTACCGGACACTTCATCGAGCTCACTGCCATTTCGTGTTCAGTTCATCTCAGCACTTGATTCAATTTTCGTCAAACTGTGTATCGCCAAGTTGTAGGTTAACCTCGAGCTGTGGTCAAGTGAGCGTGATGAGTTGTCACTCAACATGGATGACGACACGCCTTTCACTGCTTCGCGTCATGGAGTACATTCATTTCACAAACAACTCCGCCAAACGGCGGCAACATTTACACTGCTGAACCCATTAACTACCACCTCATCAAAAGTCTCCAGCCACCGATTCTGTGAGTCACGGGTGCTTCTGCCCAGGAAACGAACGTGATTTACGATTGCTAACCCTTCAATGGATGATTTCATTTCTCTACACCAGATAGTCATCTGTCCACATTGCACTTGATATCAGTCGGCTGCAGCGTCTGAAGAGTGGTCGTTGTGGTAGATGTCTAGCTGGCAGCCGTGAAACCACATAGCACCCACAGACACATTATATACGCGGCCTTTAAGCTTCAGAGAAGTGCGTGTCTGTCGGCAGAGGTGTTCTAGATTAGCGAATCGTACCCTGGCCTGAGAGATATGATCTTCTGTTTCATTTTCTATTCCTCTGCCGTTGCGAATACGACTTTTGAGTTGCAGAAACCAGGCAGCAACCTTCATAACTTCATTGTTCAGCATTAACTCTACGTAATCGTGATAGTCTCTCGGAAGCATTGTGCACCTCAAGACTGCATGTCGTATCACGTAATATTTAGTGTGGTGTGAACTTGTATCTATCATTTTCTGAGCTGCTTGGAAATTGTTAATCAACACCACCTTATCATCAGCCTATTCAATATGAGTCAGTGTTCCACCGAGTAGGTGGTCGACATCGGCATGTCGTGAGTGCCATGAACAGTCTTGTGTTATTTCGTTATTGGTAATATTGAGCCACAAATGAGGGAGATTGACAGGCGCTCTTGGTGTTGAAACTATGAGACAGTTCACCGTAGGCCGTAACCTGGGTTGAATTGTGGGAATAAAGTGCCGTTGACATATTTGCACAGTGGTCTAACATACCCCAACGTTTAGGCGAATCTGTATGCGTAGATCGATTCACTGAACCGAACGCACCTTTGTAGTCGAGACCTATGGCAATGGTTGACGAACGGTAGGCTTGATGCTGCTCCAGACTTAATGGATGAGTGAAAATGTGATCAGTGCATTCTCGACCAAGACGAAACCTTGCCTGTTGTTCCTTAGTGTCTGCCTCCCGGGCTACAGTGAGTCAGTTTGTTACAACGAATGTCTGGCGTCAAGCTAATCTCCATGTGGTTTCCGCATGAGCCCTTGCCTCTTTTCCGGATTTTGGAAACTATTTTCGTGTGACTGCAGGAGAGATGGACACTTTCCGTCGTCCGCACAAGTTTCTCTATTGAGAATCTGGGAGACAGCGAGGTCACTAGCTGACTGTATCAGTGGCAGTCAATCTGTCAATCATTTTCAGCCCTGGGCCGTACGCAAATTGATTGCAGCGGTTCAAAGCGAAAAGATTATTCTCTATCCTGTCAGGGTATGTACGCTTTTTCGAGTAATCTTGTTTACCAGTGGTGTGGTAAGTGTGCGTGTGTTTTTCATCTCTCATCGTTTGTGTCAATATCCCTTGCATAGAAGGCTGTGGTGGTGGTGACCAGGGAAATCAAACCGACTGTTAGAACAATCGCAAATACTCTTTTGTTAGTAAGCAATCTAAAAATGTTCGCATTAAAGTGAAGTATCGTCTTTCTACCAAAGATTATCTATCTCTTTGAGGAGGCTCGCTAAACTACCACCACTTTCGGGCTGTGCGATTAAAGCAAACTTAAGTGGAATTGAAAGACTTTACTTTGCTCCAACGGTTCTTTTTGTGCCATAGCAGATCATCAATAACCGTATCCAATCATAGTCGAAACAGCGGTTCGTTTTATATCATCCCTTGCTTCAAAGCCACGAATTTTCTTTTTTCTTCGGTAGTTGTCTCTGTAGACGAGAGGTCGTGCACATTTACTCCGCACTTAGTATACTGCGTTGTGCTTAAGTGCCACAACAGTTCAAAGCCTTGGGACCCTTTTTTAATGGATTGTATGATTTAATAGCTGGAACGATGTTTCTGACAGCTTGTCTGACCGTATTTGGACATCGTTCTTTAGAATCGACGCCATATACCTATATTACTTTACCGAATATAGCCTTGGTATCAACTCCTTCGGATCCACTGCACCCGTTAGTTACTTTATGATTGCCTTCTAACACTGGCCGTGTGAAATGTATACGGTGTTTTAACCGAATGGTTTTGCAGCCTTAATCGAAATCGCCCATCATGAGGTGATCACTTCAATCGTTTTGTGGGACTTGGACATTAGCAATCCCTGTCGTTGCGCATACGATGCTCCCATCGCCATGCAGTGCTGTAAAAACATTATTGATTCTTCCACAATCATAACCTTAGTATGAGCTCTGTCCTTTGTACTAAATGTCATTCAGTCTTTTCTCAGTTCTCCTCCCACATATCTGCTTTGAATTAAGGTTGAATGGTTATCATCTTACTCTGATGCGTTGCACCATTACGCAGCTGTTTACTGTCACTTTTATTTCGATTCATGAAAATGTATCTCTTGAGGTTAACCTAACAATCTCTCGCTGTTACTTTTGCAAGTTGTGGTGGGCGATTGGACTGTGTTTGCTCCTCATCCACTAATAATTTTGAGCACCTTTCCCAACTAGCACCTAAACCGTTCCCCAACAAGCATTGGACTAAAAGAACCCTATAGCTTTGGGAAGCAAATCGTATACTACCAGCAGTGTTTGAATATATAAGTATTTAGTTCCAGTCCATTCTGACCAACAACAGAAATCAATGAGGAGAGTGAACAAGTGCAGGATTGATGGACATCCTCTCGGCAGCATTGAAAGACACGCTTGGCGAAAGGTGCATGGAAACTTCGAGCATTTTGTCAGCATCTGAAAGGGCGCGTGCGAAATAACCTCGACGATTGAAATAGTAGGTGACTCGTTAGGAGAAAACAAACGTCCGGTGTGTGCAGTTAGTTGTACGACTGAAGAAGGTGCTGCTGAGTACATACCGAGCATCCTGCAGTTAGTATACACAAAAGCATGCATTCAGAAGTGCAGAGTTGCAGCCGGAGTCCGTAAAGAAGCCACACGATCGTTCGTTACTACAGTTTGGTTCTCAGCTGGAACACGGTCAGTTGATAATTGCTTTTTTGTTATTGCTTTGCTATCTGTGAAGTAGAATTATTTACAGATGTGGTTTCTGGATCACCCTTTGGTGAGCGTTACTGTTGCGTCCATGACTTTTCAAAACAAGGGCGTGATTCGATCTCGGCAGTGGGATAAAACGCATTTCAGATCTTTTGATCTCCGACGTTAAATCCTTTTGACTTTACGGCTGGACAACCTGACTTATTTATCTTTCAGCCAACCCTTAGCGATCATTCCAAAAGTTTATCATTGACTTTAGTGATAGTTTAATGGCTTCTATTTTCTCAACCGCTGTGCGTAGGTGACGGATACGGAAATCTTAGATTCCGCTGTTTTTAGTCTTTGTTCCTGTTCGTGCGTCCATGTTTCAAGTGGCTGATTTGTTCGCCCTTTTGCTTGTACAGGTTGAACGTGCATCAAAAGTTATGGAATATCTGATAACTGGTTTCGCTTCCGCAGACTTGTTCAGTCGAGAACTGATTGAGTATTTCACAACAGAGACAAAAACGAGCATATCACGTGTGGAAAAGTTCAAATACGAATTCCGATTCCCGAAAGACGTTCCACGTGAGTTAGAACACAGACAACAGTGTTCGTTTTTATACCGGGATCGTGTTTGTTGAGTTTTTTTGTATTTTCGGCTTAGCACTATCTTATTCATGTCAACCCTTTTTTTAATCATTTTCATGCAGATGTTTTCTTATGTAAAGAGCTCAATCACTGTCTGTAAAACGCTACGCTATTAATCAAGTAAAATAGCGCCTTGCAAATGTGTGTGCGTGTGGACAGGAAGTGCTTCTCGGAATGCATGCGATGTGTCACACAGGCCGGTTTAGAGTGGTCTCCTTTTATATGCTACATTTAGGAGAAGCTTATGTACATCTAATCTTCGTCTATTGAAACATGTGGGATCTTTTGGTTTCGCCTCCAGTATTGACGTAGTGGTCGAGCAAAGTATTGTGCATGCCCCAGATACTAAGATTCATTGGTTGTCTTTTTCGGGCAACTCCTACCGAATCGATGGCAACGACTAGCCGAAGTACAGTTCGAAGAGATTTTCACAGATGCTTGTCAGAGTGCAAGTACTAAAATGGAGTTGTGGGCGATTCCATTGATGGAGAGTCTTCGCCTCTAGGTTGATTGTGGTACTAAATGTGTCCCAGTCACAGCTGACTGTGATGCCTAGTGTGCACCAAGCACCGACAATGCGCAAAAAATACGGTATTAATCTTTACATTACTTGAAGCGTTAGTTACACACCTGGTTGCTTCAGTACACTCGCTCTTTCCTCGTCTGGTCTGCGTGGACTTTCTGACGGCTGTTCTACGCCATTATTCATCTATACGTCTTAATGCGTGAAATCAACACTGTAAAAAATGAATTCCCTTCAATGTTCACCGTCTTTCCAATGGGCCTGTCCCAGTTGGTTTTTATTTTTTGCTCTGCTGCCTCGCTATCTTGTTATATTGTTTCAAACAATGCGGGTGGTCCATGTTTGATAGCAGTATAGTTTAGTGTTGGTTGTTGATCCTGAGTTTTTAGCGGTTTGTATGGTTGTTTGGATTCGAAACCAAGAGAAATGTATGCTATTTTGTATCATTCCCAATGCGATTGGTGTCGTTTGAAGATGCAAGGGGGATCCATCTGAACTACCTTTTCACTTCCAAATGGATCAGACTCTTTGGTCACTGGTTCCTGACAAGGTCTCTAAGGAAACTCCTACCTTCTGTTATCTCTCAGGTCGGACTTGTGTCAGAGAGTCGAGGTGGGGTCTTTCAAGTCAACTCAATTTTGCAGTTTAAACGACCAGGCAGTATCAAAGTTGGTCATTCTCATGATGATCACATTATTAATCGTTTATCACTTTCTCCTTTTGTTCCGTCTCCCAGTGTTTCTCTTTTTCCCTTATTTTCAGTCATAATCATTTTTCAAAGTAAAGACAATCAGTAAATATTGGCGCTTTAATTTGCCGCGTACTCCGGTAAATTGAACATCAAGGTGTTTTCGCAAGTATTTTTTCAAGTCTGGGAGTTGGTGTATGCTGTGTATCACAGACACGAATTCACCGTTCCAACGCCGTTATTCACTTCAGTTTATCCGTAGGTTTACGTCGATCCAAGCTTTTCTCCCTCAGTGTCTCGGTGATGCCGAAGTTGAATCGTGTGGTCAAGCCGGTGTGGGTATCTCACCGAGTTCCAAAGCAAGGCAATACTTGCTTAGTTGGATCTGAATGGACTGTCGTTTGAACGCTTTCGTACTCAGTTTGTCGATTAATACCTGTCGGCGCAAACCAGGGAATTGTTGTGTATTCCCTTTATTGAACATCGGTTCACATGTTATCAAGGAAGTGTTTTACCACGCGTTCGATGTACTTTTGAAGCAGACTAAACACTGATATGGTCATACTAGCGAGTGATTTTAGTGCTCAAGTTGGTTGTCTTGTTCCACAAGAGAAGCACCTGGGTGATATGTTTGCTTTTTGGGCAGAACGCACTAATAATGCTGATGGACTCTGCAACTTACTGTGTATTTTTCGAGTATCGCATTTCAGACAACAGGTATTGTCAATCTTTTAAATTGTATCATACGGTTTGGATTAATCACCTAGACTCGTGTGTGTGTGTGTGTGTGTGTGTGCTGTTTTTGCTGTATCATTTGCTCAAATGTCATACACTCGTGAATGCAAGGTAATTCACTGTCATTTGAGCGAAAGTAGCGTTAACGCCACTCACCAAGAGCCATTGGTGAATAAATTACCCGGTTCACGTCAGGTAAGAGAACTAAGGAACACAGTGAACAAATCGCAGCATGTATAAAAGAGGTGTATTCCAAGGGAATTGTGCAAGCGTGATCGAATTGGATGACTGTCGCCCCGATAAACCTTACGAACCAACTTCGTTCCACTCCACCCGGTTCTGCATATGATGATGATCGTCGAGAGCTTGAACGCAAGCTGATTGAAAGTTCTCGCAAAGGCCGTGAACAGCAATCGACCGAACGATTGGAATGGCAAAATACCATTTTCCATGCTTTGTGGTTGTGCTAGCCATCGGTAGTTGTAAGTCAGACCATGTATGAAAGAGAGAGTTCACTTATCGCCAGCCAGTCATATGGACTAGACAGGCGGGCTGAAAATTTTGAAGATCGGCTCAGTGAGTCCCAATCGGGCCATACGAACGAGGTAACCCGAATGGTCGGTCTTCCATTTGAAGTAGATATGGCCCTGGAGCTTGACTTATTAGAACATGACAAATCTCCTGAACCGGATTTCCTCTCGTTTCCGATTTTAAAAAATGTTGTAGAGAAGTTGATGTGAGAACCGATAAACCTTCTTCAAACGATTTGAGACCCAGAAGCGATACCTCGTGATTAGTAATTGTCAGAAGTTATTCTCGTTTTCAAAAAGGGACCCGAAGTCTGAAACCCGCTGGGGTAGCAGTGCAGTATATTTTTGGGGCAAGTTACTTACTGGCTCTGTATTGCGTCCACATGGCAAACTCACAGAAGGTCGTGCACCTGAAGAACAGACAGGATTCCGATCGGACCAAGTAGGCACTAATCACATGGCTGTAGTTCACCTTTATCACCTCGTACCTTCACTACTTACGCGGATCCCTCACCTACTCTCGGTGCCGTGCTTTCAATCGCCTAGTAAACAAGGAGCATCACAATTTTGTTCTGGCGGCTAATTGAGCTTAGTGGTATGAATGTTGCTGTTGTGTGGCCGAGTTGTCTGCAGAGCAAGTAAGTGCTGCTGTAGCACGTTTGCCACTTCATGTGGGCATTGAATGGTGTATATATATATATATATATATATATATACGGTGGGCAGTTAAAGTCTTATGGAAGGTGTCTTTTTGAGGACGTTTTATCCTCACTCGCAGCTCCCTTTCTATTGGTAAGGTGTGGGCACCTTAATTTTGAATGTTTGAGCATAAGCATAATTGTTTTTACTAGTTGGATCCTCTTTATTCCCAACCCTTTCGTCGTGATTACGGCTTGTTTCTTTCCCCATTTGTTTCTTTCCTTGTGGTTTAACAGCAATTAAGCCTCAGCGGGAACCGTCGGTGTATTGCCGTCTTTGATGCTGCTGATGGTAACGATGAAAATTTTGTTCCGCACCCCTCTAAGATAATTTTAAAGCTTTCTGGGTTGTGTGGCCATCTAAGTTTATTAACGCTACGCGCCATATGTGCGCAGTGGGGGGCAGGGCTAGTTAAAAGATTCATAACTCGGCATGGTTTTTGCTCACTGTTGACAACGAAACGAGTAAATTGTATGGTTGACTCATCCCTGTTTGTTCGAGTCTGTTATTTCCAAACTACTCGGTTGCATTGCCCATTGCCCCACATATAACGTCGTAACATTGATTAAAGTCGCTGTCATCTTAGATGTATACTAGTCAGTCATTATCCAGGTGTTTTTGTGGAAACGGAGACGTGACATTACTCATGTGGTTTTATTTCTGTCTTCATCGTTTTACATCTCTGCTACGCACCTTTTTGTACGATTCCTTTCCAGAGAGTATTCGGAAAGCCACTGCTGGCATTCATTTCAATTACTCAGACGTTCTCTTTGCACTTTCGACTATTTGGTATTTTTAGATTGCGGTGGTGCGCCCTTCTGTATTCCGTTAGCCTGTCAAATTAGTTTTCACGTCCATTTGGATATTGGTACCACACGCGTTATTGTAAGTAGTCTGCACCCGATCACTTTGTGATTAGAAGTAAAGTCTCATTAAGTTGATAACGCACTCCATCTAAGAACTAGGAGTGAGAATGGTGGCTATGTAATCTAGTGGGTGGGATCAAACTGTGGGAGGTACGAAGTATGAGTGTATGCTGGTCCATTATATATCGGGATGATCCTACACTCTTGTCGTTGAGTTGTCTATGTGGTACTTTTGCCAGACAATAGTTTGTCTTACTGATTGGCATTTTCACCACCGACTTTCTGCTGAAGAAGACATCCGGTTGGTGATGCACGAGTTTGGCAGTACAGTGTGAGCACGCTGTTTTTATTGTGCTGCTTTCTTCGTTGAAGAGGGATGACTGTCATAGAAAGAACACTGGATGGGACACGAAAGCTGCGTCAGAAACCCACACGAGATAGACCTGTTTTGTTAATTATCGCGGCAAATTTGTCACCTGATAATGCGATAGGAAATCTGTTCCAACATTAGGAGGTTATACATAATAGTTAGCGATAAATGATAGATAAATCCTAATTGCTATTCATTCGACCAAGTTACGTTCCGCAACCATGCAGAAGAATGACTTGCTAATTCCTCGTTATCACATTCTGCTGCTCGTGCGGCGCTAACTGGTCGACCATACTTTCAGCTGAGCAACAGAGGTAATCCGCCCGTTTAAGCTACGGTGTTAATTGAGATATTTTGTCGGGCGTAACATCTCTGGAAGCGATGACGGAAAGAAGCTCTCTCCCTTCTCGGTTTTCACACCACATGAGCTCAGCTATACACAGCTGAATTAGCAATGATGTTTCTAGTTTCCCTCGTTATGTAAGTGTTATTTCTTTTTGTGTGTCTAATTTTTTGGTTGTAGACAGTGCAAACAGCAACCCAAAGCTACAGTGTGTATATCGTGATTAATACGAGAGTATCCGGAAACTTTACACCCGCAACACAACTGGGCCGTCTTTTTGACGACTTCTCTAATGGTTCACATGGTTTTCCAACAGTGCACTTGTAGGTTAATGGCATTGAAGGCTTGCTTCTTTGTGCTTCGGCAAATTTGTTAACTATCCTGTCACTTAATGAGACTTGTAAGCGTGTAGATGAAAAGCCACCGTTTGGCGTAGAAATGCATTAAATAGGTCATCTAAATTGGCTGACAGAATATTATTGATGACAGCAAAGGAACAAATAGCTCCTCATTGACAGTTATTGTTATTCATATAGATTGAACATCATCCACAATTGATCGCAGCTGTTGCATTCCCACAGACTTACCAGTCGGCCCCTTTCGAAAAGAAGCACTAGACTCGAGTTTCGCTCTCATTAGAGCTCGTCAGTAGTGCATATCATCGTCACTATCGGGACATGAACCACGGACAAGCTGTTCATGAGGCAACCGTGTTTACCACTGCGCCACTGACCTCACGTTAGGCACGACCGAATTATCATATGTGAACACTCAACCACTTTCGCATGTGATTAATGATCAGGTTGCCCGATCACCTCGAGAGGGGACACAGTTACTGTCTGTTAACTCCAATCGATGACCCCTCGAC
>JTDE01000541.1:171278-203602 GCA_014338405.1 Paragonimus skrjabini miyazakii | reverse complement strand
TAGAAACGAAAACGTTCGAAATCATATAGAATAAATAGAAAAACAGAATGTTGATTACTGATGAGTAGTAGGGGATTTTGATTTTCATATAGATTGAACATCACCCACAATTGATCGCAGCTGTCACATTCCCATAGACTTTCCAGTCGACCCCTTTTGGATAGAAGCACTGCCAATGCTGTTGCAAATTCCTCAATGCACAATTTGCACCTTCCAAACGGTTTTTGATTTTCAACCTTTGCTTAGTTGGACAAAACGACATTTGTCATGGAGCACGTATATGTTACAAAATAAACACTCAAAAGCAAACGGCAGTGTGTTACTAATGAGTAGCAGGGGATTTTGGTTCGCGTGGTAGCGAATTTGAATCCAGATGTAGTGTCTTGGTTTAGTCAGTTTGGTGGTTTCTCGTTCACGTGGTACATCGACCACTTTGTGATATGAACAATGAACACTGGACTCTAATCGGCCTTTGCGGTTCGACCGTGTTTTCACCTTTGTAACATTTCGTGTGTATCACGTCAGCCGTGCATGCCAAATGCCAGGTGTGCAGATGCAGACTCTGAATGGCAATAGTGTATCGATGTTGCAGAACTTACGGGTGCTATTTAATGGTTCCATCCGTTCCACGCAACGATAACATTGCCAGTACATCAATGAAGCTTTGAAGCATTCTCGGGTAGGTTGTGTTTGTCGGGACCTAACGAACCGTAAATTTTATTGGTTTAGATCTACGCTAACATTTCTTAATTATCGAGTTTCTGTGAGCTTGACTATAAACGAGAGGTGGATTAGGGGTTTGTGTTTGTAAAATCCAAATCAAGCGATTTGATTTTGATGTTTCTGAAATCGTTCCGACAAGCTTAAATCATAGTATCATTCGACACTTTCGACTATGTGCAGTTCGCGGGTAAAATCTGATGTATTAACCGCATTAGTACAATTTGGGTTATACGGGTGAATTATAACATCATTGCTCAACTGGTTGCAGAAGGCTATTACATGTGTATGAAAAGTGACAGAATACTAGGTTTAATGATGATATTTGATCGCTTTCAATAAATTTCATTGGATTTCTTCCGTTCACCTTCGTCCGATTTGTTTGTGCGTTTTTACAACAATAATTGAACAGTACACAACTAACAGATTTTATCAGGGAATTTTTATGAAGCGTTGGTTATTGAATGAAGTTGTGCGTGTTGTTTTAGGTAGCGGCTGTTGTTGGTAATTGTAATGCATCTAAAAAAAAACAGTTCTTATAAATATGTCGTGTCTGAACTATGTGGTTTCGCACGATTTTCGAAGCAGACTGTAATAACGCAATTTCTCAATCACAACACACCCTGATTAATTGACGTTGGTTCTACTGAATCAACTATCAACTTTAGACGGTTCTCTCATGGCATACATGTCAGTAAAACACGTGAATCACTCACGCTGGCAGCGTCGTTAGAGAGAACTGTTGCGAAAAATAGGAATGCAAGCAACGGAAACTCTTTGTACTCGATGGTCTATCAAGAGCGGGTCACCTTGAAACAGGAGGCGGATGATTATCTGTTGCACCAATACTTTTCACGTACTGCTGACCAACTGATCACGTACGTTGCAGCATTGTACAGACTAAGTGGCAAAACGCGGATGCACTGAATTCTGTTTCATCGCTGGACGATCAACGTCGATGAAGTTGATACGGATACATGGATAAAACTGCTTGCCAACAACTTCAATTTCTCACTTGCGCATTACTGTTTACATAAGTCCGTTAGTGCATTCGATCCAACAACACACAATTTTGGGATATTTTGTATGCTGCCAACTTTCCGCCTGGGTTAGCCTCGGTGATGACTATGATAGTGGATGGTGTGTTTAAGTTCTGTGTTTCGAATCAACCAACGTCATATTGTCAGAAGGTTTTATGAACACCAACAAAGATATGCCTGCAAGTAGGGATTTGCCAGATGACTTTGAGGCGGCCATCGTTAGCGCGTTCGCTGATGCAGGTGAAGTGGGAGCAGAGGAGGAAGAGAAATATTTATTTGGCATTCAGCCATCTGGACAAATCACCTTGACGTTCTGTATTTAGGGTCCTTCTTTAAAGTTTACGTATGCTTAATTGCAAGTATACACAGCGGAGCGTGTCGCATACCTAGCGCATTCCTTACGTTTGAAGATTTGAGGGGTATATTGCCACGAATCTTATGCATGTGCAGACAGACTTATACTTTTTGTTGTCATACTAACTATGGATTGTATATTTTTTGAAAAGTGTATACCTCGTATGTTACAGCTGACAGTCTAGTTAGCAGTTTTGGCGTTTCCAATTGAAACTTGGATGGATAATGTGTGTTGGATTCGGCCTAACTTAATGACCAGCCCAACTTCAGGTAATAGCATCATCTAGCCGGGTACGACGGGCGTCGTCTTTGGAGGGGTAATCAAATTAAGCATAAGTTCACCTTACATCTCTCAGGTTGTATTCTCAAACTGCCAAACTGCGTTCCGGATTGTTTTCTGCAATATGTGTAAATACTATTGACAACTGTTTTCAGCTCAAATTAGAAGGGCTCCGATGTTGCAACACCCATTCTATTACTTATGACGTTGATTTCTCCATTCAACCCGTTCAGTTTTTCGTGAATAATACGACTCCGAGTAACAACCGGTGTGCTATCACGAGGCAACACCTACACTCGTCAAGAGAGTTTAAGTCAAAAAACGTAGTTATACTTATGCCGTACAAGGACTCTGGAGCTGTCGTTCTAGACAACAATGCGTATGTACAGAAGATATTGTCAATATTGGATGACAAAACAGTCTCAGTGAATAGAGAGAGTGGATAATGTCACCGAAATAGAGGACCGCATAAGATGACATCTTCAGCTACTCTTACAGTTGAGGATTATTGATGAAGTAACGTATTAGTCTCTTAAGCCGCGTGGATCGTCAACATCCCAATTTTACGGCCTACCGAAGTTGCACAAGCCTGGGATGCCACTTAGGCCGATTTTGGCAATGACAAACTCCCTTTACCATAAATTGGCACATGGCTAGTCGCTACTCGAACCCACTAAGACAAAAATTTCAGACACACTCCATTAAGGATTCTTTTGAATTGGTCAGCGACTTGGACAAAATCAATCCTGCTAATGAACTGATGTGCTGTGTAGACGTTCAATCATTGTTCACTAATGTTCCGCTACACGAAACGACTGACTATATTTGTGGGCTCGTTGAAGTGAGCCATATTTCGTTGCCACTTCCGACCGACATTGAGAGAAACTTTGCTGCTCCGTACTGAGGATGTCAGTTTTCGTTTTCTCGAGCAATCCTACCGTCAAATAGACGGGGTAGCCAAGGGAAGTTTACTGGGTCCCATCTTAGCAGACCTTTTCATGATAAAAATTGAGCAACAGCTAGCTGCAGAGATAGGAAATTTGTCATATTACAAGCGTTACTCATTAATATTCAGTCGATATAAACAGGTGACAGATAACCCGGTGCAACGTCTTTATAGTTGTCACCCTAACTTGACGGTCACTTGTGAATTTGAGGTCAGCAGCTTTCTGCCATTTCTAGATATACTCACAAGTCGTTAAGAAGATGGCTCGGCTAGAAGAACTCCCTACAGGAAATCCACGTGATCCGGTCAATACTTAAACTTTAGCAGCTTCACATCGGTCCAACATAAACGAACATTAGTGAATGCACTTTTTAAACGGGCGAGGCGGATCTTTACACACGACCTGATTACTTCTGTCCTACAGTCAAATAGTTACCCCAGAAAGTTCATAGATGGACACAGTAGACAAAAAGTACCATCCGGAGAGGTGGTCACTGTAGGGGAAAAGAAGGTCAACATAGAGCTGCCTTTTAAGGGTGATTATATCATTCACCAATCAGCACAACGGCCGGGGAATTCAATTAAGCGAACTTTCAGTGCAGCCGAATTCCATGTAATCGCTCGGACTCAGAAGTTACCGGTGCCTTCAGTCAAAGGAGATCAGCCTATCGGTGCCACTTCACATTGTATTTACCAATTTGTATGTAACTGCGGAGAAAGTTGCGTAAGCAGAATCGGGAGATGCTTGGGCTTCAGATTGAAGAAACATTTACCCAAATGAGTGCAGAATTCCGTGTTACCAGAAACACGTAAACAGCCAATTTTATCAGTCGCTAACCCCGTCCTGACCACTGGTCATGTTGTCGATCCATCTTGTGCATTCAGAGTCCTGTTACGTCACTCTAACCCAAGATTCTTACGGTTTGCCGAAGCATTCGCAACCAACCGATCCAAGCCAGCCCTGTGTTCATCAACAATTGTTCGTGAATTTGACCCTTCCCTAGATTTAATGACCTATTCGAACCCGCTTATTGAATCCCCCCTCTAGTTGTTTGTTATTAAAAAAACCCACCCGTATTATTGTAAATTTGATACTGACGAGTCCATACGAAATGCTTGCATCTACCAGTTTTTGTGTTCTAACTGCTTTGTTCAAACTGTTCAAAGGAACCAGTTGTTTCAAATAAAATAGTGTATACCGTTGCACTTCTATGGATCTCCATGTGATTTCCTTGAGTTTTTTATTTGCAACGGAATGTGGCAATTTGTCAAAATATAGCACCAGATAGGCATATTACCAAAGAGCGCACATTCAAACAGTTGTCAAACAGCTATGTTATGATTAGTGTTTACGGTAACAGTTTACAAGTGTATCCGAAAAGCGCCACTTTTTTCCTCGTATAGAGAATGTTGCAGGCCTAATTTTCTGTTTGCTTACCTACTTCACCGTTGTTTCAGAGTACTCTTTGGGTCAACCCATCGTCAGCAATTCTACTTAAACAGAAAGCAAGTAGTGAACACGCTCCATTTTCAACTTATGATTTAGTTTATCATTCTTTGCTTTTTGCTGTAGTTTGTGAGGTTAACTAATCAACCGCTTTATGACAAACGTGAACTGTGTTGGTGTGGTTCAAAATTCTTCATCTCATGTTTCAGGTTAACCCATTTTTTGGGCTACCTAGCGTAAGGCTTTCGTTTATTGCTCAAAAGTTCTATCTAATGGATTTAGTAAGAAGGTTGATTTGTATGTGTATATTGCTGATATGGGTACAATGAGAATGAGGCTTATGTCAAGGACACCATGATAGATCGGACTCATTAGCAATTAATAGACCTTAAATCAACGTACCAACAGTGCTACCGTTATGGAAATTTAACCGTTCGTAATTGCAATTTGTTTGTCACAACATTGACTGCTCCCTGGGCTGAAGCCTTTGTGTCTCATCAGGTCTGTGACTGAAGATTTCTGCGAGGAAGGGCCTAATCGGGTTCGCTGACGTACATGTTACCGTTTTTGATTGGGTCATGAGTGATTTGGGTTCAATTAGTGATATAAAACAGTGAAAACTGCATGGGGATATCCTACAACTCGGTGGTTTGCTTCACAATGTTGTCATCGTGATACTGGTAATTTGTGTTTAGCCATTTTTGTGTATTAAGTCCCATTTCCTCATCAACTTTATATTTAAGTCATGGTTTCACTTTCTCATGGCGATTAAGCATCAATGTCAATTACTCATATTGCTTTTGGCCCTGTTGATGATGGTTGCTGCTAGAACTGATGTTGACTACCACCTCACTGATCGTGTCTGATGGAATCGTACAAACGTCGCCGAAACCCCATTACGTGTTTGCTGAGTGGAGTAATTTGTTCATTGAACTTAACTTCCTTTCTTGTATTCGACTTGTTTTCTGCCCTAGTAGTCTTGAAACTACGATGGCTACGGTGGCTTGAAACTTTAGGTTAGATGGCGGCTAACCGAGCTCAGTGGCGTGAATGTTGTCGTTGTTTGGCCGAGTTGTCTGTGAAGTGAGTGCACATAATGACGCGGGGCAGTGAAAGCCGTAAGGAAGCTAGCTGTCTTGCTGATGACGCCTTACTTTCACTTACAGCTCGGTTGTTTGTTTGCAAGGTGTAGGTGCCTTGATGTTGTATGTTTGAATGTAGACGTAGCTCTTTTTTAGTGGTTAGGTCCCCTCCCCTCCCTCTTTTTTCTTCTCTCTTCCTAAACAGGGTTTGTTTCTTCATGGTTGTGTGGCAGTTAAGCATCAGTGTGAACCACTGATGTATTGCTGTCTATGATGATGATGATGATGATGATGATGAAACTACGATACCAATATTGTGGTCTTGTTTTAAGGTTTTTCTACAGACCTAAATTCAGTTATTTTCTGCACGTTTCCCTATTAACGTCGTAACGCGTGTTTGTTTTCGCTGTAGCTCACCGACGCGCATGCTCCCCAACTACCACGCTTGCACTCACGTGCTCAAGACTAGAGTGATTCGTAAATCCCCTAAAGTTTGACCCACCCGATTGTAGCTAGTTCACTTTCGACGCATTTGGTCGTATGAAAATGGATACTGATCCACGCTCACTAATTACAAGAACTTGTGGGCACACTGAAGCTACCACTTGCGTACATACACACCCACGCGTAAACAACCCACGCCATTGTTAGAGTTTGAATATATTCCAAATGGGAAGGCGTGGGTGCGATCGGACCGATTAGTGTATGTGACAGTGATTCCTGCTTGTGTTTGTGTCTACGTGCGTGTTGTAACTATGCTTATGGTTGCTATGGTCTCCATCGGGATGTGACGGTGTCGGGCGATTAGGAACACAATGCCACATGTGTCCGGATTTACGCCTACATGATGAGTGCTGTTTACTAAGTTCTCTATTAATTTATCAACAATTGTATTTAGACCACTTTACGCTAAATGGTCTCATTCGTGAGGTATTACCAAACATGAGTGACGATTTTTTTACCTCATATAAAACACTATCGTGTACCAGTTTATGCAAAAACAGCCGTAATTGAAACTGTGAAGAGACAAGTTAGAAGACGAGCATAGCGTTTTCTATCGTTTCCTGACTTTACGTTGAAGAAAAGAATGCCCACAAATGTTCACAATTGTTTCTCACAACACGACGCGGTGCGGACAACAGTAACACCAGCAGCAACAAGATCAACAATACCTCAGTGATTCCCGCCAACGCTTGACTGTCATGCAACCGTGAGGAAAATACAAACAAAGAACTATTGTCTCCATATATAAACAATCAACATCAAGATTCCTACACTTCGCAAACAAACAACTGAGCTGTAAGTGAAAGTAGGGCGTCATCAGCAAGACAGCTTGCTCACCAACTTCACTGTCTCGCGTCATTGAGTACACTCATTTCACAAACAACTCAGCCAAACAGCGGCAACATTTACGCTGCTGAACCCATTAACTACCACCTCATCAAAAGTCTCCAGCCACCGATTCTGTGAGTCACGGGTGCTTTTGCACAGGAAACGAACGTGATTTACGATTGCTAACCCTTCAATGGATGATTTCATTTCTCTACACCAGATAGTCATCTGTCCACATTGCACTTGATATCAGTCGGCTGCAGCGTCTGAAGAGTGGTCGTTGTGGTAGATGTCTAGCTGGCAGCCGTGAAACCACATAGCACCCACAGACACATTATATACGCGGCCTTTAAGCTTCAGAGAAGTGCGTGTCTGTCGGCAGAGGTGTTCTAGATTAGCGAATCGTACCCTGGCCTGAGAGATATGATCTTCTGTTTCATTTTCTATTCCTCTGCCGTTGCGAATACGACTTTTGAGTTGCAGAAACCAGGCAGCAACCTTCATAACTTCATTGTTCAGCATTAACTCTACGTAATCGTGATAGTCTCTCGGAAGCATTGTGCACCTCAAGACTGCATGTCGTATCACGTAATATTTAGTGTGGTGTGAACTTGTATCTATCATTTTCTGAGCTGCTTGGAAATTGTTAATCAACACCACCTTATCATCAGCCTATTCAATATGAGTCAGTGTTCCACCGAGTAGGTGGTCGACATCGGCATGTCGTGAGTGCCATGAACAGTCTTGTGTTATTTCGTTATTGGTAATATTGAGCCACAAATGAGGGAGATTGACAGGCGCTCTTGGTGTTGAAACTATGAGACAGTTCACCGTAGGCCGTAACCTGGGTTGAATTGTGGGAATAAAGTGCCGTTGACATATTTGCACAGTGGTCTAACATACCCCAACGTTTAGGCGAATCTGTATGCGTAGATCGATTCACTGAACCGAACGCACCTTTGTAGTCGAGACCTATGGTAATCGTTGACGAACGGTAGGTGATGAGTGAAAATGTGATCAGTGCATTCTCGACCAAGACGTAATCTTGTCTGTTTCTTGGACTGCTCTACGTTGACGATGTACGAGGTGCTGTAGCCGACTGATATGAGGTGCAATGTGGACAGATGACTATCTGGTGTAGAGAAATGACATCATCCATCGAGGGGTTAGCAATCGTAAATCACGTTCGTTTCCTGTGCAAAAGCACCCGTGACTCACAGAATCGGTGGTTGGAGACTTTTGATGAGGTGGTAGGTAATGGGTTCAGAAGCGTAAATGTTGCCGCTGTTTGGCTGAGTTGTTTGTGAAATGAATGTACTCAATGACGTCACCAGCAAGCTGTCTTGCTGATGACGCCCTATCTTCACTTACAGCTCAGTTGTTTCTCTGCGAAGTGTAGGAATCTTGATGTTGAATGTTTATATATGGAGATATTTGGTTTTATAATTAATTCCCCTTCTGTCCTTTTGTGTTTTTCCTCTTAGTTTGCTGTTTTTGGTTGTGTGGCAGTTAAGCATCAGTGAGTACCACAAATGTATTGCTATCGTTGGTGGGAATGGTGAAACGCTCCTGTTTTCCTAGTGATCTTTCGATCCTTTCTATAGTTTGAAAACTGTTATCTTGCGACCCCTTCGGATAGCGATGTTCTCTATCCTCCACTCAGTTTGAAACCACGTTTTCCGGGCTTCTACTGACGCTTCCCCGTCTTTCAGATGTGCCCATTCGAGTTCATCTAGGCTGAACATCATTTTTGAGGTCGGAATTATAATTGTGCACTTTTGTTTTATTAAGTGGGTGTAAATCTCCCGATCGTGGATCTACTTTTCTAGTTTTGGACGTTGAACTAACCTTCAACTTGTTCCGCCGAGCGCTCTACCTTCTGAAAGTATGTACCTTGTGCCTAGCTGATAGCTTCGCAGAAAGATGATCGATCTTGACCACTAATACAGGTAATGTTGAAGAGTTGACTAGTGTTTCTCGCTGTGAAAACGGCTTCCACTTCCTTAACCTCTATTAGCCAAGCCTCACGATCGGTGATTAGGCTACGTTTCAGCTTCCCACGGATATCTCTCCTAAACCTGTTATATGAATGGCCAGGAGGGATGTTCTGTATGGCATCTAACAATTCCAGAAATTCATTCGAGATCCGATGTTTGTTAAACCAACGGACCCCCCTGTCGTATGTTACAGTACATACTTCATTAATGGTCTATGAAACCTGAGTCCAGTAGCTGTTAGGATGTTTCGGGGTAAGAACTATTATGCCTGTTTTCTAGATTGGTTCGGTACTTATGATTTACCGACAGCCTGGCGTTACAGTCAGTGGAGTCGTTCCCCAGCGAAAATAAGAAAAAAACGGTAACGTATCAACGCATGGTCTTAATGTAGTCATATGCTTCAATTAGAACGACCATTCTGAGGAGGCCTATCACACCTGAGCAGAAGACGTTCCCGACACCAATTTCACTACAGTCAGTTCGATCATAAGAAGACTAGAAAGATTTGTGATGATTTGGCGCCTAACGCTGGCCTTACTAGAACCTGCCCAATGGACACCATAAGTCTGCTGCTAACCGGAATCTAATCTACCAGTGCGGCTGCAACCGTCGTGCTGAGGACTATCTACTCCAACCTGACCGATGGCGACAGCCGTGGAGCCACCAGAGGTTTCTAGCCACTCACATAAACTGTTTCTTTTTCCATTTCGGTACGTTGACCACTGTCCTGGATTCTAGTGTCTGAAACACAACAGACATCGACGTGCAACGAGTCTAACATTCGTTCGAGAGCGGCCTGTTGACCTATTTGTTTCAGAGTGCGAACGTTGAAGGCACCTATATTAATTCGCATTGTACATCTAAGCAAAGGACGAGGAAGATTAGATGGTAAGAGATGGGACTTATCAGGACAATATTACTACATTTAGCTGCTAAGTACTGTAGGACGTACCGAATTATTACTGGAACTAGAGGGTCGAGAACAATCTGAGAGCCAGACTTGATTGGACGGTAGGTAGAGTGTCACGAGTAGCACGTTGTCGTCTACCAATTCTGCTATATGCAGCAGATAGGGTGACCGGATTTATACTGCGAGATCGGCAGTGCAGTGTGTAATCAACATTGTTGTGAATATTCATGGTTGCGGGCCGAGGCGATGCCAAGACGCTCATACATAGGCACAGAAAACGAATGGTTTTCAGTCAAAAGCTTTGACTCAAACGCCGAACTGCAAGGCACCGGATGGGATACAGTATACTGAAATTAGCACCTTTTCCGGAATAGTATACCAACCTTCTTTTAACTTTCAACTTAGAGGACCGGGAAACTGTTGCTAGTCAGACATTTACCTGTTGACCTACATGACATCATTGACTTTGTCAGTGTGATCGTCACATTGTCTAGCTTAGTCCAATAAGTCATTAAGGTGTACAAGCCTTCACACCACATCAAGGTACAGTCTCGTTGTGACAGTTTGTGTTCTGTTTTATTTACTTGTAGCAGTTACTCGTTAACGTTGGATTTACGTGAACCGTTTTGAGTATCATGCAAACATTGATTGATGTTAACTTTTTGCTCACTTACCCTTCCTCTCCCACTGTGGCTCCTAAAACGGAACGGTGTGTTGATGACCATTTATCATTAGCAGCCGCGTTTAACTTGAATTCACGGAGAGTGGAAAGAAGGTACTTTTTGAAAGCCCAGCTGACTGCCACAGTCACAAATCGCAGTGTTTTCTAGTATATGACACACTGCAAATGACATACGCTGGATGTTGTCAAATGTCAACAATCTATCCAGTGTTCATGGTAACAGCTAGTGCTTGAATGTGTGACCTTATAGTTAGAACGCAGCTGTTATCAACGAGCCATTGCCTGTGCCTAAGCAAATCGTGCTGCGATGAATGTGTTTCAGTGAGGTTTTCAATGTCACACCACCGGACGTTTGCTGCAGTTCTGGTTGGTAGGCCACATACAGATTGAACACAACTAAGCCACTCAAACCTAGACCGGCAACCACATAGTTAGATGGTGATCATAGACCAATACTTGATTATTTTTATTTTGGGTGTACTTATTCGTTGGTGTCAATTGTGTCCGTTATTTTTTAAGTTTTTATTCCCTTTCAGGTGAAAAATCGGTCCGACTTTTTATGCGTTTGTTACTTGAAGAGGGCAAGAAACACGGATTCCACATTATTAATGACGGTGAGTATAGTCTTTTCTTGATTCTGTTGTTCTTTCGTTCTTTACTCTTTTTAATTAAACACCGTTTATTCATTTTTATGCTTTATCGCGGTAGTCGTGGATTACCGTGTTATCCACTATTAAGTAATCTGCTATCATTTTCGATTGATCTCGTCTAGGTTTGAATATTTTGGCGGTGTTATTCTCATATTAATATTAAAGTATCTGTTTTTGTAATTATTCATAATTCAGCATGAGCATCGTTAACCGGCAACTTTAAAGTGTATGTGTTGGTCCTTTCAACGTTCATTCATTTATCTACTCTTAATGGCCATGTGCCTGACCAGAAGGTACTATACTCCAGCCATTGCTCATCGTAACAGGTCGTGGGATATTCCGGAAGAACAAGTTAACTGGACCTCCGACCATGAGCGGGTATGTTATGAGACATACTTTCACTGACAGGTCAGGACACTTGAGACTGAAGAAACTGATATAGCATGTAAACTTGAGGACGCCGGTAAACGAGCATGTGGAAATAGTTCAATCATGACTGTACAATAAGTCGCCCATCGTGATAAACAAATCTATTCGTTCGTCCACTGATAATTGCCATGTGGTTGACTAGACAGTACTGTAACTTGAGTCGACGCATAGAGCAACAGTGATGTAAAATATCCTAAGAAGGATTACCAGAAGAAAAGGAAACAAAACACAAGATAAGACTAAATCGAAGAACCTAAATGTTACGGATGTAAGCACGCCATTTATTGTGTCACTTTGTCATTCCGAGTGGCGTTTCCATTCACTGAATTGAGTTATCACGAGGTATCCAACTGGTTGGGTGACAATAGCTCACTTTACTTGACGATAAGGTCTTCGTACTTCGTGACCATCTCTTTGTTTGATAACTCCACGGTTTCATCCAGTAATTAATGGTCTCAATAACCAATGTCCTGTGCGGTAACCGCTCACCTGACGTTCGGAATACATAGCCAAACCATCATAGACTATTCAAGCTATTTGTTTGACCAACTGATCATGTAATTCTGGCGTTCCGAAATACGCACTGGCGTACGACCGCGGCATTCATGCGATCATCCCACTGGTGGACTAATTCCCGAAGACAATGATGGTCAAACAGAGTGAGTCTGTTGATATCGTCGTCGCGAACTGACCACGTTTCCGAATCATAATGCAAGACAGAATGTACACAGGCGTTATATACGGTTACTTTTAGCGACAAGCAGACATCCTTTCGACACCGCAGGTGATGCAGGTTGGCAAAGACAACACGTCTTTGCTATTCTCGCTGTAATCTCATTAGTAGTATCGTTGTCGTAATTTGAACAATGGGTTATTCCTGTCCGTTTCTCGCGCTGTCGTCGTAAATTTTAAAAGAGCGATTGAATGACAGTACTTTATATTGACATTCGGAATTGTTTCACTAGTACACGACCCACTTGTCTGAATCGCCAATTTTCCCTGTTATGCACCACTGGCTCCAGTACCTTACAAGAGACAATCGTATGTCCAATTTTATTTGTCCGTTATGTGGCTTATGTGCCAGTTCCCAAAAATCATTCCTACTAACCTGTACAGGTCATATAGTATCAAGCATCCCGTGTCCCGCTCCTATTTCTTCGTCCGCTTTATCGCGTAGTTTGCCGGAATCGCTAAGTTGGTCACAGTTCTGTCATTTGTAGCTTAGTCTCTCTATGTGTATCGATGTGTTTTTATTTACAAATGTGTGTCCAGCATGTATGTAGGCGTGCTGTTGGATTCCTGTTCTGTTACTTCATTCCGGGTTGGGAGTAACAGTGAACCGTTAAACAGATTCTGTACTAAATGCGGCTGTCTGATTTTATCAGTTCGTTAAATTTTATCATAAACGGAATAATGGAGGCATGTTCAGAACACCCACAATGCCGATGTTGGTCTCTTACCTGGTAAATAGAACAGACTGGTCTCAACCAGTCAACAACCTGTGATCTATGGCGCTATGTCGCCCACTTTTGATACCTCAATTGCCGTACGACAAAATTGCACAGCCTGTTGACGAATTAATTAAGGATACTTCTGTCCAAGGCCATCTGGGGTGGTTGAACCGCAGATTGCCGCATCCTGCTCGTAACGTTGCGCTGCTTTCAATTCATTAGTTGGAACATGTAAAACTCGATGCTCACACATTTTGACCACATTCGTACTGTTTGGTGTTTGGCCGAGGAACACACAACTTTGGTCATTCACGATGTTTTCTTTGTACGTTGCATATCTGCTATATTGGTACTACGTCCTGTGCTAACCAGGTTGCCGGGCAATAGGTTCCTTTCAGAACTGTTCGCTTTATTCTTTCTGGGTCATTTTTACATCGCATAAAATCTTAGACAGCTCTCTGATTGTCTGTGAAGCTTGGGGCATGCAACTGTTCCCTGGTACGTGATTTTAAGATTTTAAGTGTCAAGATGTTGTTGCTTTGCCATATCATGTTTCGCAGTCGGTTCAATGCGTCATCAGCGGACCAGAGTTTCTAGTCCATTCAGTTTGATATGATGTTCTCATCCATATAGTGCAATAAGTTGCCAAAGGAGCAACAGTCTGCGCGTGTATTCATTCTTGATAGTGTGCAATTGGAGGTCGTTGAGTAGTTCATCTGCTTTGGCAGCTGCGTCAACCCTGGTACGTTATTCGATGCGTTTGTCAACTCACCCTACATGTGGCACGAACGTGGTCCCAGCGTCTCATTGAATAGCCGTGTGTGTAATATGGCTGTCTTCTATGTGGTTATAATAACCGACCCACCCGCCAGGAGGCTATTCGCAGTCTTTCTTCGATGCTCGGTGTCTCTGAAACATTAATTGCGTTTTGTTGGAACATCATGCTTACATTAGTGTGAAATGACGGTTATCACTGGGACTGCCAATGCCAATCGAGTTCATTTCCCAAGCGGAAGCTCTCGCTAATCACAAATTTTGTGAACTAAAAACAGTTACAGCTGGACGATTGTGAAAACTGTATGATGGGTCTCGCGCAAATTTTACTTTCAGTTTTGTTGTTTATTTTAAAGGCGCAGGAACTTTGATGTTAGTTGATTGAATTTAGATGTGGGGTATTACGAATAGAGTCTTAATATTTCCTATTTACCCTTCCGGCTGTTCCGTTTTGTTCTGTCGTGGATATGCGTAGTCACGCGTTACTATCAGTCACAAATGTTTTTCTGTTTGTAAGCACTGATACTTTATTTTCAGACGCATAAAGGGCTTGCCAGTCCAGCATACATACATACTTCAACTGCCGTGAAATTAATCAGATAGTGTTGTGGCTTGAACGATCACTTGCCACGAAATTTGCAATGAGCAATCTAGGAAAAAATTTAGTTGAATAAGATACATATGTATACATCGCAGTAAATGTCACATAAAGTGACAAATATAGTACAACAAATAAGAGGATGGATTGAGGGCTATATGTACTTTACACCCCAGCCAGGGGGTCCTGTCGAAGCAAACCTGAATGTCGATGCCCCGTACTCAAACCATACGCTGACCATTAGGCTGCTGTTTCCAGCAAACAAGAAAACGGCACAAACGGTGAGTTGGCGTTTGTAAGCATCCAAGCCGGTTATGTCTGTGAGAGGATGTTACTATTCTCAGTAATCGACAGAGTTTGCCTGTCCAACAATCACGTCGGCTCATTTGGTCGCGGTATGCCGATCACGTTTTACTAATGCTTCGAAATGCTAGAATATAAAAAACGGACACTGGACTCTTTTCCGTTGCGCGAATAAGCCAGGTCTTGCAATCCCGCAGTGAGACTGCTTGTACAGTGTCATTATGCACTCGGACTTTCACAGAAAGACTGAAATCGTGCCGGCGCCACTGATAATTTCATTTTAAAAGCGCATTCCGAAAGGGAAATTAACATAATCAAACAAAGATGAATTGGAGGAGCTGGCGTCAGTATTGGTACAAGCTTGTCATTGATTACGACACAGTGCCACATTTGGTAGCGTTTCTAATGAAGTGATCATGAAGCCCTTAACCGTACAACCAATTCACTCTGCTCAGTAGGATGATCAGGGTCGTAACCGCGCAGTTGCTTGCTTACCTTTCATTTCTGTTCCACGGTTGTTGGCTTAGGTAATTGTCTAGCGCGTTCAACCATCAAATGACTTATGGGGGTTAATATGTCAACCACTGCTGCCTGTACATTCGTATTATATGACCAATGGGACATCTTGCTTATGTATTTCTGGTAGCTCTTACAAATGTAGTGTTTGCACACCTGTTGTTTTGGAACCATTGAGCTGCTCTGCTGGTGAAGCACCTTTGCGCAAGCCGGACAATCTTTTGTTACACTTTTTACTTTTCTGGATATTATCTTGCGTCGTTGTGTGCTTTAAGCTTTTACGTATCGGTGGAGGGAAGCATTTGTTGAGCGCAGACTTCAGTCCACGATGGTTCAGTCTAATGCGGCAATCAGGAGTAGTCGATAAACGTCTATTTATGTTTGTGTAAATGTCAACTTTGTGTATCTCCCGCTGCGTTTGCGTTACCGTATAATGTATCAACTTATACGTGTGTGTTCAATGTGTACGAAATGTTGATCGTAAAAATATCGCACATCTTTTGATTATTCTGCCAGCGTCATTGAATAGAACTGATTGCTTTTTAACTTTTTTTCGCGTGACTTGGTTTGTAAGGCATTTTTTAAATAGGAGATCGCACGTTTACTTCCATTCCTATCATCATCCAGTAGAAAACATTGTGGTCGTTATAGCGATACTCGTTCAATCCCTGTAGAGTTTTGCGTCAATATTTTCGGAAGTCTTGAAAAAGACGAATTGAGTTCTCTACGGATGCACATCTGGGTTCAACACTTACAGTCAAAATCCGGTTTCGATCCACCCTAATCAGAGATACATGTTGCCAAGTCAAATCGAGAGATTGCTTTGTGCACCTTGGGATAGTTACGCAGTAGATAGCCTATTTAACCGAATTATTAATTCAACCTCATGTTTAATGTTTTTACAATATCCTCGAGATTAATAAGATGGCTTGTCAAACACTGAATCATATACACATGTACGCACGTCTGTAGATGTAGATACATATTCAGAAAGATCGAAATGAAGCAGGTAATCGGAATTGGTCAAATGTTTGGAGGCAGATGACTTGCATACCGTTACGGTTAAACGGGGTATCTCATGGATCTACAGCTAAAATGAAATTCTTTGGTTAGATCAAGAAATATGATGAGAGAATAATAATAATAACCAAAACTGAGAGTAAGATTATGTGAAGTTGAAAACAATTTCAGACTTGAAATATGAAACGCGAGTCTTCTCATATTAGTAAGAACATCGTTTATGCGAAAAGACCACATCCAGTTGTGGCTCAACAAATAAATTCTTAACAGATCAAGGTTTGTGAAAAAATTATTTTCAATCTGTATTTGGGAACAACTTGCTGATAGGTTGCTCCTTTAAAGAAGGAGAAGTGAAGTATGACTGCATTTGTACACTCCAATATGATTTAGACCGATTAGCCAATCCGGTAAAGCCGGTGTACAGAGTGAGGGAAGGGGCTATTTCTGAATGTCGAACTTCAAAGACGACACCATCTGCATATTTTATCAAAGACAAATCCTTGAGAGTGTGTATGGGGTTCACACAAAGGGGAATGGAAAAATATAAGAAGAATTGCTTCTTAGAGAACACCTGAAGTTGTCACTAGTAAAGATCGTTAACCACTGGAAGCGACTCGAAAAATAATCACTTAACAACACTATGAAAGATGGTTGAATGGCATATTCTTTGAGAAGACAAAACAGAATCACTATTGATACAGTTGAAGACATTGATATTATCGAGAAAAATAGAAACGGGTTGCCCTACATTTACTATCCAGGGATGGCAAAATTCAGTTGACTGGATATGACAGTGCGTCAGCAGTAGACCGGGACTAAAACTACGCAAACTGATATATAGTTGTTCTTCTGCATTAGGCTTTCTGGGAGAAGCTTCTCAAATCTTTCTGACACCACCGATGTGCTTGCAGTCACTCGAAATTTAGATGTGTTTTTGGTTCCGGTGTGATGCTAGTAGTTATTCAATAATCAGCAGTTTTTCTTTTTTGCTGCACGCTGTGAATATCTCTCTAGAAAGCGTTATCGAAGTTTCAGAATGGTCATTGAGCATAGCTGACAACAGTCCTTCCGGCCCTCTCACTTTGACAACTTTGAGTTGCATCATTTCTTTACCTACTGCTGTACGTTAAATGTGGAAATTACCAGTCGTAGAAAGTGATTCGCATTCAGAATTACGGCTTAACTCTTCGTTATGACAAGTGGATTCATGCATGAAGCGGCTAACGCAACTTAGCTGCTTGATTATACTCCACATTTTGCAACAACGTCTGTTGCCGAGTTTTGTCTGAGTGTATACAACAGTAAGGCCACGTTATTCATTTTTGATTGCTGTTGCAAATGATTTCATTGTTGCATATTCTTCACTCGATATGCACTCTTTTCATTCGACGGAGTTTCTTTAGACGAGGAGATAAGAATTTATCAGCTCGTACGAAAAGTATCATCCAGGTCACAACAGACTTCAAAATAAAAGGTTCAATTAACCAACCAATTGGTCGCAGTGAATAGAATGACCAGGATAAAAAACCAAATCAAGGTCTGTTGTAAAATAGTAATTTTCTTTCTCTTTCGGCTTTCTCAGGAAGACACTGCCGCTGCTTTAATTTGCGTTCCGAAAAACGAGTTAACAGCCGACGGTGAATCTTATTATTAAAAACAATAGAAGAAAGTTTGCGTCGTTTGAACTACCCAGTGGCGACTGTTTGCCAACGGAAAAAAAATTGTGGGTTATTTTACGAAAGTTAGATCAAGATGGACTTCTACTTTGGCTGTAAAAATGACAGTTTTTATAGACAAAGTGCCATCAGTAAGCTGGTGTCATAGAATAAAATCAGTTGCAAAATGATCAAGAAGCTTCTGGGTGTTTAAAAATAACAATAGAATATACGTCACCGAATGCCTTTGTCTATGACATGGGATATATAAATGTTGACAAGCAACATGGGACGATATCCATTCAGATACCTTGGTTTGCATTTCACAGTCATCATCATCATAGACAGCAACTCTTCAGTGGTTCTCACTCATGCCTAACTATCACACAACGATGAGAAAAGGCGAACCATGCACAGAAAGAGAGAGGAAGAGAGGGGTGGGGATCTAAGAACTAAGAATAGCTGCGTCTATATTCAAACATTCAACATCAGAGAGTCTACACCTTGCAAACAAGCAACCGAGCTGTGAGTGAAGGTAAATCGTCATCAGCAAGACAACTTCCTTACTGCTTTCATTGCTCCGCGGCCAAACATCGACAACGTTCACGCCACTGAGCTCGATTAGCCGCCATCTCATCTAACGTCTCTAGCCAACGACTCGGTGAGTCGCGACGGTCCCAGCCCGAGAGGCGAACCCTATCTACAGTGACCAATCCCTTCCTGAACGATTTCATTTATCTACGTTAGGTCATCATCTGTTCATCTCGCACCTCACGCCAATCGACCGCAGCGTCGACAGGGAGTGCTCGATGTGACAGACGACTATATGGCCTCCTTAGCACATGGCCTAACCATCTAAGTCCGTGTAAATGCAAAGATTGAACAAAAAACTCGTTTGACAATTTGTACCAAATACCCGCTTCCTAAATTCTTCGTTGCATAGTTGTTGGTGCCACCCGCTACGACCGATCGAACGCAGACGTCGGTGGTCAAATACCTGAAGATGGTTCAGGTCTTCTGCCCTGACTTACCAGGTTTCGGTGCCGTAAAGTAATACAACCCTCACAGTTATACACACGACCCTTAAGCCTCAGAAAGATGCCTTTCTGTCACCAGAGGTGCTTCAGATTAGCGAATACCGCCCCAGCCTTAGAGGCATGTGCTTCCATTTCATTTCCTACACCTCCGACGCAGCTGATATAACCTTTTGGTTGTAGAAATCGATCAACAACCCTCACGAATTTATTATCTAACATTAAATCTACGTAATTACAGGAATCTTGAAGAATCACGTTGCACTTTGAGTCTGCAAACCACGGCACGAAGCATTAAGCAAGATGCAAATTAGCGTCTAGCGTTATTTGTACTGCTTGAAAGTTGTCAAACAGCAACACCTTGTTGTCAGCATAATCAAGATCAGTCAGTCTTTTATCAGCTAGAAGGTCTACGCTGGCATCTTGTGAGTGCCGGAAACAATCCTTCATTATATCGTCCATTACAAAATTAAACAAAAATGGTAAAAGAAGACAGCCTTGACGTACGCCGCTCATGATGTTGAACCTGTCAGACAGTACACCGTAAACGCTATCCTGAGTTGAACTATGGAAATGGCGCTCCGACAGTATGTTCACATACTTGGTCGGTACACCTCTGTGTTTAAGCGACTTTAAAAGTGTATATCGATCCACCGAATCGAACGGACCTTCATAATCGAGAAGTACGGCAATGGTTGATCGGCTGTAAACATGACGCTGCTCTGGAATTTGGCGAAGAGTGAACATTCGATCTACACCTGACAGGTGTCAGGCCAATTTCTCTATGGTTTTCGTAAGAGCCCCAGACTTCTTACTTGAATATGGGAACTATTATCGAGTGACCCCAGCACGGATGGATGGTCTCTGTCGTCTACACAAATTGAACCAACTGCTTCAGAACCACCACTAACGTCTCTCCACTTTCTTTGAACAGTGCCGGCATGAGATCATCTTGGCCAGCAGCTTTATTACGTGTGACAGCCGAGATATAATTGCGAATCCCAGTTCCAAATCTACCGACCATGTTTCTACGTTACGAGCATGTGGCGACAACACAATAGAACCAAAATGCCGACCAAATTGACCACCAAAGTGTTCCACGCGGGACTTTAGGTCTCTGGGCTTATTATGGATTAGCGTGCCATCTGCCTCGTTGATAGCTTCACTGGCAGACGGTCGCCTAAGATCACTAGCACATAAGCTACCGATGTTTCTGATAATTGCGAACAGTGATGGTGCTGTTCGTAGCTCGGGTTGATGGTTTTGGTATTGGTATATTCGCCGAGCTTCACATTTAGGTTGCAAACGTTTCATCACCAAACGAGGTGACATCATCAGTGCGTAACTGGTTCAACGTATAGCTCAAAATCTATCCGCTGAAACACTTACGCACTGATGATGTCACCTCGTTTGGTGATTAAACGTCTGCAACCTAAATGCCAGGTTCGGCGAACATAACAATACCAAAAGCTGCCGATGTTTCCTGAAGGAAGACCGGTTTCCACTTCCTTAACTTTCTCCATTAACCAAGCCTCACGGCCAGTGTTTAAGTTACGTTTCAGTTTCCTACGGATATCTCTCCTAAACTTGTTATGTGAACCACCAGAAGCAATTTTCCGTCTGGCTTCTAACACCTCCAGGAATTCCTCCGATATTCAATGTTTGTTCAACCCACGTACCCCCATGCCGCATGTTACAGAACCTACTTCATGAATGGCCCGTCAGATCTGAGTCTAGTAGCTATTAGGACCTTCGAGATGAAAACGACTAAGCCAGCTTTCTAAGCCGGTTTGGTACTTATGCTTTGCCGACGGCATAGCCAGTTTCTCAACAGTCAGCCGTTGCTGTCGGTGGGGTCGTTGTCCAGCAGAAGTAAGAACAAAACGACAACGTACCAACACACGGTCTAAATTCAAGTATGTGCTCCAGTATGAACGACAGTCCTGAATGGTACCCGGCCACCCATAACTAACAGCTATGTTGTCTATCTGAGACCATGTCTGATTCTAGTGCTGGCTAATAATAGCTTATGCTTAGCGAATTTTCCTGTATTTGTTTCTTATTGACGATCCGAAGGGGTGCATTGCCTTCATTCACACGTGTACTTTTACCCACTTTGTAGCCACGTTCGCTTTATCAGGTTGTGCTTTATCCAATTCTGCTTTATCTCCGCGACCCTCCAGACATATCGGTGAACCGTTAGCCTGTTCTTGGTGTGTAAGTGCCTTTAGGACCTACATTATGGTTTTTGATGACCTCTTGAATTCTAAGTGTTGAGCCCAGTATCAAGCGGACCAATTGCAATTGTATTTGTCGTAGAATAATAATGATTGGAATAATAAGTAGAATAATAATAATTAGACGCGATCAGGCTGTATACCGCGTGGGACAGACATGAAAAGTACAGAGCCCTCGAATCCCACTCACCAAAGTTTAACGTTTGTACTTGGTTCCTTGGCGTTCAGCGTTAACTCTTTGGTTATGCAGAGTACAATAGTTGTATGTTAAATCAGGTGAACTAATGGTGGCTGTACACCTGAGGCGACAAAGGCCATGCTGAGAAACCGATGGTAATAAAACAAGGGTTGTTATTTCTTCTGAGGAAGTGAATACTCTGCCGGTCTACATAGGCAAAAGAGCCATAAACCTGAACGAAGCAGTACATGCTTCATGAAGTGCCTATGTTTGGCCACTTGAGGCTGGTATGGGTTTTGATCTTGAGGTTTGTGGTCAGACCCCAGATTCTTCTATTACTTTAGTGTTACGAAATCCACGCGTCCTATTATTCACACACTTATGGGGAGCTATTTGCATGAATAGAGGGGAAATATGGATATAATTAACGGTAATGTTATCAGTACAAAGTAGGGCGGTTGATGGGGTCTCATTTTTTGACTTACACAACTGGGTGAGTCATTAACCCGTGAGGTGATGACATCAGGCTCTATTGAGTGAGGTTAGTCGAACAGTTCAGGGTAAAATACAAGATACATTTACACACATGGTTGGCCTGTCTCTAAACATCATCGGGGATATCTAGGGCTGCTTCGGTCGAAGAGGTGCAAGAGTGCCTGCCTGATATGTAACTGCTTGGAACAGTATTGTTATTAATTACACCAACTGGAAGAGTTCGCAGCTTGATTACTGTACGATCTTCCGGGAAGACGTTGAGCAACGCGTAGCAATAAACCAAAGATCCCAAATGGTCAAAACAAGATTGGTTCACAATGCCACGGTACTATTGAACAAATGATCAAAGTTAATAATTATACAACCTCAACAGTTTCGATCAACGGATCGTTTCCAGGAGATAATTACAATTTGATGCCAAATAGGCTAAAGATGAATTGTAAGCACATAATGTGACATTCATACCCAACAGAGTTCTTTCGAGCAGTCAACAAGTTCAAAAACAACAGGGATGAGTTGAACTCCAAAGCGTGATGCACGCATCACTCAAGCAAAGTACAAAAGGCGACAAGTGTCTATTCGCACAACTGTCAATTGACGCGATAAAACAAAAACATCAAGGTCAAGGCCAATTAACGGCCAGAAAGAGGGGTGGTAGAATATACAGGGATAAACGTTTTGGGGGGAATTGGGTTGGGTCGGATTTTCACACTACTGTGCTTCGAAATTCGATACAATTACTACAAGCAGGAACGTATGCTGTTAAACCCGCTGTTCACCTTTTTTTAAGTAAAAGTGATGTGAACAAAGAAGTCAGAAACAGTTTTTTGCACAGTGTATCTCTCGAGCACATTTCGCTGCTTCTCATCAGGTACATACTGCAGTCTGTGTGTTTATATAGCAAAGTTCAATGGGCATTGTGAAGCTAATCAACAAAATCAACAATCACACCAACACACGCACACTCACGCACATCCATACACATCAATTACCAGGGCAATTTGGTACTGACGAAAAAGTCTTTCTGTACACAGCGGAGTGGCTTCCATTTGTTAATTGCTACCGCCTCCGCGAACCGGAGAAGCCTTCGATTTTTTGTTGCGTAACGTATCCGAAACGCCTTCTCCAGGTTCAGTTGGGGTCGACAAGTCAACAGGTGTCGGGCGATTGATGATGCTGGTTCCCTGTGATTTGTTACATTCTGACTTGATCCCGGTATTGTTGTATCCATGAGTGTTTTGCGAACCCAAACTGGAATGTGTTCGTTGACCCGATGACGTAACTGCCGCTCCGTTCTGCCTATGTAAGTGGCCCGACACTCACAATGCCCATTGAACTTTGCTATATAAACACACAGACTGCAGTATGTACCTGATGAGATGCAGCGAAATGTGCTCGAGAGATACATTGTGCAAAAAACTGTTTCTGACTTCTCTGTTCAAATTTGTTACGGGAAAAGGTTGTTTTGCTTTTATAAAAGTGATGTATATATTGTGTGGGAATGGACGATTGGAAATTGAGGAACGGGGGTGTTCGGACCGTTTGTCAAACAACACCAACTGTCAGGTTACTCAGGTCAGAACATTGAAATGATTCGTGCAAACGCTGGACGGAACTTCTCAACAGCTACGCAGCGTGTTGCGAGGAAGTTTGTTCGGAGGACCAGAAGTAGAAGTAGAATTCTGTCGATCCAGCAGTGCTTCTAAATAAACTTTAAATGATCCCCCTGTCTCCGAACTTGACAATAATCGCCGTTGGTTGGAAAAGCTGTTCGCACGTGACATTTGTCGCATTGAATGAACATGCATCTGCGAGAGTTAACTTCTTGGTGAACTTTTTATTTTGGTTTCTTGCACATTCCCTTATTTCGTACACTTGCATTTACTTATTTGTCCCTCACTAAATAGTGTATTGTCATGGTCAACGGCAACCCCAGCCACGGTACCTTCAGGATGGCTAAGTACTGAATACGTGTGTATTTAAGGGTGATCAACCGTGTTCACCCATCCTACCCCTGAAAGTGAATATTCTCAGAATGTCAAGCCACTGTTTGTTACCTCACGCATTTTTTATCAAGCCCCTAACTACTTTGCTTTGTGTACTCGATAGTCATCTGGTAATTCGGTAAATATAAATGAAGACGTTTGTCATCCGGTTAATTATTGCGGGCTCCGTTGGTCTCTGGATGATGTCCTTCTAATCTACTTCGTCTCTAATGAAATACGTCGAGTATTTTTTTAAAATTTGAAGTAACTGCTTTATCCTTCACTTTCTGTGTAAATTGTGAGGTAAAGACGATTAACAAAGCAATGTTGTGCGGTATACAAAACGGCTACGTCGTGGATGTCGCATGGTGTCAGGCTGTTTTTTTTTTGTAACCGCGTCTGGCTTACAGAGCGTATTGACCCAGACTCTAGTTATTTGTACACAGTCTGACGAACTTGCGTTCGGTTCCGCTGTCCTTCTCTGTTATCGCTTTATATTACCAGATGTTTATTCATTCAAGTTTGTTTTGTCCATGTATTCTGTTGTTTGGTTTGTTTCTTGCTACTATCCTTCATTGATGTGTTACTGTCAATACTAATGGTGCTAATAGTGAATGTCACACTACGGCAAGCGCCGTTAAATTGTTTAAAGAGAATTACCTTATTCGCATCGTTTAGCTCCATGTTTCATAATCTTCTGACAGCTGTGAGTAAAGAAATATTTGAAAGTGCCAACTGGGAAACTTGGTGTTCTCCACGGCTTTCTGCCAAACATTCACCTCAAGAAATGTCATCTACGTTGACCACTGCTGACTCAAAAGAGGATATTCCGGATGAAGACCGTCCTTCTAGGCATCCAGTGAGGTCGATGAACGAACAGGAAGCCAACCATCGTCATCCTAATGTGTCCACGCACTCAGTGCAAACTACCACCACAGACGATGGCGCTTTAATTGGTACGAAAACTAGCACCATCCTCACACCGACCCTGGTTCGAAAGTCGAAGCTGTCGGATTCGCCCAATAAATTAGCGCCTTTGGTTCTGCGTGGAATAGGTGGGTATTATTTTTCATACCTCAGTCGTTATCGCTCTCGTGCCTGCAAATTCACTTCGTGGTTTTTTTTTCGCTTGGCTTTTTTCACTCTATTATCTGATTGCTGCGTCTATGAACTACCGGGTTATCTCTTCGCATAACTTATCCTGACCATTGTCTTTCATGCACTCCCGTTTTCCAAAGATGATCTTTCCCACAATTTGTCAGCCTTTATCAATAAATTCTCTGTTGTAGTTTAGAATCAACACACACGTCTCTGTTCAATATTGTGCGACCACTTTTGAAAGCACAGTTTCACCGTTTCTTGAATCCTTTTGCATGCAGTTCCCATTCACTCTTGGCCTGAGGATGCTACATTTTGTTAAGCAGCGTATTTCAAATAGTTCGTACTCCTGTTGTTGTTGTTGTTTTCACACGTCTTTCGTGTGCGTGTGAACAGCCACTGTGATACTCATGTTACAGTCCACATATTGGTCTGACATTGACACGTGCTTTGTGAGCACTCACTCGTGGTTCAAACTGTGCTTAATTCGATTGCGACCACCCGTTCCAAAAGATATGAGGATGCGTACCTTTATGTGCCATATTTCCCGCTTCCTCCGAGGTTGCTTTATTCCACGATTGTGCTTAGATGACTTTGGAAAAGTCAGTGGTCCCTTCCGAGAAGAAATGGTAAACCCTATTTTCGCTTTTGTTTGAGCTTGGTAATAGTGTATATCTTTGCCATGACCAGGATTCAAACTCCGCTCACGCTTACGTGAGGCAACTCTGCTGACTGCCATATCAACTTCACATTGAGCACGACCGAATTATATCAGATTGTTTGACCACTTTCGCTTGTGAGTAATTCTTGGTTTGTCCGACCTTCTCGGTAAGTGACAGTTACTGCCTGTTACTCTCAAGCGATAATCGCGCCACCCGGATGTCCGAGTCAGATCGAAATCTCTGATTTCATTAACATTGTCGAAAAATATTTTAAGTTACTCAACGGTCGCCGGGGATTGAATTAATTCCCAGTTAAGTGTCACTCACATTTTATCGTTTTCATATTCTAGTGAACTTTCTAAGCAGTTTCTTTCAAAAATAAACTGTACTTGAGTTTCGTTGATGTTAGAGCCCATTATGAAATTACCTGACACGTTCTGTGATGGAGACCGCTCAGAATGTGTATGTGCTTTCCGCGTCGTGATTCAAGTAGACAGAAAATACTTTACAATGCCAGTGTAGATTATACTGGTGATTGAAATCATCAGAGCCGAGTCAATTTACCGATCATTTCTTTGTGAAAGAAGTCAAATTAAAAAAAAAATTGTACACAATGTATACATGAACGCTGTCTAATTCCTTTGAATAAAGCAATTCTTAGAATATGTGATATTCCACAAACATGAAGTCAAGAAGATGATGACCTGTTGTAAAGAGATGGAGGTATTCGCCGGGAGATTAGCTACCCTGTGTCAGGTTTGTCTCCCGAACGTTAGCTCTGGTAACTCACAAAGCCGATGGTTGGAGATTACAGTTGAGATGGTGGCCAATCGGACTCGCTGACGTGAAGGTTATCGTTGTTCGGTCGAGTTATCTGCGAAGTAAACGCATTTCATGACTCGGGGCAATGAGTCATAAAGAAACTGTATTACCGATGGCCTCTTATTTTTACTTATAACTCGGTTGTTTGTCGGCGGGGTGCAGGCATCTTAATGTTCAGTGTTTGAATTGGAACATGGTTATTTTTAATAACTAGTTTCCATTCCTTCTTCTAATTTCTCTTAGTCAGGGCTCACCCTTTTTTCATGGTTGTATGATAGTTAAGCACTAGTGAGGAACACTGATTTGTTGCTATCTTTGATGATGATGACAATTGTAATGGGTGCGATATATACGCATTGGTGACAGAAATCACTAGGTTATATTGTTTCAGATTTAACAACCTATTTCTTGAATCGGCTTGAAGTAACCAGTCTCATGTATATTATTTACGTGTCGCTACACTGCTCGCACTCAGCTTTCCGATAACATTCTATGAGTGTTCTTTCATTTAGTAAGCATATTTTGAAATCAACTGGGTGATTGGAATGGAACAATTCTGAACAGGTTTTTCACTTGAACGATTGTTTGAGACGACTATCCTATTGCAATACCAATATGTTTTTCTGCCGACTGATTGACTTTATATATCCTGGTGCAATGGAATCTAGTTTTCAGCCCTAGATTGTTTGTCCGTCATTCCTTGTCGTCTGCTGTGTGCATTATGTGAATCTTCTATTACGTTGGTAGTACATTGCTATGTAAGCAACGTCAACGCGACCTTTCGTCGTTATCGTTTTCACTCATGTTTATTTCTTTTTCGCCTTCTCGTTATTTCATGTCGCCTAGTGTGTCACTCAATCTGGATTGTTGGATTACCAACTATAATCAACCTCCAGCTACCGTGTCCGATTGAAATGCCTGAATAGTTTCGAGCACTTGTCGTTCGTTCGTGACTATTCAGCCGAGCTTCATGTGTAATACTAAGACGAGAAAACCACATGAAGCGGTAGAAGTGCTGTAATATGTTAAAACAGTTGTTTTGTTCAAACTTCTGAAGAGAACTAATTGTTTTAAATATCAGACGGTGTCATTTTCCTTTGGATCCCAACCAAGAAGCCGGGAATGCTATATCGATGCACGCTGCAACGTCATTGCTTTCACATTGCGAACCTAAGTCGTACTCTGACCACCAGGCTGCTGCTTTTAGTCTAAACCACCGTTCGCTAATAAGACAGTTTATCAGGCGGTGCGTTGGCATTCGTGAAATGTAGCCAGGCCGATTAAACCATTGAAAACAGATAACTGTGTTCAGAAATCAAGAGGGTGTATCTGTTCCGAAAATAGATAGGTAAACTTCATCATTTTTAATACGGTATTCACCACACGTCGCTGATGCTTGGGATACACCGACGGCCAAAAGTTGACACTGCTAACCACTTCCGAATGAATGGACCAGGTTTCGTGGCCGTACTTTAGAACTGTCCTTTCAGTGACATTGCACACTCGATCTTTCATCGAAAGACGTAGGTCATGTCAACACCACAGATGGATTGAGTTGACAAGCGCCATCCGAGTCTTAGCTCTGCGACTCGCGATCTCATCAGACATTTTACTGGCGCTGATACGGCTTCCAAGATACATCAACTTCTCAACTACCTCCAACGACTCATCACGAAGGATGAAAGCAGACGTGGAGTCCTGCCAACCTTGCGACTGCACGTTGCACTCAGTAGGAACTGAAGCCACTAGATTATCTAAAATGCTCTGGGCTCCTTGTGAGCCTTCACAGATTAGAGCAATGCCGTCCGTATACTTTGTGTTTGAAAGTCGAACCCTCGGAAACACTACCACACCATCACATTCGCAGTTTATTACGGCACGCTGTAGACTCCGGTCTATTACAAAGTTGAATAGGATAGAGGAGGATGGACAACTTTGTCGCACCCACTTGAAATGCTGAAGGTTGTTTATACGATGCCATAAGCCTTGATCCTTCCCGAGGTCTGGCAGTAAATTACCTTCAGGATGTTCATGTACTTCTCGGGCATATCCTTCCTCGATAGGAAGTCACAGAATGCAGCTGAATCGAGGACCCCCAAATGTCCAAAAAGATAACAACTGTATCACCGGCAGAGTTCTAGCATCTGGCGGAGTGTGAAGATGTGATCGATGCAACCGTAACCAGGGCGAAACGCAGCGAACTTCTCACGGATATACAGTTTAGCGCGTTTTGCTTAATCTTCAAAGTGCAATGGTTAGATGCAATTTCGGCGCAATCGGAACCATTTTTATCTTTCTGTGACTCGCACGCGGGACGCATAAGGTCTTTTTGAAAATAGGCGTGACGTTAGTCAAACCTCATTCACTTAGGACGACTCCGTTGACCCTGGATTTATGGAACAGACCTGTCAGCTTTGATTTCGAAACGGGCACAACAGAGTGATTCTTGGCGGGTTGCCTTTTAACGCTTCAGCAATTTGATCCCATGTGAGATTTCTGTTTCCCAGGTCGGAGAAACATCAGCAGACCAAGGAGCACAGGCAAAACGTGAAGACGTTGTCAGTGTACCGGTGGCCAGTTGAATCATTGTTAGGATTACTTAATCGTGCGTCCTAAACGTCGTTGCAGGTTGTGACTGGACTCATCTTTGGCTCCGCTGATTACCTGGTTTACACTCCGCTACCTGTTGTTCAGATGAGATGAGAATGCTTTCGGTAATTTCCTGTAACTAACTTTTTCCATCACGATACTGTGTTGTGTTCACTAGGCTGCGCGATCTTACCGTAGTTGCTTCTGGAGTCGCATTCGAGTAGCCTTACGGGCCGAATTATACTCATTGTTGGATGGCATGTTCTGGCGAGCGTCAAGAAGTTCCGGGATCGCGTGGAGACTTATTGATGGACAACTGAACGGACGGTAGTGTCACGCAATGTGTCATGACACACCAATTAACTGCATACCTTATGTGTGCCCACTGTACTTCAGTGCCATCTAGTGGGTGGTTTCCTGGGCAAGAGGCGACCTCGCTGTGATATGTGTAGAGCGTTTGTGCCCTTGCTAGTTTAAATACGCCAATTTATGGCTGACGGCGGAGTGGCCTCCCACGAGAGCGCAAAGCGAACTTGGCTCATTTCAGCGCGTGATCGAAATCCACATGGATGCCCCAGATTGACTTAGTATCTGAAAAACAGCCACGCAACCAATGCCTGACGGCTATATGGTCAGCCTGTGTCGACGATTGATTCGGCAGTGGAGGTCCCCAGGTTTCGAATTGACGCCGCACGGTGTGTAGAAGGCTAGTGAGCTGGTGATAAAAACAGTCTCTGACTGCTTTTTGATTGCGGTCTTTGAGGACACATGCCGCAGCAAAAAATAGCGACGCTTCTTGTGGGCTTTTCGCGGTGCTTTAATCGTACCCTCGAGCCTGATTGTACAAAGTCGGTTGTTGACGGGTATCCAGTCAAGCAGCGCCTTCTGTGCATATGCACTTAGGAAGATTTCAACGCCGCCGGCATGGCCAGTTGCTCGAGCCGCAGAGTCTCCAGATTTGCGCGCATTGTACGTGCAAATGGAGCAGCTGATAGCGATTGAAATTTTAGCACTGAGCTAGAATCGTGATTCCGTGTTTCAGCAAAGTAACAGATATCGATGGCGGGTTCTGCAAATTATGTATAGGAACTGCCTGTTGACTGATTTGTATAGATTTTTGAACTTTAAAGATGGCAAATCTAGATGGTTTTTAGAGTGTAAGGGTTCGTGTCCGTCAAACAAGGTACCTCTTTGGTGTTTGACACTGTATCACTCTGGATATGACATCCGTCGCGATGAGCAAGTGAGACGAGTCTGTGATGTATATGCGAAAACGAGATTGCGGGGCCTCACGAAGTAGAGTTGTCTAATGAACAGGAGAATTGAGGTTGATTGGTTTGGTGTGATAGGATATGACATGAGAGCAAAGCCGACCACGGACACTCCGATCAATGAGTTATGATAAGAACATATGGACATATGTGGGCCAGCTAAGTCAGGCTCAATGGCACTTAAGCTGCCTAATTGAGCTTCCAAGTCAGCACTGCAATGTCCGTGCGCTGCGCGATGTGCAGAATATTAGTTATCTGGTGATGTAAATTGTGTAGAAGTAATGTGGTTATGGCTAGGGCATGTATTGATTTTAATTTTCAGCTTCTGTGACGAACACAGTTACTATCATCTGTCTAATGCTAATGCGGGTCCATTGATGCTGTGAGTTTTCTGCAAGCATTGGTTGTGCCCAGCTCGTTTGTGAATTGAGGTCTAATAACCATGGCACGGTTGATGCTTCTGCTATAGTTTAGTCTACTGTGTTGCATTATTTTTCAGTGGTAAAGCGAGAGTTGTATGACAGTCTGCTTTTTTCGATACTGGCTCATCATCACTGATAGTCGATATATCAAGATGATACAGCATTCAATGTCTGCGATTATGGTGGATCATTGATGAATGGTGCATGGTTTATGTCTAGAGTGTACATTTTCCTCGTTTACCTCATGCGGACACGGTTGTGGTAATATAAAGGATCATCTTGGCTGCATTCGACAGTTGAATACAAAATGTTCATGCTCTAAGAACACAGCAAGATAGCGGTTTCTAGGGTTATTGACTACACTGGGGTTTCCGTCTGTGCCACATTGGGGATCACCCTTTTATCTCTGATAATCTTCGAAGTAGTCGTAACGAGATATGGTGTTTATGTCTTTTTTCTCTTATTGATCTCAAGCTGTTGTTTTATTTTAGTCATCGTCTTGTTATTGATCCTCGTTTTCTGAATCTTTTGCTCTGTTCTTGGTTGTGCCTGTAAGAACGTATTGGATTGAATGACCTCACTAAATCCCACCGAAGTGCATGTTGACGTCTTCCTGCTCCTTAGAAGGTCAGCTTGCTGATCTAAAACATGTATTGTTGCATCCTGAAACACATTTTGTTCTCTTTCACTCTGTCTCGGTTCAACCTAAACGTTTCTGTCACTCGTGTCCATAACTGGGTCGAAATGACCCCAACCGAAACCGCAGCTTTCTAGTTTTACAAATCTAATCGCGATGCGAATAGATTGTTTGGAGGAACTTCTATAATGGGGACGTATTACTGAGTGCTATCAACTATGCTGACGGTTTCTGTATTAAGTAAGTGATCTGTCACCAACGTATGTTTTCCGCGGAATTTCGTACATTACAATAGCGACCCTGCTGGATAGCGGAATAGGAGAAACCATATTCCATTATTGGACACAGCTTGTGATGGTTGGGTCACGTACTCCGTATGTCACCTAATCGTTTACCGTACCGGGCATTGTACGCTGAGGCCACCAACAGTTGGGTAAAACCGCGTGGTGGTCAAGCAACAACGTGGTCACAAAATATGAAGACCTTGACTGCTCCATTGAGCAAAGTGGGTAGGTGTCGCCTGCTTGGATGGGGTCCTCGTGATCACTCAAACCGCAGTTTAGAGACGCTATCCGAGATGGCTAAGTGTCGCAGTCAATGGCCTACGTGTATCCATCCCATTTCTAGTTCTTCCGCTTAATCTGCTTCTAATAATTTTCAATCTTCTTAGTAACGTTTTTTTCTAGGATATTCCACGTCACTGTTGAG